>JAWPEG010000009.1:783381-845494 GCA_035771395.1 Myotis vivesi
GCCCTGGGGAGAGTCCAGGGCTGACATTTACGAGCGGCACAGAAGGGCTTCGGTATCTTCAGAACTTCCTATTTGTGCCCATGAGGCTGGGCCAACGAACTCACCTTCCACAGCAAGTCGGTCTATACACACAAAAGTGAAAACATGGTCCTAGCCAGTTTGGCTCAATGGATAGAGCACTGGCCTGCGGACTGAAGGGTCCTGGGTTCGTTTCCAGTCAAGGGCACATGCCCAGAATGCAGGTTTGAGCCCCAATATGGGGGGGTGTAGGAGGCAGCCGATCCATGATCCTCTGTCATCATTGATGTTTCTCTCTCTCTCCCCCCTTCCTAAAGTTTTATTGCAAAGCAGCCACATCCACTCATTGTTATACTGTCCGCAGCTGCTCCCACTCAGAGGTGGAGTCAAGGGCGCAGAGACCCGGCCTGTGGGCTTCACACACTTGCTACCCAGCCTTTTATAGGAGGGTCTGCCCACATCCTACCGACTATCCCATAGAACACGTCTTATAATTAACATGGAAGACTTACCCACCGACTGTCCCATAGAACACGTCTGATAAATAACATGGAAGACTTACCCCACCGACTGTCCCATAGAACACGTCTGATAAATAACATGGAAGACTTACCCCACCGACTGTCCCATAGTACACGTCTTATAATTAACATGGAAGACTTACCCCACCGACTGTCCCATAGAACATGTCTGATAATTAACATGGAAGACTTACCCTACTGACTGTCCCATAGAACATGTCTTATAAATAACATGGAAGACTTACCCTACTGACTGTCCCATAGAACATGTCTTACAAATAACGTGGAAGACTCACCCTACTGACTGTCCCATAGAACATGTCTGATAAATAACATGGAAGACTTACCCTACTGACTGTCCCATAGAACATGTCTTATAAATAACATGGAAGACTTCCCCTACTGACTGTCCCATAGAACATGTCTGATAATTAACATGGAAGACTTACCCTACTGACTGTCCCATAGAACATGTCTTATAAATAACATGGAAGACTTACCCTACTGACTGTCCCATAGAACATGTCTTACAAATAACGTGGAAGACTCACCCTACTGACTGTCCCATATAACATGTCTGATAAATAACATGGAAGACTTACCCTACTGACTGTCCCATAGGACATGTCTGATAAATAAGGTGGAAGACTTACCCTACTGACTGTCCCATAGAACATGTCTTACAAATAACGTGGAAGACTCACCCTACTGACTGTCCCATATAACATGTCTGATAAATAACATGGAAGACTTACCCTACTGACTGTCCCATATAACATGTCTGATAAATAACATGGAAGACTTACCCTACTGACTGTCCCATAGAACATGTCTTACAAATAACGTGGAAGACTCACCCTACTGACTGTCCCATATAACATGTCTGATAAATAACATGGAAGACTTACCCTACTGACTGTCCCATAGAACATGTCTGATAAATAACATGGAAGACTTACCCTACTGACTGTCCCATAGAACATGTCTGATAAATAACATGGAAGACTTACCCTACTGACTGTCCCATAGAACATGTCTTATAAATAACATGGAAGACTTACCCTACTGACTGTCCCATAGAACATGTCTGATAAATAACATGGAAGACTTACCCTACTGACTGTCCCATAGGACATGTCTGATAAATAAGGTGGAAGACTTACGCAGCTGAAGGCACTTACAAGTGTCGAGCCAGGGCAGGCCACCCCGAAAGACGCCCCTCAGGGGTATGTTGATCCCTTTGAGCTACAGTTACTTAAGCAGCTGCTCATGCAAGAACACTGGGGCCTCTCTCTGTGTCCCCAAGCCCAGAGGTGAACCTCCCCGGGGACAGAGTCCTAACCACCAGAGTCAGGGGGTTCGGGGCTGACAGGTGTATACACAAACCTGCTCTTTCTTTCACTCATTTACTGCCCAAGCCCCAACTCTGCTTAACTCCTCAGTGATGAGCACCCAAAACTACTAGTAAGTCTCCTTCTTCTCGCAAATCCTCACAAATGTCTTGTTTCTTCCTGTAAAAAGGCACATTGCCTGCTTTGGAGTCACTTTCTTTTCTTAAAATATGTTTTTATTGATTTCAGAGAGGAAGGGAGAGGGAGAGAGAAAAACATCAAAGATGAGAGAGCTTCATCGATCGGCTGCCTCCTGCACAACTCCCACTGGGGATCGAGCCCGAAACCCGGGAATCGAACTGTGACCTCCTGGGTCCAAGGTGAACGCTCAACCGCTGAGCCCGCCGGCCGGTCGGGCTGGGTCACTCTCTGAGCACCCATGTTTGATCCCCGCGCAGACACAGTTACCCTGGCTTTTCTCCTGTTAACCCGTCTCGTGTCGAGTGTACTGTCCGTCCAGCGCCAGCACTGGGGAGAGGGAGGGGGACTTCCCGGTCCCGACAGAAGTTAATCGAATGTGCCGCTTGCTTCTGGTTATTACGGTTTTATTTATAGCCTCCAAATTGAAATCTACCAAAAACATGCCTCGAGAAAAAAAAAAGGAAAAGGAAACCTGATGATAAGGAGACATTTTCTGGCTCTAATTCAGGCCATGGCATACTTCACGTCCAGGAGAGCCCTTAAGGAGCAGACAAATTCCATGGATGTGAAAAAACAAAAGACAAAGAAAAGAAAAATGTGCCTAAGGAGGGTGAAAAGAAACCGAAGGCTCTGCGACTTGGAGCCAGGCATCGGCCCTCACAGCACCTGGTCTCTAACACAGAGGAACACACCGGCCTCACGGGGGCTGAGCTCTGAGTGACACGCTGGCCACACGGGGTCTGAGCAGGGGGAGCCCTGAGGCTGCGTCTGCTGTGCCCCACGGAGAGGCCGGCCGTCCCAGGAAATGCCTGGAAAACCAGCATCCCAGCTCTTCCCGCAGGGGACGCAGGGGACGCAGGGGACAGAGGGTGAGAACGGAGGCCTTGACCCTGACCTGCCCGTCACACCTGCACCTGCCACACCCACCCTGTCACACCTGCCCTGTCACACCCACCCTGCCACACCTGCCCTGTCACACCTGCCCCTGCCACACCCACCCTGTCACACCTGCCCCTGCCACACCCACCCTGTCACACCTGCCCTGTCACACCCACCCTGCCACACCTGCCCTGTCACACCTGCACCTGTCACACCTGCCCTGTCACACCTGCACCTGTCACACCTGCGCCTGTCACACCTCCACCGGCCCCTCCAGCTTCAGGCCTTGGAAGGAAGCCAAGCCCGGCCACCTGCCCACAGCTGCCTCCTCAGGGCCCAGGCTCTCCTGCTGCCGGGAAGCCTCACCTTCCTCAGAAGGACCTGGTGTCTTCCTGCCCAGCCCAGGCTCTTCTCTCCATCTCCCCAGACTCCACATGCCCTCCCGGTCCCCCCCAAGTCCCACACAGGGGCCTGGCTGCTCACAGGGGCCTGAGCACAGAGCCCATGGTGTCAGGGACGCTCCCTGGGGCTACGCCCCCGGCGACCCCAGGCCCGCCCCTCCCTGTGGTCTGCCCACCCAGGTGCCAAGGGCTGCGTCCCTCTCCTGGATGGGTACCTGTGTCTGTGGCACCCTGGGCCATGAGCTTCTAGGCCGCAGAAAACACACACCATGTCCCTCCCCCAGAGGTCAACGGAGGCACCACCAACAGGGGTCAAGGGTCAGGCCCCTGCTAACTGCTTTGTCCAGTTATCTTATCTGATTCCCAAAACACCCCTCAGGGCAGCCACCACCACCTTCCTCAGAACCTGAGACTTGAAAATGTGATCTTTGCTGGGACGGGCTGAGCCAGGGCTCCCACCGGGTCTGCCTGGTTCCAGGGGCGCACGACCTCCCCCAAAAGGGGCTCAGTAAACGGAAACCCGCACAGAGCTGGGTTCCACCCTCGGCGCCCTGTCCTTCCATTCCTGCCCAGGAAGCTCCAGACACAGGCACCTGCCCCTCGGCACACAGAACATCCCCTACCCGCCCCCAACTTCTCACTCCCGGGGCCTGCAGACCCTGCAGACACTTTACAACTGTTTCCTTTTTTTTCAATTACATGATTACACTCATGTAATCTTTTTATATATTTTTAATTGATTTCCAGAGGAAGGGAGAGGATGAGAAAGATAAAAACATCAATGATGAGAATCATGGATTGGCTGCCTCCTGCACGCCCCACTCTGGGGATCGAGCCCGCAACCCGGGCCTGTGCCCTGACCGGGAATCGAACCCTGACCTCCGGGTTCATAGGTCGGTGCTCAACCACTGAGCCACACCAGCCAGGCTCCCCCCAGCATTTAAACCTAGCCTTCACCCAAGGCCCTGCACAGACGCAGGCCTTGGTCTGAGCCTGAGAAGAGACTGCTGAAGCTTCAGAGAACCACGGTTACTTGAGCTCCCGGTGATAGCGAGAACGGCTGTGCGATCCGCTCGGCCCAGGCTCAGTCCACAGAGGCGCTGGCTGCCTGGATCATGGGAACCGTTCTTGCTGATGCGGCAGCAACACAAGCCTAACAGCACCGCTCCCTACAAGCCTCCTGCGCCGCACCGAGCCGGCCAGGCCCCCGGTCAGTACGGCGTATTCTGGCCGGATCGAAACTGTGGTCATAAAACGTGGGGGGAACAAGGGACCATGACGTGTGTGTGACGTAAGTGGCAGACGTGCAGCCTCAGTAGTTCCACATGTGCGCACGGCCAAGTTACGGGGGGAAGCCATGGGAGACGCGTGGAGAGCCCAGCTCAGCGGGCTCTTGGGTTCTGGGTCACGGGCGCCACGGTGCCCACTGCTCTATAGGAAGCTCCGTTCAGGCCTGTTTTGTCCCCAAACTGACTGCCCACCCTCGTGTTCATTTGAAAACATGGTTCTTGCCCGGCCGGCCTGGCTCAGTGGTTGAGCATTGACCTATGAACCAGGACGTCAGTGTTCAAATTCCTGGTCAGGGCACCGGCCCAGGTTTCGGGCTTGATCCCCAGTGTAGGGTGTGCAGGAGGCAGTCGATCGATGATTCTCTCTCATCATTGATGTTTCTCTCTCTCTCTCTCCCTCTCTCAAATCAATAAAAATAAATTTAAATATATATATTTTTTTTCATTGCAAAATTGAAGAGTGTCGCTCAGCCAACACGCGCGGGGACACTAGGCAAACCCTGAGCTCAGGCTCCGGCTGGCAGGGTAAACATTTCTAGGGTCACTGGCAAGGTTCCATTACCCAGACCTGCCAGCTCATGGCCCTTATGTCTGGAAGTGCTCCGTGAAGTCGGTCATTTTCAACGGAAAAGCCGCAGGGTCCACAAGGGCAGGAAGGACAGCATCTGTCTAGACCAGGGGTGGGGAATGTCCGGCCCAAGAATCATCTGGCCCGTCCCTGCCGAGGCATGAGGGTGGGAGTTAACTCAGTATTTGACCAGTGGTGGCAGCTAACTTTTAAGTTAATAACTGTGTACAGTCCTCAAATGTTATAAATATCCAGATGCCCTTGGAAGTAAAAAGGTTCCCCTCCCCCGGTCAGGGCACAGACCTGGGTTGTGGGCTTGATCCCCAGTGGGCAGGAGGCAGCCAATCAGTGATTCTCTCTCATCATGGATGTTTCCCTCTCTTCCTCTCCCTTCCTCTCCCTGAAATCAATTTAAAAATAAAAATAGCCCTCGCTGGTGTGGCTCAGTGGATAGAGCGTTGGCCTGCGGACTGGAGGGTCCCGGATTCATTTCCAGTCAAGGACACATGCCTGGGTTGTGGGCTCAATCCCCAGTGGGGGGCGTGCAGGAGGCAGCCGATCCATGATTCTCATCATTGATGTTTCTATCTCTCTCCCTCTCCTTTCCTTTCTTTCCTTCCCTTTCCTTCCTTTCTGAAATCAATAAAAATATATTTTTTAAAATAATAAAACAAATAAATAAAAAAGATTCGACATGTGGACTTAGCAGCGGTGGGCGGGACCGCTGTCTGGACCCCACCCCACCCCCCACCCCCGTGCCCCCCTGAGCATCGGGGCTGCTTGGTGTCCAGGTGCTGAGAGCTCAGCACAGAACGCTCTGCCCAGGCATGAGCCCAGAACAGAGCTGGAGGGAGGGCGACCCCCTCTCCTCCCTTCAAAGCTACACATTTCTTTAACCCTTTGCACTCNCAAAGGGTTAAAGAAGGAAATGCTAAGAAACCTGGCTTTGAGCACACAGTTCTCACAGTCCTTGCTTTGAGAAAAGGAGAACTGAGCACAGACAAGAACAGACTGTGCGTCCCAGGCCCAGATGGAAGGTCACGGCTGCGTCAAAGGCACCGAGAGGGAGGCGGGCGCCTCCGGGCTCCCTGCCCGGCCCACGGGCCACGGCCGTGGCCTTGCCTCCTGGTCCGTGGAGAGAATTGTCATCGCCACGGTGACGGCTGTAGGGAGCACTATGGGCCCGGCTTGTAAAAGGCCGAGTGAACAGGTGGGGACCAGAGCGGCTTCCTCGGAGTGAAATAGCCAGTCAGACAAAGACACGCCATGGACCTCACTTCCCCGGGCAACCTCATGAGCACAGCACAGTGGGTCCTCGGTTACGTCGGAGATCCGTGCCTACAGAGACACGGAACCCACCTACACGAGCACCTACGTCACTCACATGGAGCACACACACATGAAGGGAAACAGTAAAAAAAACTTAAAAGAAAGATAACAATTCCTGACCTTTACATGTGGTAAATAAATAATAAAAAAACATAAAGCACATATGCACATCCGTCGAAATGACGGAACTTTTTTTTTAATAAATAAATGGGAGATGGCGACGTACGTCGAGTCCGAGGTCACCCGAGGACTGTCTGTGAACTGACAACGAAAACGGATGCAGAGACGAGGAACAGACTGAGGCGTCTCAGGCGGAAGCCAGGTGGGGTGGGAAGAGATTAGCCAAAGACGTTGTCTGCACAGATGTGTCACCCACGGACAAGGCTACGGGGGGGGGAAGGCCTGGGAGAAGGGGGTCAAGGGTGGGGAAGGGAACATCTGTAATACTTTCCACAATAAAGATAGATTTTTTTTTAAAAAAGGTTACAGCTGTGTGAATCCATTACAGAGCATGCACGAAACGACGGATTACAGAGGAGGACAGAGCACTGTGAGGGGACTGTGTCGGTCACGAGGCTTTTCACATGCAATGAAACTGCACAGAATTGAACACACGCACGCCCCACCCCACCCCAGTGCAGAGAACACCGGCAGATCCTGAGCGAGACGATTGTATCAATGTTAACGGCGGGATTGTGACTTTGTGGCATCGCTCTGCAACATGTTATCACGGAGACAACATGAGAGGAACACAGGGGTTTTGTTATTTCTTCCAACTGCATCGGAATCGACACTTTTCTCAAAAGAGGGCTTTTAAACTCTCATCGGCTTAAAAACTGCCTGGGAGTCAGGAAGGCCCCGCCAGGGGCCCGAGGTGTTCCTCTCACCCCCAGACCAGGAGCGGCCAACCCATGATTCTCGCTCATCACTTCCTCTCTCTGAAATCAACAAAAATATATTTTTAAAAAAAAGAAAAAGAAAACCTAGTTCTCTCTTGCTACTTCCCCAACATGTTTAATGTCCTGGAGGTTTTAACACGTCGATAAGGGACCCGTGGACAGACGGGTGCTGCAGCGCCTGCTCCGTCACTGCCCACGCCTCCATGAGGCTGTTCACGTCGCTGTGGTCTTTCCGTCCGGCTCCGAACACCCCTTTTTACAACCGGTTTATGTTCAGCGCACCTTGGGCAAGCCTCAGCCTCTCCTCACCCCGACGGCCCCGATGCACAGGCCCGGTCACTACTTCACTCCCTGCGTGACCCACAGCCTCGCCGAAAGCCTCGGTGCCTCCATTTGCCCATCTGTAAAATGGCGATAATCGCGCCCATCCATAAAGTTCAAGGGAGGTCGAACGAGAGCTCAGGACCGCGAGCCCACACGCAGCACGCGGAGGCCAGCTCCTGCCACGCCCTGACCACCGCCCCTCTCGCTCCTGCACTTCCTCTCTGGGTCTCGGAGGTCACTCGGGACCATCACATGTTGGTACTGTCTGTGGGGACTTTCCCCTTATCTCCTCCACGGGAACCGTTCACAAATACCGTGGCCAGAACGCAAATGGTTGAGAGTCCCTAGTTTTCCTGACTTCTGAACTCTGATCTGTCCCTTAGCCAAGACTGGTTGGTTGATTGATTGATTGGTTGGTTGATTGATTGGTTGGTTGATGGATTGATTTCAGAGAGGAAGGGAGAGGGAAAGAGAGAGAGAAACATCAGTGAGGAGAGAGAATCACTGATCAGCTGCCTCCTGCAGCCCCACAACCCAGACCTGTGCCCTGACCAGGGCTTGAACCGGGCCCTCCTGGCTTACAGGTCGACACTCAACACCTGAGCCCCGCCGGCCAGGCCTTAGCAGCATTTTCTAAAACCACAGCTTCCTGGACCGTCTTCATCAGCATTTACTCTGGGGGTTCTTCTGATGGCCCCCGTCCTGCACCCTCCTCGGACCAGGGGGACCAGCGCCCCCCGTGGCCAACGACCTGCACTGTAAACACACATGCTGGGGTTCGAGGTTCAACCTGAACCTGCGGAACGAAGCCCCACGGACTGGCCTCGCTGGGAGTGCAGCCGCTGGTCTTTGGCCTCTTCCAGTATCAAATCCAGGACAAAGGAGCCGGTACTCTTGGCCTCGAGCCAAAAGCAATACCTTTTAACGGCTCTTCGTCAGTCAGGGAGGCTGTGGCAGGTAATGAATAGTCTACACTCAGAACGGTGTGGCCGGCACTGGTGCAGAAATAGCTACACGTGGACCCGGACCACGCTGATGGAAACTGAGGTGAGCAGTCACGGGAAACCCTGCGCTGCTTCCTCCTGCAGCTTGGAAAACTCAGTGACACTCACACGGAACTCTGGCCGCAGCCCGCCCTCCCCTGGGAGAGGGTCAGATTCAGGTCTGAAATCACATTCCCAGTCAGTTCCATGTAGAAATGGCCACTGCCTGACGAGGCTGAAGAAAACACCTTAAATTCTAAGTCATGGCCCAGCCGGTCGGCGTGGCCCAGGGGTTGAGCGTCGACCTGTGAACCAGGAGGTCAGGTTTTGACTCCCAGTCAGGGCACAGGCCCGGGTTGTGGCTCCATCCCCAGTGGGGGGCATGCAGGAGGCAGCCAATCGATGTTTCCCTCACATCAATGATTCTCTCTCTCTCCCTCTCTTTCTAAAAATCAAAAAATTGAAAAAAATCTTAAAATTTAAAAAGCTAATAATAATAGATTAAAACAATGATATATATATATATATATGTATATATAAAGGCCTAAGTGACTGAACGACCAGTCCACTGGTCACTATGACACGCACTGATCACCAAGGGGCAGATGCTCAACGCAGGAGATGCCCCCTAGTGGTCAGTGCGCTCCCACAGCCAACCTCCAGCAGCAGCAGGCCAACTTCTCGCGGTCCCTCCCTCCGCCGGCCAACCTCCCACAGCCCCAATCGGCCCTGATCGCCAGCCAGGCTGAGGGACCCCACCCATGCATGAATTCGTGCACCGGGCCTCTAGAAATTAATAATACTTAAGTGGTACTTTCGTGAGTGGCTTATATGCACTAACTCTTTTTATCCTAACAACAACCCCAGGAGATTAACAATATAATTAATCCCACTTTAAAGAAGAGAGCTGAAGCACAGAGAGACTAAGTCACTTCACTTGTCCACCATCACACAGCATGGAGCTGATACAGCACGGCTCGAAGCCACGCAGCCTGGGACCACAGCCCACACTCCTTACCACCAAGTTACACTGAATTGGCCCGGCTGCGGTGGCTCAGTGGTTGAGCATCAACCTATGAACCAGGAGGTCAGGGACCGATTCCCGGTCAGGACACATTCCCAGTTGCAGGCTTGATCCCCCAGTGGGGGGCATGCAGGAGGCAGCTGGTCCATGATTCTCTCTCATCATTGATGTGTCTATCTCTCTCCCTCTCCCTTCCTCTCTGAAGTCAGTAACAATATATTTTTTAAAAAAAAGTTACACTGAGCTGCTCACAGGCAGATGGGAGACGCTGCCGTGGGAAGGGTTTCCTACAGAAACACGAGGCGCTGAGTCCTGCGGGAAGAACCGGAGGGAGGGAGGGATTCCCTGCACTTAGGGGCACTGCACAGGCTGCCGGCCACCAGCCGGGACATCTGCCTGGGATCTAAGCGACCCATTGTCGTTTTAAATGGCCCACTGGTCCTCCTGGACTTCGTCTCCTCTGTGACTAAAGACCTTTTGTGGCTGGAAACACACTTGACCTCCCTGAGCCTGGCACCGACTGTGGGGCCCACGGTGCGCCGCCCGCAGTCAAGAACAGCTGGACTGACATGTCCCCGGTGACCGACCGAGGTTGGTCCTTAGCTCAACATCCCAGAAAGTGTTCTCGCCCTTTTCAGCTTAATTAACTCAACCACCATTTCCCTGAGGACCAGGGGGCAGAGGAAGGCAAGCGGAGGCTCCGAGAAAGGGCCCAAAGCGCACGGGACCTGAGACAACTCTGGGAGAGAAAGCGATAACGATCCCGGGTTCCTAGTGGACCTGAGAGGGGAGGAGCCAGGAGGGTGTGACATCTGCACTCGGGGACACACAACTTCTACAGTACAGAAACAAGGCCTCGTCGCTTTCAAGAAGAGAAAAGGTAAATAAATTAAACATGCACACTAGCCCGGCGGTGGGCGTGGCTCCAGGGTTGAGCACTGACCTATGAACCAGGAGGTCAGGGTTTGATTCCAGGTCAGGGCACATGCCTGGGTTGCAGGCTCAATCCCCAATGTGGGGCGTGCAGGAGGCAGCCGATCCATGGTTTTCTCTTATCATTGATGTTTCTCTCTCCCTCTCCCTTCCTCTCTGAAATATATATATATGTATGTATATATATGTATTTTTTTAAAGACGATAGATTTCTGTCATATAGGTGGAGGGACAAATGAATAACTAAGTAGGGAATCCTGCACCAGGAGAAGGTGATGCCTTCACATCCCTAGCGACTATAATCCATCCAACCACCCAGATGGTGAAATCAGTCCCTTTAAGAAGTAAATTATCTTCCAAACGAGTCAAAACAACGCCATCTGAAAGCTGCGATAGAGAGGAAAAAAAATGCCGCTGAGCACAACTCATTTCCACACAAACAGGACCCTGAAGCCGGGGCCAGCTGTCTTTTCCAGTCTCTTTTTTAAGATCATTAACTAGCAGCCTGCACGCCAGCCGACAGTTTCACAGATGCCTCCAGACTCAACAGCTCCTGTCTGTGACAGCACGTCAGCTCATTCACAGAACAGACACGCCGGCCCCACGCGTGGCAAACAGTCACGTTCCCAGTCGTTCTCCCGCATATGATGGTGGCGACCCCTCTCATGGCGCGGCCCCGGGAACTGGGCCCCAGCGACACGCGGCAACAATTCGGACAAGTGAGCACCAAGCTCATGAAACCTGCACCCCAGCTCCCGAAAGGGTGTCTGACTGATCCCTGAGAAAGGGCTGCTCCTGCTCATTCCACAAATATTTTTTTAATGTATTTGTACTGATTTCAGAGAAGAAGGAAGAGGGAGAGAGAGAAACATCAATGATGAGGGAGAATCATGGGCCGGCTGCCTCCTGGACGCCCCCCACTGGGGATCGAGCCTGCAACCCAGGCATGTGCCCTGACCGGGAATCGGTCCCTGACATCCTGGTTCCTAGGTTGATGCTCCACCACTGAGCCACGCCGGCCGGGCGCCAGGGAGGGGAAGCGAACCTAGTTGACTATAACTGTGTGTGTGCCCATTAGAAAAAAAAAGCTGACCCGGCCGGTGTGGCTCAGAGGCTGAGCATCAACCTGGGATATGGGCTCGCTCCGCAGCAGGGGGCAGGCAGGAGGCAGCTGATTGATGATGCTCTCTCAGCAATGTTTCTATCTCCTATCGCTCTCCCTTCCTCTCTCTCTCTAAAAAACAAATCAATAAAAACATCTTTAAAAAGAAAAAAAGTAAGCTGGCTTTCAAACTCAGGCAGAAAAAGACCCAACACTGGAGGTTCCTCCGGGAGTCTCGCGCCCTTTGACCCAGTGTCGTTTTCCCGCATTCAAATGTCTAACTCACAGGAACTAGAAAAAGAGCAACAGACCCGTGACTTCCACATCTCACTGGCCGGTCTCCCTCTCGCTCCCCTGCCCGGCCCGTGAAGTGAAAGGCGTCGTTGACGGGCGAGGCCTGGCCGGCCTCCAGGAAACAACCCTGGACACGCAGCTATTTTTTCTTAAATGTCCCACTTCTGGTTTCTACAGAGTCACCTTGTAAAGAAACAACTGTTCTTCCAGGCAAAGCTCTGAACACCTTAGAAACGCAGCCCTGTGAACCAGGGAGCTGGGGCCCTCCGGCCA
This sequence comes from Myotis vivesi, assembly GCA_035771395.1. Lineage (NCBI taxonomy): Eukaryota > Metazoa > Chordata > Mammalia > Chiroptera > Vespertilionidae > Myotis > Myotis vivesi. Next base: position 795,751 of record JAWPEG010000009.1, read on the forward strand.
GTGTGGCCCAGTGGCTCAGCATCGACCCACGAACCATTCCCGGCCAGGGCACAGGCCGGGGCTGCCGGCTCCATCCCCATGTGGGGCGTGCAGGAGGCAGTGGATCGATGACTCTCTCTCATCACTGATGCTTCTCTCTCTCTCTCTTCCTCTTCCTTCCTCTCTCTGAAATCAATTTAATGAAAAAACATATTTAAAATAAATAATAAATAAAGCGATTAGGGAAGCAACTTGACCAGGGAAACCAGCCACTCCCCACGCCCGGGGACCAGGCCAGTGGGCGATCCTGTGCCCAGGCCGGGCTGCGGGCAGGAAGGGTGGGGAGGAAAGGGCCCCGCCCTCCCGCCGCACAAACACTCGGGTCGCCCATTTGGCACAGCTAAGGACAGCTTGTTATTTCTTCATCGTCGCCACCCTCGGGAGACCCTGTGTCCACCAAGCCAAACAGGCAAATGATCTGCAGACTGGACTGTGGGCGAGGCCCGGCCCGCGGGCGTCTGCAGGTTCCACGCGGGCGGGGCGGGGCCGGAGCGCTGGGGGCGGGGCCGGGGCGCTGGGGGCGGGGCCGGGGCGCTGGGGGCGGGGCCGGGGCGCTGGGGGCGGGGCCGGGGCGCTGGGGGCGGGGCCGGGCGGGGAGGCCGCTGCTCCCAGCCGATCACAAGGGCCATCGCTGCGGGAAACCAGCCGAATCCAAGGAGAACTTTCCAAAGAGCCCTTCGCAGCTCAGAAAGGGCCACAAAGGTCTCTCCTTCCCCCGCCCACTCACCCTCCCGGGGCCTTGGCGCGCGGCCCCAGGAGGAAGTTCCGGGCCCTGGCACCGGGAGGTGGGCAGGGCTGGGCTGCCAGCTGCTTCCTGACAGAACGCAAACCTCAGGCAGCCTGGCAGGGGTTCAAACACCGGCTTCAGCCAGTGCTGGGCGGGGGGGGGGGGGGAGACCACGTGGTCTGGGGGGATGGGAATTCCAAAAAACGATCCCCATCAGAAGGCTGAGTGACCCCCGCCCCCAGAGAGAAGATGTAAACTGAGAAGCGTTTCCGCATCCGAAAGTCACCTCCCAAGCAAGTCCGTCTCCGCAGTTAGGCTTCGCACACATTCCAGAAAAGAATGTGTTGGGAATTAAAATCCATTCATTCTGGGTGTGGCTCCGTTTACATTCCTGCATTCACGAAGTTTCCTTTTTTTTTTTAAGCTTATGTGTTGCAATCCTCCTGGCTACGTTCCCAGGAGAAAAAGAAAAATTCCGGTGGAATAAGAGAAAGGACGCCTGCAGTGTGGATGTCCGCTCCCTGGCCTGGGGGTGGGGTAGAGACCCTGAGACTAAGCGGTCTGACCCACGAGGAGCCCGAGGCCAGGCCGCTACACCTCCACCTGGGGCTGTGCAGGTGCGCCGGTCACGCCCCAAAGGAGGGGGGAGGAGTGGACGCCGGCCTCAGGGAAGGGTCCTCACCCTTCACCTGGACAAATGCCGCCTCCGGTTAAAGTGCACGACTTAGTCTGGACGGGGACAATGTTAGCTGCTCGCGTCCCCAAGAGAGACACGCCCGTGGCCCACACACCACGGACGTCCGAGCGACACTGTGGGCCACGAGGAAAACAGGCCGGTGGGTGGCTCCACAGGTGGCTCAGGCCCTGCAATAAACTCAGGGGCTGGTGCAGGAGGCAGCGATCCGCGATCCTGTCGTCATTGATGTTTCTCTCTCTCCCTCTCCCTTCCTCTCTGAAGTCAAGAATGAAAAATATTTTCAAATGATCAAAATAAAACCAGGGGCTAAAAAGCAGAGTGGGCTGGGAGGAGAGTGTCCCCCAAATCGCCGAGGTTTTTCAAACTGTGGAAACCCTCAGGGCCTCTCCGCCTCCCCCCCCCCACCCCCCAGGCATTCAGGTGCAGCCACTGTTTCCTGCGGGTGTGTCTCACCTCCCAGGTGTGTGGGGGGAGGGGCTGATGATTGACAGGTCAGTGCCCTGATCTGATAACCGCACCGGTCCTCCGGTCTATGGGGCCTGCGTGTGTTCACTCCGCCGCTTCCTGTTAGAGGAGTTTGGGAAGGACCAGGACAGTCAAGTGCTCGCCTGCGTGCTTCCCCCGAGCGCCCGCGGTCCTTCTCTGCTTGTCAGCCTCCCCGCCCGACGCCAGAGCGCCAGCGCGCAGGCACCACCCAGCTGAGACGTATGATTTGCTCCCAGAACCTAACACGGCCCCAGAGGAACCGCCCCTGCCGGCCAGGAGCCCAGGAGGGGGTGGGACACTGGCCTGGCCCTGCACCTGGACACGCCCCCGGGGGAAGGCTGAGGAGGGGGGACGGGGAGCAGGAACAGAAGGAAGGTCCTGGACAGAGAGTTCTGGCAGCTGCACAGGTGAGCTGCCTGGGAGGCGGCCCCTCTCTTTCCTGAGGACACTCAGCTCTCTCCTAAGACCCAGGGCTCGCTGCTCCTGCTCCTGCTGAATCCCGAGGGGTCCTCTTCTCTACCCCGTGTCCAAGGAGAGCACCGCAGCCTGACCATTTGCAAACCTGCTCCCCGCGGACCCGGCTTAGAAAGTGCCACCAGGACAAAGACCAGGGTGGCCTCACGCCTGCCAGGGCCCCGCGGAGGAAAAGGAACCGCTGAGTCAGGCTGAGTCAGCCGAGGCCTGGTGACAGGCAGGAGCTGTGACAGGACCCCGGGGGCACCTGGGCCGCAGGGGGTCACACACACACACACACACACACACACACTCGCGCCTTCTCCTAACCTGCAAGACCAAAGTGTGCCTGGGAGCCGGGTCCGAGGAGCCTGGCTTACAACAGAGGGAACAAGCCGTTCTACTAAGGAGGTTGTTGAACGGATAGTGAAGGTGATGAGGTGGGGGCCACTCTCCATGCGGACTCCCCGCATACCAGCCAGGTGGAAAATGCATCCCTTAACACGAGCCTGTGTGTTCTTCTCTAGGTTTTAAATTTCTTTTTTCTCCTTTTTTATTGAATGTACTGGGTGACATTGGATAATAAAATTATGAAAGTGAACAATTTTATTCACACACTCACCCCCCCCCCAAGTATCACTCATTCCCCTCCTTTTCAAAAAGAGTTGGGGAAAGTGAACCAAGATTTAGACAATAGGCCCCCTTTTCAATCGACTTTCACAATCACTATTAACAGTGTTTCCAATGAAGGGGAACATAAAGGCACTACAGTAACCTTAATGCAGCCTTTGTGTTGTTTTCTGCGAAACTGTTTAACTGCTTTGTAACTTCAAAAACAAAGTTCCTCCCTGTTCGTTCCATGTTCTGATTAGATCTCGGGGCTCCTCAAGGCCCTCAACCCCCCACCCCCACCCACCTCCCAGGGGGACTCAATCCCAGAGGCTGGTGACAGTATCTTTTCAAGAACAAGGAAAAGCTACACCAGGGCTGGTACAGGTTCAAGGGCTTCGAGCGCAAGGTCATCCGACCCGCCCATCCTAACGCAGAAACTAGGGCAGTTGGAGAAGAGAGAGGAGGACGTCATGAGCTCAGGTAACAGGTTCACGGCGGCCTGGCCGGTGGCCGGAGGCCGAGCTGCAGCCCAGGCCACCTCGCCGCCACCAGCACCCGTGGGAGCGAACCCGGGTCCTGAGGGGGTACATTCTGAGGCACTCGATGGACTGATTTTGAACCTCCCAGGACTTTCGCCAGGACCCCTGGTGGCAAGGGGCGCTCTCCTGAAGATCGGTTTGGCTTGTCCTGCTTCCTGAGCTCGGTTTTCTCAGCCTGTAACCTCACCCGGGCTCTGAAAGTTACCTGTGCGCTGGGTCGTAAGCGATCCCGAAAAGCCGAGACTCCTGTGGTACCACAGAAAGCCCCGTTCGAGTTACCCCCTGCCGGGCCAGGGCACCGCAGGGGGAAGCGGGGAGGCCCGACCACGATTCCCCAGCAGCCTCCTCAGGTGCCACGCAACCCGCCAATGCCGGGCCTGAAGGTCATCCGCTCGAGCAGCGACTCTCACTGCTGGGATCAAACACAAGCACATGGGTGACCCGCTGGGGGGCACACGGGCGTCAGCAGGAAGCGAGCCCACTTTGGTGAGACGGAAACGGCTGCTGCTGCTGTGGAGGGCGTCCTGAGGTGGCGAACGAGCTGCCTTTCACCCTCCCACACCCGCCCGCTCGCTGGGGACCGGAGCGCCTCCCTCCTGTGCAGCCCCGACAAAGTCCAGGGTCTAACGCCCTCTCATCCAAGTGGCCCCGGAAATCGCTGACGGGGTTCATGCCACTTTGACTTGAACAATAAACTTGCGAAATACACGTAGACTCTTAGACTATCACTGCTTCGTGAGCTCCGTGGAAAGTTATGTTTTTGATTTTCTAAAAATATTGATTTCAGAGAGGAAGGGAGGGGGAAAGAGAGATAGAAACATCAAGGATGAGCCCGGCCAGCGTGGCTCAGTGGTTGAGCATTGACCTATGAACCAGGAGGTCACCGTTCGATTCCTAGTCAGGGCACAGGCCCGGGTTGCAGATTTGATCCCCAGTAGGGGGCGTGCAGGAGGCAGCCGATCCATGATTCTCTCTCATCATTGATGTTTCTATCTCTCTCTCCCTCTCCCTTCCTCTCTGAAATCAACAAAAATATATATTTTCTAATAGTTATAGAAATGGAGAACAGATGATTGGCGATGGGGCTGAGGAGTGATGGGTGCGTGCGTGGGGTTGTGAAAGGCACCGGGGGCGCGTGGACAGGGGCACATGGAGAGGGACGGCGCTGCCCATGGGGACGGCGTCAGCACCCGGGTTGTGACATTGTGTTACAGCTTCCCAAGGTAGCGGATACGGGACAAGGGGGCAAAGGCTCCCTCTGTGTTCGTTCTTACAGCCGCATGTAACCTACAACTACAGAAAACTAGAAAGTTCCATCTTAAAAGAATGCGTCCATTAAAAGGCGCGTTTAAAAGTCCGGGTCCTGCCAAAGCGGACGAAGTGCAATTAGCTGACTGCAGAAGGGGATACGCGTCTCAGAAACGGGCCGGGGCCGAGGGCCGCTCCGGTCGGCATCCTCAGGGGGAGCCACGCCAGCGGCCCGGGCCGCCCCACCCACCGCCACGGGCTCTGGACAAATCAGCACCATCTGGGGAAGAGGGCACCCTCTCCCTCATCCCTGGAAACCCAAGGCACAGGGCGTGTTAACGGCCGGGAGCACCACGCAGCTGCCACCGGTTTATCCTGAACACCCAGACGGACAAGCCCAGTTGATCCCGGGGCCCCTGGGCACCTGGTTTCTTTGCCCAAAGCACAGCGCGGGGATTCTGGGTCTGTTCGGGGCGTCCAGGCTGCTACGAGGCCGTCCTGGCCTCGGGGAGACCGGGGGCGGGGGGGGGGGGGGGGGGGGGGGGGGGGGGGGGGGGGGGGGGGGGGGGGGGGGGGGGGGGGGGGGGGGGGGGGGGGGGGGGGGGGGGNCCCCCCCCCCCCCCCCCCCCCCCCGTGGAGGCGAGAAAACGGAACGGAGGCAGAGACCCCGGTTCTCTGGGCTTTCTGTGCCCGGAGTTTGTCCTGCGCTCAGCACTGTGCTCAGCAGAATTAACTGTCCCAGTTAATCTCCGAAGCCAGGGCTTACGAATGGATACAGACACAAGGCTGTTTCAAGAGAGAGCTGAACTGAGGGTCATCGTTGCAAACTGAGGGTCAACATTGTTGCAATGGCTGGGCTGAGGGAGAGCAGGTCTGGCTCCAAGTCCTTTACCACTGGGCCCCCTTCCTCCCCGGAGAAGGGAGGGTGACGTGCACGTGGATGTCATTAGACACAGGTGTGGAGAAGAGACCTGTCTAACCTGTCCCAACTTTCACCTGCGTTTCAGCCGCCAGGAGAAGAGGGAGCCCTCCCCCAGGTCCCTAACTTCCCCGGCCTCCAGGCCCACGCGTTCCCTTTGTCCTGGACGTGTGTCTACCCTTGGCCGACTGACCATCCATCAGTGTGACCTTCCATACTCTTCTCTGGGAGTCGCCCCCGACCCTCCGGCTTGAGTTAGGGCCCCTGGATGTGCAGCGGTCCCCGCGTTCAGAGCACTTGTCCCAGCGCTGCCTGTTGGCATGTGTGCCTGCCACTAGAGCAGTGGTTCTCCACCTTCTGGCCCTTTAAATACAGTTCCTCATGTTGTGACCCAACCATAAAATTATTTTCGTTGCTACTTCATAACTGCAATATTGCTACTGTTATGAATCGTCATGTAAATATCTGATATGCAGGATGGTCTCAGGCCACCCCTGTGAAAGGGTCGTTCGACCGCCAAAGGGATCGCGACCCACAGGTTGAGAACCACTGCACTAGAGTCTAGTGACTAGACTGAGCTCTGAGTCCCATGAAGGCAGAATCTCCGTGCACTTTGTACACACTATGGGTCTGCCACACAGTAGGTGCTCAGAGTCCAGAACAAGTTAATACTTGAATCAAGGAAATCAAATCAAATAAACAGGAGTGCCGATCCGTCTAAGACCCAAGTCTCCCTGATCATGGGCTGAAATTCTGCAGCCTTGGAAGCACCGGCCAAATTCTTTCTGCTCTGAGCACATGGCTGGCGAAGCAGGCAGGCTCTGCGAGAGGCACAGCTGATTCTGTTATTAACTAGTCCTTAACTAGTTAACTAGCTGGGTGACCCGAAGCAAGGTCCCTCAGCTCTCCAGTCCTTCCAGTGGAGAAGTAAGCAGTGCGGGCCCCACAGGGCTGCTGGGATGGAACAAGGAAATGCATAATTAAGGGTTCCACCCACGGCCTCGCCATCGGTCAATGTTCAATAAATATTAGCTGCGATGGCCGATGGCCCAGAGGAGAAGGAAGGAGAAGATAAACCCTGAACAAAAGATAAGCTGGAAAAGGTAGAAAGCCTCCCAGTGGGAGAACAGGAAGCAAGTAACAATGTCACACCCTCCTGGCTGTGCGAGGACCACCCTGCGGGAGGGAGGGGGTGGGGAGAGGGACAGACACAGACTCGGGACAGATACCTGGAAAGTACCGGCCAACTCATTTGTGGCCGAAGGACCAATAGAAAGTCAGAAATGCCCATGACAAGGCGGTCCACAAAGTCTTCATTTAAGCAACTGAGTAACTGGCTTTCTCAAAATTCAGAGACTCCCAAATCCACAACTTAGAGGTGGCTAATTCGTAGACCGTTGTGCTCAGACTTGAAGCTGTGGGACCTTGACTATTTCTATATCACTTCCTGCCCATGCAAGGGCGGCGCGGCCGGGACACACTGGGCGGGACTCTAGGAACTGCTCGGATTCCAGGTCCCGGAGCCCATCCCTCACATCCCAGCGCCCGTAGTTTCCTTACAGCTTCCCCGGAGCCGTAGTTTCCTTACAGCTTCCCCGGAGCCGGCTAAGGTCAAGAGAGGCCCCTTCCCTCCCCGCCTATCCCCCCTCCCCCCCCCCCGCAAAAGCCTGACATGGAATACTAATCATAACTACTTTAAATGGTGCTAACTTCACTACAGTGACCATTTAAATTTTTTTTAAAAAAATATATATCTTTATTGATTTCAGAGAGGAAGGGAGAGGGAGAGAGAGATAGAAACATCAATGATGAGAAAGAATCATTGATCGGCTGCCTCCTGCACGCCCTACACTGGGGATCGAGCCCACAACCCAGGCCTGTGCCCTTGACCAGAATCAAACCCGGGAACCTTCAGTCCGCAGGCTGACACTCAATCCGCTGAGCCACGCCGGCTAGAGCAGTGGCCATCTACATTTGTCTTTGAAAGTTTAACTTTGTAAATTGCACTCGGGACTTGGGTTTATTCTTCGGGCCGTGAGCAGCGTCCACTCAGAGTAGCAGCACCTACCCCGTCAGACAGTCATGAGAAACGCTGACCGGGAAGTTGTATGAGGATCGACCTCAAACAGGTCAAACAAAAAACGGCGACAACAGAATTTCCTCTTTCTACACAGCCCTCCCAAAGTCCCACAGCCCTGAGGTTGGACAGCATGAAGTAAAACACACTCCCAGGAGGCCGTGGCCGAGCTCAGCGGCTGGAGCATCGGCCGAGACCCCACGGTGGTGGGTTTGATCCCCGTCAGGGCACATCCAAGAAGCAACCAATGAGAGCATCGATAAGTGGAACCACAAATCGAGGTTTCTCTCTCTCCCTGCCTCTCTCTCTCAAAATCAAGACAGAAATAATAAACATGCTTTAAGGAAACTTTACCTTTTTATTAAAGTCGAATAGAACAGAATAACGGCTCATTTCTGCTGGGGTGGCCTTAGCCATGTGGTCCACGCAAACCCACTGTGTTCCAACAGTCACTCAGGTTTTCCCACTTCAGTTCCTCTGCCCGGAGCCCGGAGCCCCGAGGGAGCTCATCCATCACAGAGAAGCCCCTTCATCCACAGGGAAGGCAGAGGGTCCCTTAAAGACCCTCAGGACCGATGCTACCAGCCCTGAGGGCGTGGCTCAGTGGTTGAGCTCTCACCTATGAACCAGGAGGTCACGGTTCGATTCCCAGTCAGGGCACATGCCCGGGGATGTTTCTCGCTCTCTCCCTCCCCCTTCCTCCCTAAAATCAACAAAAATATACGTATCCTTTTTCAATGACATGGAGAAGCAGACACAACAGTGTTGGCAAAAACCGGCTGGAAAGGCGGGGGCTGAAGAGAGCTCACTGGGCTCAGCCTCGCCGCTCCCCCCAGTGTGTGTGGGAATTCCCGACAAGATAACAGAACATTCTCCCACCAACCACACACACAGGGCATTCCCAGCAGCTGCGATCTGGGTGCACCCCCATCTCAGCCACTGAGGTACCACCGAACGCTCCTCCCCGCTCAGAGGGGCCACTGCGCCTCGGACAGCTGCCCGACCAGCTGTGCCCAGCGAGTCCCACCCCTCAGCCCCCAGCAACGTGCACAGAACCCCAAGGTCCATCTCAGCCCCCAGACGCCGCCTCCAGCAGCACCTCCCGCCAGGACACCAGAAAACAACGGCAAAGGACCAACTTCTTCTCCACGTTCTCACTCCTCGCCCATGAGACGGACGCGGGCACAGCCTTTGAGAAAAGTTCATTCAATCACGAAGCCGACCAGAGGCCATTTTTTTTTGTTGTTGAAACATCTCCCTACATCCTCACCAATCAGATCACACATCGGCCACCACAGCGATGACCCGTAAGGCCCACTGAACATCAAACACTGACGAACAGGAGAGCAGGCTCAGGGGCCTAAACACGGCGACGCTCACAACTCCATCCGAGAAGCACAGCTGTGAGAACTCCACCGTCTGGAATCCTTCCACTTGAACTTTCTGCGCACAAACACTCCAGGGAATCTAGGCCAGGCCAGTCCTGGGAACTTGTGAGCCAAACATGAAACAGGACCAGGGCTGCATGGCAACGAGGCGGTCGGGAGGGGACAACAAGGGGGTGGGGGGGGAGGGGGAGGGTACTCGCTTCCGCCGCTGAAGGCTTTCCCCAAGGACCGGCCGGCCAGCACTTACCAGCACCTTGTTTTCAACCTTGTCCCCTTTCACCTCCAACTTGACCTTCTTCTTGAGGCCGATCCTGACCTTCCTGCCGAGGACGGCCTTGACGCTCTCTGGGAGAAGGGACAGATTCGTCACCACCTTTTAGCAACAAGAACAGAGCTGGGGGCAGGGGAGCATTTGGAGGAGGATTTGGGGGTGTTTTGTTGTTGTTTGCCTTTTGTAAGGTATTTGCTTGTGTTGTTGTTTTTTTTAATATATTTTTATTGATTTCATGCCCTGGCTGGTGTGGCTCAGTGGACAGAGCGTCAGCCTGCAGGCTGAAGGGTCCTGGGATCAATTCCGGTCAAGGGCACATGCCTTGGTTGCAAGCAGTGGTACTTGATTTCTGGGCCTCAGAAATCAGGATTTTAAAAAGATTCCCAGGTGATTCTAATGTGCAGCCAAGGTTGAGAACCACTGGTTGCAAGTATCCCTGGGCTCTGGTCAGGACTCATGCAGGAGGAGGAGGCAACCAATCCATGTGTCTCTCTCACATCAGTGTTTCTCTCTGTCTCTCCCTCTCCCTCCCACTCTCTCTAAAAATCAATGGAGCCGAACCGGTTGATAGAGCGTGGGCCTGCGGACTGAAGGGTCCCAGGTTCGATTCTGGTCAAGGGCATGTACCTTGGTTGCGGGCACATCCCCAGTAGGGGGCATGCAGGAGGCAGCTGGCATGCAGGAGGCAGCTGGCGTGCAGGAGGCAGCTGATCGATCTCTCTCATCGATGTTTCTAACTCTCTATCCCTCTCCCTTCTTTTCTGTAAAAAATCAATAAAATATATTTTAAAAAAAGTTTAAAAAAATAAAAATAAATAAAAATTAAAAAAAAATCAATGGAAATATATACTCGAGTGAGGATCTAAAAAAAAAAAAAAGGCAACAGACCTGGAGGCTTGAGAGAGAAAGGGAGGCCTGACCATGTGGATGGAGGCAGGAAGGTCTCCCTGGGACCCCCATGAGCACCCGCCCTGGACAGGGCCACGCGAGACAGCGTCTTCCTCCTCCTCGTCCGGACCCGGAGTCCAAGTCTCTCTCAGACAGGGAGCCAGCCACCCTCTCCCCAAACTCCCCCCTCAACACCTCCTGACCCCTGACCTTGACCCTTGTCCTGGCCTCAGAACCTCTCACGGAGACCAAGTCCCTGACCTCCGACCTCTCAGCCCCGCCCCTCCCTGAGCAGAGTGGCCCTTCCTTAGGCCCTTCACCCTGGTCTGGTCTGTGGCCCTCCTTTGGGGATGAGCCCAAACCTTGCAGCGGCCATTCAATGTCGCCTGCTCTCAGCCTCCGGTCTGCACACCTGGCGATGCCGCCACCGCCATCCAGGCACCCCGGGACTGTTAGGTAATTAATTCTCTCCTTGCGCTCCTCCCTCCGCTCCTTCCGAAATGGATTTAGGACTTTTAGCACAGGGAGAGAGACAGTTATCTACCAGAAGTGTTAGGTCTCCGAGGGGCAATGGGCGTGACATGTTCCTCTCATTCTTTTTTTTTTTTTTAATGTATTTTTATTGATTTCAGAGAGGAAGGGAGAGGGAGAGAGAGATAGAAACATCAGTGATGACAGAGAATCACGGATCGGCTGCCTCCTGCACGCCCCACACTGGGGATGGAGCCCGCAACCCGGACCTGTGCCCTGACCGGGAATCGAACAGTGACCTCCTGGTTCATAGGTCGACGCTCAACCACTGAGCCACACCAGCCGGGCCTTCTCATTCTTTTCTGCACTTAATTTTAAAAATCAATACCCTGTATTACTTTCATAATCAGAAAGGTACACAGCATATTTTAAAATCCCTTATATTGAGGCTTTCACGAGTTTGCTTTCTTTTTCTTTTCTTTTCCTTTTTTTAATGTATTGATTGCTTTTGTAGAGAGAAACACTGATTTGCTGTTAACTCTTATTATACATTCATTGGTTGTTTCATGTATGTGCCTGATCGGACATCAGACTTGCACCCTTGGCACAGCAGGCGATGCTCTCGCCCATGAGCACCTGCCCAGGGCTGCTTGCTGCCGCTCTGAGCGATCAGAGAGGAGCTCTGTGAGCACCTGGAGTTAGGGAAACCCCAGCCGGGGGTCACCCTCCCCACCCCCCAATGGCCATGTCAGGACCCAGAGACCACAGTGGGCACGTCCCCAAGGCATGTGTCCTGGTGCAAAGGATGTGCGACAAGCGACTGGATGCACACAAAACCCCCGTCCGTCCAGATGAGCTGAACGCAACGTGTGACACAGCCACGGTTTATTCTGGAATCATCCGGTCCCACCGGGTCCTCATCGCCTCCTCTGGGGTCCGAGTGACACACTCACTGCGGGCTCCTCAGCTGATTGAAAAGTCGACACCCCTCCCCCGCCCCCCACACCAGCGGCCCCGGTCCCCTCTTCCCGTGACCGGGACCTCCACTGGCAGCTGCCCCCCCCCCCGCGCTTCCTCTGGGGGCGGGGTATGGGGAAGGTGCAGGCTCCGGGGCCTCCAGAACCGGACAGACCGCTCACTCCACGGAGCCCGGGGAGCTGATGCCTATCAGCGGAGCTGACGCCGCAGGACAGAGGGAGGAGGCGGGAGCGAGGCGGGCGGAGCGAGCGACTCCAGACCCGAAATCCTTGCACAAGCAGCGCCCACACCCACCTGGCGACAGTCCTTCCGGTCAGGCTCACCTGCCAGCTCGCAGGCCCCGGAGGAGCGCGCAAACTCCCCAAAGTGCTGGGCTAAGGAGGGCGGGGGGCGGGGGGGGGGGAATCCCTCCTGTGCAGGGAGCGGGNCCCCCCCCCCCCCCCCCCAAGCCCTCCTGTGCAGGGAGCGGGGCGCCAAGGATGGGACCCCAAGGGGTTCAGGTCCCTGGGGCTCAGAGCGCGCGCATGCACACACACTGGATACAACATCACACATGCACACACAATGCAACATCACACAGCACACACACCACAAACACACACACACACACACACACACCCCGATACATCACACATGCACCCATAATGCAACATCACACAGGCACACACACACACACACACACACACACGATACATCACACACACGCGCGATACATCACACACATGCATACACACTCGATACATCCATTACACACATGTGCACACACACTACATCACACACACATCATACACTCACACTACATCACACATATCACACACTCACACTACATCACACACACTCACACTACATCACACACTCACACTCAATACATCCCACACACACTCGATACACACACACACACACTGAACCCCTGGTTTTCAGAGCCGTCCCCACCGCATTCTAGTGCTGCCGTCTCAACCCCCCACAAAACTTAAGTTGACCCCAAGGCATAACATCGGGCCCCCACCGCTCCCCAAACGTAACCCGGGCGCTCAGACGCGGGGTCGCTGGCACCAGGTGCCGCAGGCTCCGAGGCCGGGCGGGGGCCCAGGTGGGTTAATTATTGTCAGAACCGGGCTGTGCCCTCAGCCCTGGTTTCCGGCCGCGGCCGCGTCAGCTGGTGACCCCTGCGCTCCCGGCGCCGCGCCGCGGCCACGCCTTCCCGGCAGAGTCCCGACCCCAGCGCGGCGCCCCTTCCCCGGATCTGCAGGTTGGCGGGCACCTCCCGGCTGGGACTTTGGGGAGGAGGGGCCCTGCCGGCGACCCCTCCAGCGCGCTCGCCGCGCCCCGCGCTGGGCTGCCCCGCACATCCCGAGTGGGGCGGCGGGCGGGCGCTGTGAGGGGTACCCTCGCCTCCGCAACTCCCGAGACCCGGGCGACCCCCTCCCTCCGCCGGCCTGCACCCCCTAGCGGTGGCCGGAGGCGGTGCCGGGCGCCGGATCGCCCCCGCCGGCCTCTCTGGACTGGGTTCTTGGGCGGCCCGACGCGAGCGAACTTCTCGGGGATCCCCGGCCCGGGGCGCCGCACTCGGCCGCAGTGCGCAGCGCGCGGCGGCGAAGATCGGAGGCGGGGGGCCCCTTACCTGTCAGCTCGCGGGGTACCTCGGCGCCCTCCTCGGCCATGGTTCCTGCGCGGGGATCCGCCGCCGCCCTCCCCGACCCCTCGGCTTGGAGAGGCGGGTGCGGCGCGCAGACGGGAGGCGGGCCGGGGAGACGGTGTGGCCGCGCCCCCGACACCCCCCCAAAAAAAAAATAAATATAAATAAATAGTTGCCGATCCGCGGGGGGCTCGCGGCTGCGGCTACATGACGCCTCCTAGCAGCTCCCGCGGCGACGGAGGGACTGATGGACGCGGAGCCCGCGGTGGCCAGGCGGCTGCGGCGATCGGCGCACCTACGGCCCAAGGTGCGGGCGGAAGGCGTGGGAGGGCGGGGAGAGCGGCGGGGCTGGGGCTCCCGGCGCTCCCGCGGCTCCGCTGGGCGGGGGCAGCGCGGCCCGCCTTCCCTCCTCCTCCTGCGTCGCCGCCTCCTGCTCCTTCTCTCCTCCTTCTCCTCCTTTTCTCCTCCTCCCCTCTCCTCTCTTCTCGGGTCTCCTCCCACTTCGCCAGAGCGGCCCTGCGCCGTCCCTGGGGCCGGGGCGCCCCGGCGCCGGTTCCCCGTGGGGGGCGCACCCGGGCGGACCCAGCCGGAACCTCGGAGGTGGCGTCTCGGCCCCGGGTCCCAGCCTCGCTCCCCAACCCCGAAGCCTGGCGTCTGGCGAGGGCGCGCGCGGGCCCGGGAGCCCTCTGCTGGCTGCGGGCGGGACGGCCGAGCTCCCGGCGCTGGGAGGCCGCGGGTCCCGCAGACGCGCCCGCACGAAACCCGCCTGTCTGGGTCTCCGCGCCCTCCCGGTTCAGCCTCCCTGCGCCCTGGGTCGTGCCATCCCACCCGCCTGGTTAATTTCCTGTCTGGCGAGCAGAAGCGAGACACCAACCACATGGCGACCGCCGCCACGCGCGATCGCAGACGCGGGAGACAGGGCCCGTCCCTCCCGGGACCTCCGTCACCCCAGACCACGGGGGCAGCGAGGAGCGGCACTCACAGAAGCCGAATCACACCGCGGTTGGGGGCCCATCCTCCCTCCGAGGTTCCTGGTTCCACCAGCACAGAACTGCGGGCCGGCACACCTGGGGGCCTTATCTCCTGGCGGCTTGCGGTTTTTGTGTTTGTTTTTTTAAAAAACAGTTTTACTGATTTCAGAGAGGATAACATCAATGAGAGAGAATTGTCAATCGGCCGCCTCCTGCACGGCCCCTCCTGGGGATGGAGCCCGCAACCCGGGCCTGTGCCCTGATGAACTCCAGACCCTTCAGTCTGCAGGCCGCACTCTATCCACTGAGCCAAACCAGCTAGGGCTGCACCTGAACTTCTAAAACGGTAAACACATTAGCAACAAATGTAACATAGACGGAGAAAGTTATTTTGGAAAATGAGCCAGGGGCTTTCAGTTCTGGTACCTGGGCACACGTTCATATCTATATGCAGCCATAACAACCTTTCGGTCAATGGCAGACCACACACAGGACTGTGGTCCCTAAGATTACAATTGTGGACGAAAGGGGCCACATGCTGACCTGACAGCTCAGGGGAGGCCTGCATGGCGGTCTTGCAAACTCAGACCTAAAGTCACCACAAAGGATGGTCTGAAATTAAACTTTAAATAAAGCACGTATGGTGGGTAGTTACGTCCTAGGCCGTAACTGGCGTCTGGCGAGGGCGCGTCCTAGGCCGGTATCTTCACTGACAAGGTCAACCTTTACCTTAACTGAGCCTATCTGTCTTTTTGCATCTATGATAACATACCCTTGAAATGTCTGGGTAACTTGTAACTTCCCTTTTTTTCTGGAGCCCCTGGGGCACAGCCAAATGTGCTGAAAGCCAGGACAGATGCCACAAATTCCTTCATTATCATGTTAATTGATCCTGCGCCCACCTAAGTATGTGTCCATCATTTCACTTTTTATCCAATCCCAGGGGTTTCCCAGTTTTGCTTTCTCCCGCCTCTCTAGTCTCACCAATGAATTTCATGTAACCCTTCCTCTGATTGCAAATGTATAAATACAGATGTAACCTCGCCATTCTCTGGAGCATTATCTCAATTCTTGAGGTTCTGCTTCCTGGCATATGTCGACAGTTTGGCTCAAATAAACTCACAAAAATTCTTTACAGGTTTCACTGGTTTTTATATTAACACAATGGAGCTAAAAATTCCCATCACCTAGTGACACTGTCGCTGTCCCGATGGCGCCAACACGTTGCTCACGGGTTTGTGGTGACGGTGTAAACCAGCCCACTGCGCTGCCCACCCAGTAAAGTGTTCAGACTCGACTGTGCACAGGACTGGTAATACGTGACGTGTCTCTGGCTTAGGTATTTCCTGTACTACAATTTGATCATGACATTCGATGTATTCTTTCTAAAGTTTGCTGTAAACAGCAGCCATGTTACTCTCTATTGCTTGATTTAATCTCATGCTGTTTTGTATAGTAACATGCTGCACAGGCTTGTAGCCAGGACAACAGGCCAGGAGCTGTAGCCCAGCAGTAACAGGCCAGGAGCAATAACCCAGGGGCAACAGCCCAGGAGCAATAGCTCAGGAGTAACAGGCTAGACCAGTGGTCGGCAAACTCATTAGTCAACAGAGCAAAGTATCAACAGGACAAAGATTGAAATTTCCTTTGAGAGCCAAATTTTTCAAACTTAAACTATATAGGTAGGTACATTGTTATTAACTTAATTAGGTCCTCCTAAGGCTTAGGAAGAGCCACACTCAAGGGGCCAAAGAGCCGCATGTGGCTCTCGGAGAGCCGCAGTTTGCCGACCACGGGGCTAGAGCACACAGCCTCGGTGTGCAGCGGGCCAGACCTCCTAAGCCTGTGTGACTGCCTCCATGAGGTTCACATACGACAAAACCACCTAATGACACGTTGGCTGAGAACGTATCCCCGTCGTTAAATGGTGCGTGACTGTACATGGAAACTGTCCCTTCTGCTCCGTTTCTCTGTAAATCCAAACCTGCCCTAAAATAGTGTTACTTCATATTAAACATGAATTCACGCACAAGGAGGAAGATAGGAGACAGTAGCACACAAGAAAAGTTAACACATGGGCCCAGCCGGTGTTGCTCAGTGGTTGAGCATCGACCTATGAACCAGGAGGTCACGGTTCGATTTCCATCAGGGCACAGGCCAGGGTTGCAGCCTTGATCCCAGTAGGGGGCGTGCAGGAGGCCGCGGATCAGTGATTCTGTCTCATCACTGATGTTTCTATCCCTCGCTCCCTCTCCCTTCTTCTCTGAAGTTAATAAGAAAATATATTTTTAAAGCCCACATATGGGAAACTAGGAGAGCCAGTGGCAGAACGGTAACGGACTTACCAGACCAGGGAAAGACGAGGTCTGAGCCAGAGGGGAGAAAGCAAAAAACAGCGAGCTGATGTCTGCGGCAGAACCCACCACAAAGCTCGGGAACTAGACACAAAGTGTCTGAACGCAGACGCGCAAAACGCCAGGAGAATGGAGGCAGGAGGCCCGGGGAGGCGTGAAGGGAGTCACTCCGCAGCCCCTTCAGGCGCCAGCCCCTCAGCTCCCCACCCAGCACAGCTGCCCGAGGCCCGAGGCTTACTCTTGGTCGACATCGAACCACACCAGGACCTACTCTCCGGAGGGCAGAGGGTGTGAGGGAGAAGTCACACACAGTGAGAAGAGGGGACTGAGAGAAAATCTCTCTCCATAGAAGGCCCACACTCGCCTCCCTGCGTGGCTCCCCGGAGCCCAGCACACAGGCAGTCGGTGCTTTTCGGCACTGGATTGGAGAACTGCCCTGCGTGAGCCCCAACCATGGGTCAGCTTTGCTACGCCTCCTGGGAAACATGGACACCCCAGAAACACTGACAGGTGAGGCAACTCCATCCTAAAAAGCCAGGGACCGGAACAAACCAACCCCGCGGCCAAGCCCGGAACAAAGAGCATGGGATTGAAAGAAAACTTATCTTTTTTAAGCGAGAAACATCTAACAGGTGTTTATTTCTTTTTAGAGAGAGAGTGGAAGGGTGGGGGAGAGACAGAGAGAGAGAGAAATGACCAGGGCCAGGATGGAGCCCACAACCCGGACATGTGCCCTGACCGGGAATTGAAGGTGACCTCCTGGTTCATAGGTCAACGCTCAACCACTGAGCCACACTGGCCGGGCATGGTCAAGCCGTTCTCAGAGGCATGTAAAAGGATGCTGGTCCTCCCACCCGCCCCTGAGCCCCACTCCATTCCCCAGCTTTGCCCCCCGAATGTTTCTAGATGTGAGGTAGACGGACTCAGAAGCTTTTGAATTCTGAATTCTGGCTCATTCTAACCGAGTCGCTCCGGGGGTCCAGAGGTCTTGAAATAATTGTCTCCTCTCTCCAAGAGACAACGGGCTTGCTTTCTGAGAGCCCCCGGTACCCCGGGCTGTCTAGCTAGGAACCCCCTTAGCCAGCCAACGACCCCTCTGACAAACAGGAAATCTACAAACAAGCCACATCTGTCTGGGTGAGTGTGACTAGGGATAAGCAGACAACCGGGACTCCCCAAAGGTGACCTGGGGGGAAAGTACTTTTAAAAGCTGCGCGCTTCCTGGCTTTCTCTCCAGTGATGACTGTGAGGTTGCGTTGCATCCTCTGTTACCGTTTTAGTCACTTAGGGCTTTTGCTCTTGTCACTATTGTCATTGCTCTCTGAAGAAGGACCACCTCGAGCCACCTGGTTTAACTCCTAGTTAAAGTGGATGCTTTCCGTCCAATGGCATGAGAATGGTTTCAAACACGCTGAGCGCTTTCAATGTCTTTTCTCGTTTAATTCTCAAGACGTGTGATGTCGGTGCTTCTGTTATCTCCGTTATTTAGGTAGGCCACACAGCAACACCACAGAGAAGGTCTGGGTTCAAGAGGTTGTGGTATTTCTATTTATCCCCAAATCCAATATGCTGCTTTAAAAAAAGAAAAGAAAGGTTACTACTGCCCTCTGCTGGTGGCCAGCAGAGTTGACCCGCTCCTGCTTGGGTTGCACTGAGTGTGAAGGATTCTGACGCACAGTAGCGCCATCTGTTGCCGAGGGTCTACAACAGCGCCTGGCACTTAGGCATCAGGGTGTCCCCAAGAATCCACCTTCACAGTGGGGTTGAGGCCTCCTCTCTCCACCCTTCCCCTGGAGGTAGCCAGCGGGTTCGGGCAGATGTGGTTCCTGAGGGAGGCCACAGCCGCTTTTAAAAATGAGTGTCGGGGGCCTGGCTAGGTGGCGCGGTGGCCGGAGCATCGTCAGGTACCCCAAAAGCCTGCAGGCCCGATCCCCTGTCAGGCAGGGCTCCTAAGAGAGGCAACCAATTGATGTTTCTCTCTCCCTCTCCCTCCCGCCCACTCTAAACACCAATAAAAACCGTACCCTTGGGCAAGGATTAGAAAAAAGAATGTGTCAGGGCCGTTTCAGTCACAGGTAAAGCTTAGTTCCAGCTGCTGTCCCCAGCCAAGGGACCTGCTCCTGTGCGCGTGGCGTGGGTGCGGCTCAGTCAGGGTTAAACTTCCCTTAAGAGTTAAGTTTCCTGCCGAAACTGGTTTGGCTCAGTGGATAGAGCGTTGGCCTGGGGACTAAAAGGTCCCAGGTTCGATTCCGGTCTAGGGCATGTACCTGGGTTGCGGGCACATTCCCAGTAGAAGATGTGCAGGAGGCAGCTGGTCAATGTTTCTCTCTCATCGATGTTTCTAACTCTCTATCTCTCTCCCTTCCTCTCTGTAAAAAATCAATAAAATATATTTTAAAAAAAAAGAGTTAAGTTTCCCCTTCTTTGGTGGATTCCTTCTGAGGCTCGCATCCGACATGGCAGGAAGGAGCCGAGATGGGTCTGACCCTCCACCCACACTACGCAGAAGGGAGAACCGTGTTCCGGACGTGCCTGCAAAAGTCCTGAGATGTGCCCGGCCGGCGTGGCTCCGTGGTTGAGCATCGACCTATGAACCAGGTCAGGGTTCAATTCTGGTCCATGCCTGGGCTGTGGGCTCGATCCCCAGTGGGAGGCGTGCCAGGAGGTAGCCGATCCATGATTCTCTCTCATCACTGATGCTTCTATCTCTCTCTCCCTCTCCCTTCCTCTCTGAAATCAATAAAAACATTTAAAAAAAAAAAAAGGTCCTGAGATTCACTGCTGGCTTAGACACAGGCCCGCCTGTGACCTGGGCACCAGAGCCACTGCGGTCGAGTGCCCTCTTCGGCCCAAAGCATGTCCGTGGTCCCGCTCCTGCAGCGGGAGAGTGGCAGGCGGGGTGGCAGCGGATCTCCAGTGGACGCAGAGTGGGGACTTTTGGCAAAGGTTAAATGGAAACTGAAGGTCAACCAACAGGTGACCATATAGTGCTCGACACGCCCGCGTGCACGTGCGCGCACACACACCACCAGCAGCAATGGAAAGCGTAACCGAACAAATGAATACACATCATTCACAGAGTGTGTGAGAGCCACAGCGCTAGAAGGAAGACAAGGATCGTGTCCCAACGCCACGAAACGTTGTGGCTTTAGTTTAGTGACACGAAGAGCCTGAATAATGTAGACCATGGTGATGGGGCTGCATTCATCTGTCCCGTGGAAGGTTCTGAATGAAGGAGAGCCGGCCCTTTGGCACCTGAAGGCTTACGCGTTGGAGAATGTATCTCCGGTAGAGTCGTGTGCCACCAGGCTTCAGCCACAGCTTGAACACTGTGGCCAGTGTTCTGAGCTCGTCCCACGCCTGTGACCGCACAGGCACCACTGCACGAGGCTCTCTGTTACTTAGTCCGTCACTGCATAGGGAGAAACATCGCCGGGGGAGAGGGGACGGGGACCAGGGGGGTTGGCAGGCCCGTCTGTGAGGACAAAAGGAACGCTGAAGCGTGTGGAGCCCAGGAAGGGGCTGGGTGGAGCCGTGGTGGCAAGTTCCCGGAGTTCAAGCTCCCTGGACACAGAGGGGGATTCCTGGGCTGGAAAGACCGTCCAGCCCCTGCTTCTGGGCAGCAGCAGCCAGCACAGTCGTTCGAGACTAAGAGGTCAGCGTGTTCTTTGTAGCAGGTCGTTGTTTTTTTCATTTTCGCTCTTTAAAAAAATGGAGCCAACAGTCGAGAAGAGAAAAGCCTGACGAATTCTTAATTCAAACCATACTTTGCGGTTCTGAAATGTTTTTAGAAGATTTTTGAATTCCAACTCCCAGCCAGACAGGAAGCAGATATTCCAAAATAAATATTGTACCATGGTGTGCTCTGCCAGTGATGGGAGGCCATAACTTCTTTATTAGCACAAAAGCCAAGGTAAGCCCGGGACTTAGAATCCAGCCAGCACTCCCACTGCTCTGAGACTTCGGGGAGACAATTTGTTCTTTACTTTTCCCAGGGATTTAAAAATATGTATTTTTATTGATTTCAGAGAGAAAGGGAGAGAGAGAGATAGAAACATCCATGATGAGAGAGAATCATGGATCAGCTGCCTCCTGCACACCCCACACTGGGGATGTGCCTGCAACCTGGGTGTGTGCCCTGACCGGGTGTCAAACTGCAACCTCCCGGTTCCTAGGTGGACGCTCAGCCCCCAGACCTACCTTTGTCCTCCTTCTGAGATCCAGCAATTCTCTGCTCTCACCTGTGTGCCCCCCACACACCTGCGCTCTTGCCCTCTCTCCAACCTCATGCTATTTCCTGCGGTGAGCCGGCACCGCCATGGGTGAGCCTGAGAGGGGCGGTGAAGGATTAGAAAAGACAGACAAGAGAATACAGCTGGGGCTAGGTGGGACGCTGCTCCCGGATGCAGAGACAGCGCCAAGCAAGTCTTTATTTTATAGCAGATTCCACGGCTGGTCCAGATGTTTACAACGTTCTGGCGGTTTCAGATCTACTCAATTACATGCACCTGATCAAGCTTTGTTTACTTGCTGCACCTCCGCAGCCCACATCACTCAGCCACGTGGGGCCACAGGTTGGGACCATAAGGTCAAGCTCACAGCCACAGCCTTTGGCTGTCATTGTGCTGGGACCTGCACGTGGCTTTGCCACGAGAGGATGGTGCCCTCATTAGCCCCAGACTTGAACCTGTCCAAACGCCTTAGCCGCTCTCCACAATTTCCATGACTTCAACCCAAAGCTATGACGTCATCTTTTGCACAACTTGCTCTCACACCCCCTGCAGCACCCAGTCCTGCACCCCCACCTTCAACAGACACCCCGAGTACAGCCGCTCCGTGACGCCAGGCTACCGAGACCAGGACAAGGGAGCGCAACCTGGACCTAGGGGACCTGCCTTGATCCTCACGCTGCGGACAAGGATGGGCCAAGTCCCAGTACCCAAAGCCCAATATCCGACACTTGCCTTAAAGCCGCGCAGGGGGCGCTGGGAAAGCGCCGATGGGGCGGCGGTTTGCAGTCGGGGTGCCGGGGTGCTGGGCTTTGCTGTCGTCTCGCACCTCGGGGCCCCGCTCAAGAAACAGGAAAAGCCAGAAAAATGGTCGTTTGAAGGCGCCTTGAAGAGTTTAATTTTCCCGGATCGGTTCTCCCGAGCTGGTCCCTGCACGGGCGGCTGTGAGAACTGCAATGCGCCCGTGTGGTCGGCAGGTGGCGCGAGAGACCACACCCACGCTCGCTCCTGGGCCCCGCCCTTCCTGCACCTCTTCCCGGGGGTGCGGCCAGCGAGCCATGCGGGGGGGCCCCCTCCACCCCCCCACCCGTATCTAAGCAGAGAGGAGCGTCACCCAGCCCCAGGGGTTCCTGGGGAGCGCTGCGCACCCCCCGAACCTGCAGAGCAGGAGGTTAAAACTTAGTTTTGGGGCCGAACTTGACCCAAGGATATTTTCTTTCCATTGATTTTCAGAGAGAGTGGAAGGGAGGGGAGAGAGGAGGGGGGAGGGGGAGAGGAACATTGATGTGAGGGAGCTATGGAACCTGCAACCTTCGTTGGGGGAGGAGAGGGCGCCATGCTCTAACCATTGAGCCGCTGGCCAAGGCTGGAAAACAATTTTAAATACATGTTTGTGATTTCAGAGAGGAAGGGAGAAAGAGAGAAACATCAATGATGAGAGAGCATCATGGATTGGCTGCCTCCTGCACGCCCCACACTGGGATGGAGCCTGCAACCCGGGCCTGTGCTCTGACCCGAATCAAACCCGGGATCCTTCAGTCCACAGGCTGACGCCCTATCCGCTGAGCCACACCTGCTAGGACTCCAATTCCCTCTCCTGGAGGGCTCCCCACTTGTTCTCTCTGGCCCCCACCCCTCCCTGTTCTGACTCCCGCCATTGACACCTGTCTAAGCCTCATCAACCAGGTCACAGTGATTGGTTCCTGGAGACCACATGACCCAAGTTGGGCCAATGAGAAGCAGCCCTGGGATTTGGGGATGCAGGCGGGGCTTGCCTGTTGGGCGGGGCTAGGAGACCTGGAGCTGCCGGGACCGCTGAGCACGAAGCCTACACTCGAAGCTGATGAATGGAAACATCTCTGACTGCTGCTCTGGCCCTGACCTCTGTGCCCAGGCCATTCCGCCCGACCCCCACGCCCATGAAGCCTGTGCCACAGGCCGTCCCGGCGCGTCCGTCACCTGCACCCCGAGCCTGGTGCACGCGCAGCAGGAACACGGGCTCTGGCTCCTGGAAGCGTCACATCTGAGGACAGTGACGTTTCCAGCCCAGACTGCGTCTGTGCTGGAATGTCCGTCCTCTCTCACGCCGGGGAGGCTGCGACCTGCTGACCTGGGCTGGGGACCGGACACACTCCGATCCCACTCCCCTGTGACCGTCGCCTCTCCGGGCACTGACACGGGCCGTGGGCCGGAGGCAGCTCCCGTGTGGCCCAGCCACGGAGCATCCTCGCTGACCTCAGCCCATGTGCCGGCCCTCACGCCCCGCGGGGCTCCCCGCAATGAGAGAGGCGGCCCGGAGAAGCAGCGGAGGCAGCGGCTTGTCCTAGAAACGCCACCGTGAGTCCCGCCTCCGCCTGCAGACCCGCAGCCGGGCTTGGCAGGCAGAGGCCTCCTTCTGAAAGTTAAACCGCTCTCCCCCGGCAGGGGAGGGGCGGCAACGTCCGGCCCCTTCAGACAGACCTTCCTCTTTCAGTGAAAGCCCTGCCTCCTTGTTTTATTTGTATTTATTTGTTAAATATGTTTTATTGATTTCAGAGAGGGAGGGAGCGGGAGAAATAGATACATCAAGAATGAGGGAGAATCATGGACCGGCTGCCGCCTGCATGCCCCACACTGGGGATGGAGCCCGCAACCTGGGCCTGTGCCCTGACCGGGAATCGAACCCTGATCTCCTGGTAGAGCGTGCAGGAGGCAGCAGATCAACGATTCTCTCTCATCATTGATGTTTCTATTTCTCTCTCTCTCTCCCTTCCTTTCTGGAAAAACAAAACCAAAAACAGACCAGCAAACAAAGCAAAGCTCTAACCAATGAGCCCCGTGGAGGCGCCCGGTGGAATGGGACAGTGAGGCAGGAACTGTGGGGAGTGTGGGCGGAGGAAGGGCAAGAAGGTTGCAGTGAGCGCCTCTGGGACAGCGACCGGAGCAGGGCAGGTCCACGGAGCCATCCCTTCATCCCACCGACGCGGCCTGTCACCATCCGTGCCCGGCCCGTCCTGGGCACCGGACCCACAGGAGAGCCGCCGGACCCGCAGGAGAGCCGCCGGGCTCCCCTCCTGGGCCTGGCAGCCGGACATCCTCCCCGGGAGCCGGGAGGCTCCCCTTTCAGGCCTGCCCCCCGCAGACACACTTGCCCTCCCCCAGCCCTGCGCACGGCGGCTCCTGTGACGCGGGGCGGCCACGGGATAACTTACCGCCCGGCATCTTCATGCATAAAACATGGCACCGGCCGCCCGCCCGCAGCTGCCCTGGGCCGGCCGGAGCCGGGAAGGAGAGCAGAGGCCGGTCTCGACGGAAGCCTAGGACATGAAGCAGGAGAGGGTCTCATTTTCTTTTTAACTCGTGTCCGTCCGGCCTCGCTGGCTGTGTGGCCGCCGGCTGCTCACCTGCCATGAGAAGGCCGTAGGCGCCGGGACCATGGTGCTACCCTCACGGCTACACTGGGTCCGAAACAGGCCATGGAGGGACCGGATCCGGAGGAGGCAGCTCAACCGTGAGTGTCCCGGGGTGGCCGCCTCCCGCCCTCCTCGAGCAGCCCCCACACCCCCCCTACGCCGCCCCTGGCCCCTGCCCTCCTGTGTCCCCACAATGGTCTCTTCTTCTCCTCACTCCCCTCGCTCCCTGGCTCCCATCCACCGCCCCTGGTCGGAGGGAACCGAATACTCTGTGAAAGGAGCTGCCAGGGCTCCTGTGCAGGTGGGAGCGCGTCGCCGTGGACAGGCAGGGGCGCCGAGAGCTGGGGGTGTGCTATGACCGGTGTGGACAGACAGGGGGGCTGTGAGCTGGGGGTGTGCTATGACTGGTGTGGACAGACAGGGGGGGCTGTGAGCTGGGGGTGTGCTGTGACCGATGTGGACAGACAGGGGGGCTGTGAGCTGGGGGTGTGCTGTGACCGATGTGGACAGACAGGGGGCCGAGAGCTGGGGGTGTGCTGTGACCGATGTGGACAGACAGGGGGCCGAGAGCTGGGGGTGTGCTATGACCAGGGACGTAAGGTCTGAGCCACGGGGATCGGCGCGGCAGCTAGAACCGGTGGCGCTCTGGGGACAGTGGGTCCCCTTCCCTTTTTAATTCACTTTTATTTTTTATTAAGGGAGAGGATATTTTTCCATTGATCTTTCAGAAAGAGTAGAAGAGAGAGGGAAAGACAGAGAGAAATACTGATGTGAGAGAAACACATCGATTGGTTGTCTCCTGTGTAGCCCCGACCAGGGCCCGGGCCAGGGAGGAGCCTGCAACCCCAGAATCAAACCTGGGACCCTGCAGTCCACAGGCCGACGCTCTATCCACTGAGCCACACCAGCTAGGCCAGTCCCCTTCCCTTTAAAGGGCCCTGTCCTATGTCTTGTGACGTATCCGACGCACACGAGGGTCCTCTTGGGGGAACGGGGAGGTTTCAGGGTGGAAGGACCCTGAGACGGGAAGCCCCCCAGCACAGGCCCGGCCCGGCCGCCCACAGGGAGCCGGGCGTGTGGGCCTGGAGGGCCGGTTTGTTGATCTCAGGTGTCAGCAAATTCGACGGGCGAGCGGGGTAGTGGCTGAGCACATGCGTGAAGGGGCCTGAAGGGCTGTGTCCAGGCTTGAGGACCAGCTCCCTGCTCTCTGTCCTGAGAACAACAGGAAACCATGGCGATCAGTGGCCGCTGCCTGTGGCCTGGGTCTGGGAGGCGCCAGGGAGCGGCAGAGACTGTGGCGCAGGGGACAGCCCTGTCTCGCTACCGGAGGGCGCCGCCAGAGCCATGGCCTTGTTCTCCAGCGGGATGGGTGTGAGCGGCTACCGGCTTTCCCAGCTTTTCCAGAAGAGGGAAAAAATACTGATTTCTGAGTGAAAGCTCTCAAGTCTCCACCCTGGCAGTGCACGGCTCACATTTTAAACGTCACGATGACCCATCGTGCGCCCCGCCCAATGCACAGTGGGTGAAGTGCCGGCGCTGCACTCCTAGGGCCCGTCCACGGGGCTATCAGGCCGTTACAGTCCGGCCAGCCTCCCTCCGTGTTAAAGGCCCCTCGGAGGCAGGTGAATGCAGGTGAACGAGGAGGAAGGCCCACAGGTTCAGCCCCTGTCACGGTCCAGCGTTCAGGAGGCCTTGCTGCCCACGGGGGTTCCAAAGGACCCCCATCTCCCCCCTCCCCGCACAGCAGGAACTGCTCCCCACACCCCCTTCCCGAGAATAACGGGAGAAGCCGTGCGCCGTCCCGCAGGCTTCGCTGGCCCACCTCCCAGCCTCCCCCGCTGAGCTGGCCCACAGCGAGATCCAGTGTGGGTACCTCACCCGCGCCCGTGGGAGTCACATGGATTTAGGGCGAGGCCTCTGACGGAGCCCCCGGCCCGCGGAGACCAAGGACTCAGGGTAGGGGAGGGGAAAGGCCTGGTTCTTTAGAGAAATTTCACTTCCGTGATGAGGCTGCCATCCGGTGCTGGGATGTGCTTTCCGCCTCATCACACGTGTTCCTGTGCGTTTACTCCAAGCCTCACACGGAGCGGACAGTCGGAGGGGGCAGCGCGGGCTGCGTGGGCCTCAGAGATCAGCTGGCCCCGGGTCGTGGCTGCGGGTTGACGGTCCCAGCTCAGGGGACGCCGGTGCGTGTGTCTGAGGGCGGAGAGCAGAGGCCGTGGGACGGGGAAGAGAAGGCAGGAGGCGGGAGGGGACAGGCACTGCTGGGAACACAGCCTGTGGCCGCCCGGACGCGCTTCGCAGCGGCTCACCTCTGTCCTTAGTCGCTTTTCCTGCCCTCGTTCTTTACACACACACACACACACACACACACACACACACATACACATATGTTATTGATGTTTTCAGAGAGGAAGGGAGAGAGAAACATCAATGAGGAGAGAGAATCATGGATCGGCTGCCTCCTGCACGCCACCCTCACTGGGGATGGAGCCCACAACCCGGGCCTGTGCCCTGACCAGGAGTCGAACCCGGGACCTCCTAGTTCACGGGTCGACGCTCAGCCACGGAGCCAGTTGGCCGGGCTCCCGTGCCCCCTCCGAGGCATCTCCCACAGGGCAGCGTCGCTCAGGCTCAGAACCGAGCGTCACTGCGCTGCTGGCTGAGCCTCCCTGAGGACAATGAGTCAATGACTGTCTCCCTCCAAGACACTCAGGGACCTGGAGGCAGCGAGGCCCAGGTGCACCGGCCGGGCCAGGGCCCTGAGACATCACCGACCAACGGCCGCTCTCCAGCTTCTCCAGGAGGCCCACCCCATCCGACTCCCTCCCCTGCGGGCCTGAGTGACCTGTCAGCCGGGTCAGCACCACAGCGGGGGCTGCAGTCAGGCCTGCTGGCTGCTGGGGGGGGGGGCGTGCAGGCTCTCCTGCCTGTGGCCGACCGGGACTGACCGGGCACAAGGTGCGGCCCAGCCGGTCCTCCGGCCCCACGTGCCCTCGCGGCCCCTCTGGTTCACAGGAGGCTCTGGCGTCTCTTCTAAAACCCCTGTGTCTGAGACGCTGAGGGCGGGGACCGAGGGCCCGTGGGAGGGGGTGTTCGGGGCCGGCCAGCAGCCATGTCCACGCGGCCGCCACTCCGCAGATGGCCCTGCCACGGGGCAGCATCGGCTTACAGCGCAGCCAGCGCCTCTCGGCTTTCCGCCCGGCGTCGGGCTATCGGGTGGGCGGCGGCCTGGGCGACTTGCGTTTCCGGCTCCTCTCTCCCGGATGAGGCTCCGGCTGCAGGAATACGGACCCGGGCGTCCCAGGCCGGAGCCCACACCCCGGGCTGCCTGTCCCAGTCAGCTGGCGGGGGGTCGTGTTCTGCCTTCACCAGACTTGCTCCCGGATGTCGGACTCCTTGGGCCAAAGTCGCTCGCTGTCCTGGGCTGGGCTTTTCTGTTCCATCCACACCCGCGAAACCCACTCTGGGTGCGCGTCTCCTTTAAAGCTATAAGCGTAGAGGTTTGCCAGGAGCGCCGGCTGGTGTGGCTCAGTGGTTGAGCGCCAACCTGTGAACCAGGAGGTCACGTTCGATTCCCGGGCAGGGCTCAGGCCCGGGTTGCAGGCTCCATCCCCAATAGGGGGCGTGTAGGAGGCAGCCAATCCATGGTTCTCTCTCATCATTGCTGTTTCTCTTCCCCTCTCCCTTCCTCTCTGAAATCCATAAAATAATATATTTTTAAAGAGTTGCTGGGGGAGGGGGGTGAGCGAGAGGCATAAAGAACAAAGAACAAAGCCTCTGAGGACATGCGCTTCCATCCAGGGGTCCAAGATGGGCCGGGGCCCGGACCAGCCACCTGCTACCATGGTCCCCGCGCAGCCTTGGCCCAGAGGGCAGGCGGCCACCCCGGGCCTCAGTTTCTCCCGGCTCCTCCCGTGCTGACCAGCCCCCCACCAACCACAGAGAACGTGACCGTTCCGTGTTGGGGACCCGAGTAGGGAACCGACATAAGGATGACTTACATATTCAAACAGCATCGCCTGCTTCCTCATCACTGAGGAGGACAGCCGGACCCTCCCTCCTGCCTGGACGTGGAGCCACAGGCCGCATTCCAGCTCCCAGCTCCCACCGGCACCGTCAGGGAAAGGGAATGGAAACCCGAGAGAAGCTCTGAATAATTCAGGGGCTCCGTGGGGCGGGAAAGTGCTCCTTTGTCCGCACGCTGATCTGGACAGATATGTCAGCCGCTCCAGCCGAGGACCAAGGATGGACAAAGAAGAGGGGGGTGGGGGGCAGGGAGGGGAGGAAGAAGGCAAAAAGGGTGGAGACGGCGGAGGGGTGGGGGCCAGGAGCGCGGGCGGATCCCGAGGCCTCTGTGGTCAGACCGGTTGCTCGTAGGTAGACCCAGAGCCCAGAAGTTCATCTAAATAACACCTTGAGCCCGGCCGGCGTGGCTTGGTGGCTAAGCGTCGACCTATGAACCAGGAGGTCACAGTTCGATTCCCGGTCAGGACACAGGCCCGGGTTGTAGGCTCCATCCCCAGTGGGGGGCGTGCAAGAGGCAGCTGATCAATGACTCTCTCATCATGGATGTTTCTCTCTCTCCCTTTCCCTTCCTCTCTGAAATCAATAAAAGAATATTTTAAAAAATAAGTAACAACTCGGGCTCTGGTAGGAAGCAGAAAATGACTGAAATAGCCCATTTTCTCGGCAGCATTAAGCTGATACATGAAGTTGTGGGAAAGGAGGGTCTTAGTGGAGGGAAACCGTCTACAAATATGTGAGCCCAAATCCAACCCACAGTGTGAGCCCAGCCCTTCCTCCGGATCATGGAGAACCAGGGACCTGGCTGCCTGCCGTGGAACATGGGCCTGTGGCACACGCCCCTACGCCCCCCACAGCGTGGGCACGGGCCGGGATGCACGCAGAAATGTCCCGCCTGCCCCAACCACACGCATCTCTGCTCAGCCCGGCCGATCGAGCTCTTTTCTTTATTTTAAAAATATGATTTAAAAATATGATTTCCGTCCTGTGCATGGAAAGGTTGCAGGTTCAATTCCTGGTCAAGGCACAGGCCCGGGTTGCAGGCTCGATCCCCAGTGTGGGGTGTGCAGGAGGCAGCTGATCCATGAGTCTCTCTCATCATTGATGATGTCTCTCTCTCCCTCTCTCTCTCTATCTCTCTCTCTCTCTCCCCCTTCCTCTTTCTCTAAAAATCAATAAACAACCTTTTTTTTAAATGTAGCCGGAATTTACAGAAGGTATAAAATCCCCATCGCGCCGTCCTCATGAAACAACGGGTAAAGACGGTGACCAGTAGTAGATGTGCAAGCTCTCAGGGAGGAGTGACCAAGGTGCAGCTGACACCCCTGAGCTCGCCCTCGGTCGTCACCTCGCTCCCACGGGACACCCGACCGCCAAGCCTCGTGACCTGGTGACCAGGAAGCAGACAGCGGCCCCGTGAGCACCGTCCGACCAAGAAAACTGGCCCGGACCCTCACGAGACCTCATCCACTCTCACTGCCAGCTGCTGGGAAAGACAAGGAACAGGTCAGGCAACAGCCGAGAAGCCGCCAGCCCAGGCCGCGCCGGGGCCTCCACAGGATGGATTTCCCGCGAGAAACAGTGTCTGTCGCTGAGACGCTGGGAGGTGCGACACAGTCGAACAACTGGTGGAGGGAGTTCTAGGTAGAAGAACCCACTTTTCTCTTAAAAAAAAAAGAAATAATAACAGAAAAAATAAATCCTTACTTATTACATAACGGAAATCCAACGCTACCCAGCGACTATCACACACACACTCTCTCTTTTCTGGTGGCGGATTTTTCTGGACGTCACGGGGTTTGCCTTAGTGGGACGCTAAGCGTCTGGTTTCCTGGGAACTCATATCTCTTTGCTACTTTAAAAACATATACATTTACTGACTTCAGAGCAGACGGAGGGAGAGAGAGAAACATCGGTGATGAGAGAGAATCATGGACCGGCTGCCTCCCACCCGCCCACAACTCGGGCACGTGCCCTTGACGGGGAATCGAACCGTGACCTCCCGGTTCACAGGTTGAGTGACGCTCAGCGTCCGAGCCACGCCAGCCGGGCATCCGTTTGCTACTTCAATGTGAAGCCTCAACAAGGAGACCTCCTGGAAGTCAGGGTCACGGCGTTTGAAATGCTCAGCACTTGAGTCGTCGCCAACAGGTGGCAGCACCTCCCGGCATGTCTAACCCCGACAGAGAGCAGTCAGGGGCTTTCACAGCGAGCAGCACAGCTGAACCTCGGCCCCTCACTGTTGTTCTCTGACAGCGGCCCCTGGGCAGCGCTTCCACCTGACAGTCCTCGGCTGGGAGCGTCCGTGGCTGCGGGGCCGCCCCACCGCCTCCGGGGACTGACCGTGCCCAGAGCCGGCCACCCTGCGCTCGCTGGGCATCACGTTCTTCTTCTCCCTCCTCCTCCCTCTGCGTGGTTCCTGGCCAGTCTCGCTGGGGGCACTCGCTGTAAAGGCGCCTGCCCGGGAGGGGACCTGCAGGGACCGAGGGCGGGAGGGGCACCTACTGGACGCCGCGCCATCGCCCGCCCGGCCGGCCCGAATGGTCCGCATCGGGGTGGCTGTCACTCTGCCCCACGTGCGGCCCAGGCCTGGCCTCGGGAAGACCGCAGGGAAGAGCTAGCAGCGTTTCTTCGTGGAAATACGTTTCCATTTCAAACTAGGAAGCATCTCCCTCCGCCCGCGGCTTCCCTCCCGGGGTGGGAACGACCACCCCCACCAGCACCTCCGTGGAAAACTGGCGAAATGCATTTCCCGGGAGAAGCCAGCCGGAGAGGCACCTCCTCCCATCGCTGGTCAGGGTCTGGCATCCATCCGTCAGCTGGTGGGAAAGAAACGAGACCTGGGTGAAAGGGACTGGTGGGATCGCCCTGAAGTTTGCGGGGTGCAGGGAGGGGCACCCCCTGGATTGCCCACCCAATCCAACCAGGACGTCCGTCGCTGGAGCCCCTCCGAGCCCCCACCCCCACCCCCACTCCGGGGGAAGGTTTCGGGATCTCCAGCTCCCTGCAGAAGCTGTGTACCCGGTTGTGTCTGTTGCCATGGCGACCCAGCAGCGCTTGGCACCAAAGTGCTGGTGTGAGCTGCTTGTCAGGATCCGTCCAACAGTTTCCCCTCGTGGGCGGGGCCACACAGAAGGCTCAGGAGGTCGGAGGGCGTTTGGAGGAGGGACAGGTTGGGGCTTCACAGGGATGCGGTCGTCCCCTCCCCGTCGGTCATTCCAGTCCTGGGGGGCAGCCCCGTGTCCCTCACGAGCAGGGGTCCAGGATCAACGCAGAGAAAGACCTTGACGAGGAACGAAGCGTTTGCTGACTTCTGTGACTCACCGCTCCCTCTGCGTTTCGGATCAGGCCTGAGCTCGGCTCCTGCGGCGGCTTCACATTCGTGGGTGGGCGCAAAGCGTGGGGACAACACCCCAAGCCCAGGGCCTGATCCCAGAGGCCCCTCCACACACTGGCTGGGCCCTGCCACCCCTTGTCCCTAGGACCACAGGGAGCCAATGCATAGGAGAGTGTGTCAAGCTGCAACGTGCAGCTACTATTCTTTAAAATATATTTCTATTGATGTTAGAGGGGCAGGGAGAGGGAGAGAGAGTCAGAAACATCAGTGATGAGAGCATCATGGACCGGCTGCCTCCTGCACGCCCCACACTGGGGATGGAGCCTGCAACCCGGGCCTGTGCCCCGACCGGGGATCGAACCCTGACCTCCTGGTTCACAGGTCGATGCTCAACCCCTGAGCCCGCCGGCCGGGCTGATTTTTTTTTTTTAAGAGAAAAGAGGTCTGAACGCGGTGACGGCTCTCGGTAGGTGGGTGCTATTTCCATTATCCTGGCAGGCACCTCGCCTGTGGGAGCGCGTGTGCAGGTCTCACCGCTCAGAACCAAGGGGAGAAGAAAGCTGAGGCTCCAGGGACCCGCGGAGCAGCCTCCCAGGGAGGGGCCTGCACAGCTCCCAGCGCGGAGGGCGGAGCCAGGAGAACCGTCCTCTCCTCTCTTCCCTGGGACAGTGTGCTCCCGGGTGGTCTGAAGGTCCTGGGTGGCCCTGGCCAGGCAGGAAGTGGAGCGTCTACACCCCACACCCACAGGGCGGGGCGGGTTGGGGATGATGGGGCACATTAAACAGTCCTTGTCTCCACGCCAAAGCCGAGCGGGAACCTGGGTGATGGGAAGCCAATGACTGCCCAGGCCCTCAGCACGGAGCCCCCTGCCCCCTGCTGAGCAAGGCCCCTCGGGACCTGGAGCCCAGCCCCAGCCTCTCGTCCCGGGACCACCCAGCCCCTGCGGCTTCCAGCCTGGACCTCCCGCAGCCCCTGCGGCTGAAGCCAGGGGCGATGCATTTGCTTCCCCCAGAGCAGCCTGAGGGGAGAGTAAGGCCCCTCTTGCACAGCCAGCTCCTGGACAGCTGGGCTCCGTAGGCAGCTCCATCCAACTCCCGGCTCCAAACGCCGCCCCTCCTGCGGGGAGAACTCTCTAAACCAGAACCGGAACCGGTGCTCTTGTAGGTGCTGTCAGAACCTTTCGGGGCCACTGGGCAGCTGCCTCCACGCATGGACTGTGAGCTGCTGGGCCGCGCACCTGGGCACCTGGCGAGGCCTGGCCCCTGAGCACCACCGGCCACTGCTCACCGCCCACCGCCCCGGGGAACGGGCCACGTTAGGGGCGTCATTGGTTTGCATTTCCTACACTTGAGTCACATACACGTTCACCACGAACATGTCCGTCCTCTGTTATGAAAGAAAGATGTCAGGAGCAGGAAATTGCCGACACGTTATTAACCTCTAAGAGGGCGACACCCAGGCAGATACTGTGGCTTCGGGCCACTTCCCATCACACCCAGACGCTGAGCCCCAGGGGCTGTCCAGAGCCAGTTCCACCCAACTCTGTTTCAGCGACACCAGGACGGCGGCCCCTCCTCCCTTCCCGACCTCGGGCTGAGGGCAATGCAGCGCCAGCGTGCTCCGTGGCTGAGCCCGAACTGGGAGGCCCCTGAGCCTATGGACCCGGAGGGCCCTGAGCCAAGGCGGCCAGTGCGCTGCTGCCTCTTCACTGGAGAACCCAGGGGGCCCGGCGGGGAGGGACCTGGGAAATACTTGTCTGGGGAGGCAGCTGGGAGCTCGGGCACAGAACGCAGCCAGAAAGCCTTCTCCAGGGACCAAGTTCCTTGTAGCCTGTGGTTCCCAGCGAACGCTACGCCCTCTTGTCCCCTGGTGAAGAGCAGAGCGCAGGCCCAGGGAGAGGAATCCCAAGCATTCCAGACCCGCCCTGGGCCTGTGTCAGGCCGAGGTGGGAGAGGATCCCCCTGGGAAGAGAGTGAGTGAATGTGCTCATTCAGGGCCGGAGACCGGTTCCCACCAGCTCACACTGCTTCTCTGCTCCCACCTACAGCCTCCCTCCTCCCCAGCCCAGCTCCAGCACCAGGGGCGCCTCTGAGGTGTGGGGATAGGGCCCTGACTGGGGGAACAGATCCAGGAGTCCCAGCGTGGAGCCGCCCTGACTCCGTGACACCCCTACCCGCCTCCCGCCCGTGCCCACCGGTGGTGCCCGTGGGCATCGACAGGCGGAGAGTTCTGGAGCGTTCTGTGCCCACCACCCTCTTTCACCCTTCACCCTACAGGTGTGTGGGCCACCTGCTTCCCTAATTCACAACCCACAGAGGCACCACAGTTCAACAGCAGGAAAAGAAAGAAAAGCCACAGCTTGGCCCTGTGCTCACCTCAGAGTAGTACACAGCTCTATTTCCTAAATGCACTCACACACAAATGCGTACCTTTGCCGGGCCTGGGTGGCTCAGTGGTTGGGGGTCAGCCTATGAACCAGGCGGTCAGGGTTCCATTCCGTCAGGGCACATGCTCAGGTGGTGAGCTCGATCCCCAGTAGGGGGAGTGCAGGAAGCAGCCGGCCCATGATTCTTTCTCAGCACTGATGTTTCTACTTCTCCCTTCCTCTCTGAAATCAATAAAAATATATTTTTAAATGAAATAAATAAAAATGCGTATCTCTGCAAAACATTATGTTGTTGGGCACGTTCAAGATGCCCAGGTGTCCTGCTCGTGCTCGCTCGTGGTGACACGTGGGAGGGTAAGGTCTGAGGAAGGATGCCCGCTTCCATGGCTCAGCGCCTACAGCTCTTCAGGATAAACAAGGAAGTGCTCCACTTCCTCTATGAATTTCGGAATCTGGCAGCTGATGAGTCATTCTGAGTCAATCCCGTGTCTATTGAACTATCTGTAGCTTCTCAGAGGCTCTGGGCTCAGCAATGCTTGGGAGTACGGAGCATTCAACTGACAGTGTGTATTCCCAGCCGTTCCCATGACAGGGTGCTCAATAAATGCTGGGTGGGTGGGTGGATGGATCAATGGGATGGGTGGATGGATCAATGGGATGGGTGGATGGATGGATCAATGGGATGGATGGATGGATGGATCAATGGGATGGGTGGGTGGATGGATGGATGGATCAATGGGATGGGTGGGTGGATGGATGGATGGATCAATGGGATGGGTGGATGGATGGATGGATCAATGGGATGGGTGGGTGGATGGATGGATCAATGGGATGGATGGTTGGATGGATCAATGGGATGGGTGGATGGATGGATCAATGGGATGGGTGGATGGATGGATGGATGGATGGATCAATGGGATGGGTGGATGGATGGATCAATGGGATGGGTGGATGGATGGATNATGGATGGATGGATGGATGGATGATGGATGGATGGATGGATCAGTGGGATGGATGATGGATGGATGGATGGGTCAATGGGATGGATGGATGGATGGGTCAATGGGATGGATGGATGGATGATGGATGGATCAATGGAATGTATGGATGGATGATGAATGGATCAATGGGATGGATGGATGATGGATGGATGGATGGATCAGTGGGATGGATGATGGATGGATGGATGGGTCAATGGGATGGATGGATGATGGATGGATCAATGGGATGGATGGATGCATGCATGCATGCATGATGGATGGAAAGAATAATAGAAGAGGGGAGAGTGACAGAGGGTTGAAGACAGAAATAACGGCTGTGAGGACATGCTGGCCCAGGTGGTGGAGCGTTTACTACTCTGCCCTTCACCTCGCCACCTGCCCAGCCAACCACCTCAGTTGTTGTTTCCTCCTTCTGTAGTTTCTCATGTTGTGTTCTCACATGTTGTGCAAAACAGTATAACCGAGTACAGAACGTGTGGCCATCCTATTTCTGCATCCTCTGTTGCTTCATCGCGTTTCAAAAGCGGTGTGAACTTTGCATCCGTTCATTCCGAGGGAGGCAGGGTGTGGCAATGCCGCAGGCCTACCATTCACCAGAGTTATCTCTGGACCCAGCGGAAGGTGAGGGCGGGCCGCTGCGGGGCGGTTATCTCTACCACAAGTTCCGTTCCCAGCGCCACCTTATCCCGGCCAGGAGAAGAAAAGGGAACTAACGGTGAGGCTGAGGCAGGGCAGCCTGTGGCGTAGGGACCAGCACAGATCTCCTCCCGTAAATGCAAGAAGCAAGACCTGAACTTTCCTTTTAACCCAACTTTCCTAATGTTCCCGCCATGACGTGTCCCTACCCCCGCGTTTCTTGTCTCTATTCAGCGTCTTTACACGGTTTTCACTTTAGTGCATTAACGAGAGGACGGAGCCAGGAGCGGGCAGCCAGGGGCAGGGCGGCAGCCGCAGCCGGTGGAGAAGCATCATCACGCCACACGGCACGGCTGTGGCCCTTCCTGCCCAGCTTCCCAGGGGGTCCTTTCACGGAGGCCTCCTCCTTGTCAAAGGAGCTGGGTGACTTCTACTCCGGTCATTGGCGATACCATCATGGAAAGACCCCTGCTGGCCCTGGCCGGTGTGGGTCAGTGGATAGGACATCGGTCTGCGGACCACAGGGTCCCGGGTTCAATTCTGGTCAAGGGCACGTACTTCGGTCGCAGGTTCCTCCCTGGCCAGGGCCCTGGTCGGGGCGTGTGCAAGAAGCAACCAATTACTGTGTTTCTCTCACATCGATGTTTCTCTCTGTCGCTCCCTCTCCCTTCCACGCTCCCTAAACATCAGTGGAGAAACATCCTCGGGTGAGGATTCATAACAACAACAAAGACAGACACCGGCTCAGCGGCCACACGCCTGGGCGGGGTGAGCGTTCCCGAGAAACCGAATGGTCTGTGTGCGCCTCGCTCGCCGGGCCGGGGTCTGCGGTGCTTGGAGGGCCACACAGTCCTTCCAAACCTAGAAAGCGATCGGCCGCCGGTGATGGCGGGCGAAGCTCAGGTGGAGCAGAGCTCGCTCCCGCCCTCAGGGCTCCAGGTGGGTGGGCACCTCTGATGTCCCAGCACCCAGGGGACTCGCCCCAGAAAAGCTGGGAGTCGCCCTCATCCATTCGGCCAAGGTCGGGGGGCCGCTGGTTCCCGTCGGGCTGCAAGGCCGTTCTTCCCGCTGCCCTAGGATCTGCGAGTCCAACATCAACGCGTTTTTGTTTGTTTGTTGTGGGTTTTTTAAAAAATATTTTCATTGATTTCAGAGAGGAAGGGAGAGAGAAACATCAATGATGAGAACGCCCCACACTGGGGTCAAGCCTGCAACCCGGGCATGTGCCCTGACTGGGAATCCACCCTGGCCTCCTGGTTCCTACGTGGACGCTCAAGCACTGGGCCACGGCTCAGAGCTAAAACCAGCCAGCTTTACGCAGAGCCCGCAGCCTCAGGTCCAACACCTGGGCTGTGCTCTGGGAGACCATTGGGGCAGCACGGGAAAGAAAAGATCTGCCAAGTCAGCCCACCTGCCTCGCCCGCCCATCCCCTTCAATAAGGTGGGACAGTCACACCGAACCCCCTTCTTCCCTCAACGACTCAGAAGGAGTGACACGCACGCCTCGAGTCCCAGGAGAAACGTGGCTTATCGGCGTCCCCGTCACCATCACCAGGAGACCAGGGGATCCGAGGGCCGTGCAGAGCGAACGTGGGGCCCAAGCTCTCCTGAGAGCAGGACAGACTGCTGGGGAGGGAGGGGAAGGGAAGGGGAGGGGAAGGGGGGAGAGGGAGGGAGGAAGGAGAAGGGACCTTGCTTTGGGGACAGGCCTCTCCGAGGCCTCCCCGTGCAGGCTGCGCTGGTCCACGCGGCACCGGGACAGAACGATGACCATCAATCAGGTCATGTCTGTCTCCCTGGCCACCCACGGCCTTTGCATGAAGCTCTCACTCAAAAGCGCCAGGTTAAGGAAACTCTACTGGGCGCCCCGCACAGCACCCGCCCCCAACCAGCGCCCAGGGCACCTATACCATTGCCCAGAGAACACCCGCACCCCAGGGGGAGGGGAGGGGGCAGGCAGCTGGGTGCCACCGCAGGTCTCACCTGAGGTCACATCTGGGCTAGGGAGGGAGGGAGTAGGCCTGCCCCTCCCCCACTCCCTCACCCCACCCTCACGCCACACCCAATGCCTCCCCTTTGTCCTTGGTTGAAACACTGGGTGAAATTTCCTAAGAACAGAATTCACTCATCGTTCTAACATTCCTCCACCGCCACCCCTTCCCCAGCCCAGCAGTCCCGTCCTGACCTCTGGCTGCCCAGCTTCTCATCCTGGGGGTAGGGAGTCCCTGCTCGTCACCCCACGGGTTTCCATCACATTGGAAGGTGGAAACCCACGGATTAGATGGAGGGAAGCGGACATTTTTTAAAAATATATTTTTTAACTGATTTCAGAGAGGAAGGGAGAGGGAGAGACAGAAGCATCAGTGATGAGAGAATCATGGATCAGCTGCCTCCCGCACGCCCCCCACTGGGGATGGAGCCCACAACCCTGGCCTGTGCCCTGACCGGAATCGAAGCCAGGACCCTTCGGTTTCCAGGCTGATGCCCTATCCACTGAGCCACACCAGCTAGAAACAACCTTTCCCGCGGTTCTCAACCTTCTGGCCCTTTAAATACAGCTCTTCATGTTGTGACCCAACCATAAAATTATTTTCGTTGCTCCTTCATAACTGTCATGTTGCTACTGGGATGAATCGTCATGTAAATATCTGATATGCAGGATGGTCTTAGGCGACCCCTGTGAAAGGGTCGCTCAACCGCCAAAGGGGTCGCGACCCACAGGTTGAGAACCGCTGCTTTAGACCCTTCGACCTCAGGGTAGTTTTGTGAGGCTCAGGCTCCGGGTTTGGTCCGGTGTTGGCAGGGCCGCTGCTCTCAGCTCACCTCCCACCTGAGGCCGCGTGCCTTCTCCTTCTCGCTTCTCCCCCCGCAGCCCCCCACCCCACCCCCTTGGGGCCCACGCCCTTGTTTACGAGCCTGTGGTCTCAGAGAGGATGGGCGGCCCTAACCTGTTATGGAGCCCAATATAGCTCTAGGAAGAGAAAGGCTTGTTTTGAAGAGGTGAGCTTGGGCGGGGCTGGCAGGCGTGTGCAGCGATGGGAACCCACAGGCTGCTGTCAGGGCCCCTGGGCCGAGGGAACTCAGAGACAAACGGGCGGGAGCAGGAGGAAGAGGAGGGGGGGGCCTGGCCCTCAGCACAGATCCTCGGGTGACAGACATTGGAAATGGGCCACTGGGCCGGAATGTCTTAGAGGAGAAACACAGTGCAGACGGGCCTCCTCAGGAACGCGCAGGGAGACCTTCAGGTGCAGTGAGAGGGCCCTGGACAGTAACCTGAGGCCATAAGACAGACAAAGACCATTGGCAAAGGCACTTGCATAACTAAATACAAAGGAGTGAACGCAGAAGCGTGACTGTGCTTCCAACTCCCCTGTCTTTTTTTTTTTTTTAAATATATTTTATTGATTTTTTACAGAGAGGAAGGGAGAGAGATAGAGAGTCAGAAACATCGATGAGAGAGAAACATCGACCAGCTGCCTCCTGCACACCTCCCACGGGGGATGGGCCCGCAACCCAGGTACATGCCCTTGACCGGAATCGAACCCGGGACCCTCCAGTCCGCAGGCCGACGCTCCATCCACTGAGCCAAACCGGTCTCGGCGCAACTCCCCTGTCGTACCTCAGTGACGGGGCATGAGGGGATGTGCATAGAGCTGTGTGGACGGGCACCCGAATGTGAAGATGGAAATCACACGGCAGCAGAGAGGTCAGAGGGCGGGACTCCGGGTGAGGATTCCGTTTCACGGATTCTGAGTCCAATTCAATAACTTCAGTCCAAGAGCTGGGAAGTCGCAAACAGGACAGAAACTTCCTTCTGTCAAATCTCAGAACCAGTCCCTCTTCTGCCAATAAAGTCACCGTGCCCGGCCGGCGGGGCTCAGTGGTTGAGCGTCGACCTGTGAACCAGGAGGTCACGGTCTGATTCCCTGTCAGGGCACAGGCCTGGGATGCGGACTCCATCCCCCGTGTGGGGCGTGCGGGAGGCGGCCGATCCCTGATGCTCTCTCATCACTGGTGTTTCTATCGCTCTCTCCCTCTCCCTTCCTCTCGGAAATCAATTAAAAAAATTTTTCTTTTTAAAGAAGAGACTGTTCTGTCCTGCAGGCCTCCCAGCACCTGCAGAAAGCGACCCTGAGCGTGGCTCCCACAGCCAAGAGGGACCCCTAAACCGGGACGGGGGGCACAAGGTGGCACCCCCTCTCTGCGACGGGGAGATGGGCCACCATTAGACATGCTGCCCCCTCAGGCCCGCAGCTGGGTTGCGGTGTTTTTTATGTATTTTCACCGGCAGGGTTACCCAAAGATAAGATCATTTCTGGTTCTGCGAGGGGTGTTTTCGGCCTCTGTTTCTTGATTCCAGCCACTCCTCATGGTTTCAATTCCTCTCTCCCACTGGCTTCTCCTTTCTGTGCTGGACCTTTTTTACCCCTAATTATCTCACATTCTTTCCTTCTGAGAAGCAGTAACCCGTTTCAGTCACGGGGGAACATGGGGGCAGCTGCGTCAGGGACTGTGTGTGTTGAACAGTGAAAACCAACACAGTGTGTCACCTCCTGGTGTGAGGACTCAGGTGACAGTGACCAGCTCCTTATTTATTCGTGGTGAACATTTCTGCGTGGTTTGCTGTTTATAAAAAAAAAAAAAAAATTACTGCCCAGCTGGTGTTGCTCAGTGGATAGAGCGTCAGCCTGTGGACTGAAGGGCCCCGGGTGCGATTCCCGGTCAGGGCACATGTCCGGGTTGTGGGCTCGATCCCCAGTGGGGGCGTGCAAGAGGCAACTGATCCACAATTCTCTCCCGTCACTGGTGTTTCTCTCTCTCTTTCCCTCTCCCTTCCTCTCTGAAACCAATAAAAATATATTTTTAAAAAAATCACCATCTGTGAAGTGCTGGGAGGAGGAAATGTGAGCCACCCTGAGCTCTCATCCCCCGGGGCACCCGCTTTACCACTTTCTGTGCCCGCGTCTGGAGAATCGCCTAACAAAGCACCCAAACCAGGAGCCGCGAGTAACAGACATTCGTTCTCTCAGGCCTGCAGGCCGGGCGGCCGAGGCCAGGGTGTCCGCAGGCCTGGCTCCTTCTGTCTTATCTATTTATCTTAAGTACATTTTCATTGACTTCAGAGAAGAAGGGAGACAGAAACATCCATGAGGAGAGAAAATCATGGATCGGCTGCCTCCTGCATGCCCCACAGGGGATCGAGCCCACAACACGGGCCTGTGCCCTGACCGGGAATCGAACCCTGACCTCCTGGTTCATAGGTAGATGCTCAACCCCTGAGCCTCGCCGGCCGGGCCAGTCTGAGCTGGTTCCTTCTGTGGTGGAGAAAGGGGCCGTGTTCCCCGACTCACCCGGTGTCTGCTGGTGGCGGGCCGTCCTTGGTGGGCCTTCATCTTCTCCTGGCCTCGTCCCTGCATCCACATCTCCCCTTCGCTTAAGGACAAGTCACACTGGGTTTGGAGCCCCCCCCCCCCCGCCAAACCAAGACGACCTCATCTCCACCAATCACATAAGCAGTGGCCACATTTCGAAACGAGGTCATGTTCCGAGGTCCTGGGGTTCGGACTTCCACACAGGTCCTGGAGTTCAGACTTCCACACAGGTCCTGGGGTTCGGACTTCCACACAGGACCTGGGAGTTAACAATTCGACCGTCACAGAAGGTTTCAGTACTGTTTTCACTCGGCCGGCGTGGCTCAGTGGCTGAGCGTGGCCTAGGAACCAGGAGGTCACGGTTCAATTCCCCGTCAGGGCACAGGCCTGGGTTGCAGGCTCGATCCCCAGTGGGGGGCCTGCAGGAGGCAGCTGATCAATGATTTCTCTCATCATTGATGTCTCTCTCCCTCCCTTTCCCTTCCTCTCTGAAATCAATAAAAATATATTTTAAAAAAGGAATGTGGTAATATCCCCACTGACACTTCATGGAGGGAGAGGTTCTGGGTTCTCTTAGCACCAAGAGGCTCTTCAAACGCACTCGATGCACGGAGCTGCCACCACGCTCCTCTCCGAACGTTCAAAACCCAGGACACGGATGGCGTACGCTGGGAGGACGGGGAGCAGCAGGACCCACACTCAGTGCCGGGCAGCCACTCTGGAGGACAGGGCGAGGTTCTTACAAAACCACACACTCTCACCCCACAATCCAGCCACCGTGCTCCGCGGTGCTGACCCGAAGGACCCGAATTCGGGTTCACACAGAAGCCGGCACATGGGTGCTGGCAGCAGCTTCGTTCGTAATTGCCGGAAGCCACCAGATGTCCTTCCGTGGGCGGATGGGTCAATACACGGCGCCCATCCGGACAAGGGAACACGAGGAGCTACGGGGCCGAGACGACACGGAGGAGACTCAGATGCCCGTTACCAAGCGCAGGAGGCCCACCCGCAGACGGCGCACCGACCGGCTCCAGCTCCACGGCACTCGGGAAAGGCGGAGCATGGAGACGGTGCAGAGGCCGGCGGTGGCCAGGGTTTGGGGGAGACACACGGGCCGAGCACCGGCTTTCAGGGCAACAGAACTACTTTGCCTGATGCGATCATGGTGGATACAGGACATCACATGACCGTCAACCAACAGAACCTACACCACCAGGAGCAACGGGCTCCGGGTGAGGGCGTGCCGGGGGCCCCGCGATGATCTCTCATGTGCCCCCGACAGGGATGCTGATGAGGGGAGGCCCCTGTGCGGGGCAGGCGGCACCTGGGATCTCTCCATGCGGCTGAGCCTAAACCTGCTCTAAAAGAACGTCTGTGAAAATATGCCCACTCATCGCAGCAACCACGCAGCTCCAGACGTGAGCCCCTCGGTCGAGAGGTCCCACCTGCCTCTCCATTCGCGTTGTCCGAGCTCCTGACCCCCGAGAGGTGTCCCCGCCGCGCAGGGCCTGGGAACCCCCGGATGAAGCTGCAGGACCCCTCGGAGGTTTGGGCTTGAACAGCCACCCAGCACTCAGCACTCGGGGCGTCGGCTACGGTGGTGCCACTGCCCACGCTCCCCCCCACGCTCTCCTCCCACGTCCCCCCCCCGCTCCCCCCCACGCTCGGGGCGACTCCTCTGCGGGGAGCGGCCTGTTTGGTCCCATCATCTCCTTTAGCCGGAGAGTCTGCAGCATCAGACCGGTCCAGGCTGTGGCATGGACGTTGCTTGACCCAAACCAGCTTTGCATGTG
Organism: Myotis vivesi; assembly: GCA_035771395.1. Classification (NCBI taxonomy): domain Eukaryota; kingdom Metazoa; phylum Chordata; class Mammalia; order Chiroptera; family Vespertilionidae; genus Myotis; species Myotis vivesi. The sequence goes on from JAWPEG010000009.1 coordinate 838,677, forward strand.
CCGGCCACCGGTCTCCCTGCCCCAGGAACAGCCTGGCTGCGTGCGAAGCCTGGTGTCAGCGTCGCACAGTCTGGAAAGACGTGGGCACAGGAAAAGGGCCCCAGTCGCCTCGTGCCGGGGAAGCTGGTCCCTCCGGGCGCTGGTGGCTTCAGCAGATAAACCGTCCCTACAGCCAGGACAGGGGACACGGGAGCCCCTCTCTCATCACCGCCATTGGGTCCCGACCCCGACGCAGTGCCGACCGCCTTCCTCTCTAGGACGACGTGAAAGCTGTGGCTCCAACGGGGAGCGGGCTCCGGGCAGCCCCCTTCCAGAAAGTTCCTGCCTCTCGGGGGCTGGGAAGGCCCCACCTGGGATGCAGGCTCCCGAGGGCTCCTGGGGGCCATGCACATGCTGAGGCTGCCTCCCCCGGCGGAGGCAGGAGGCGGAAGCTGCCCTCCCCGGGGCTTAGGCAACGGGAAGGAAGCCGCACGGGGCACAGCAGCTGGGGCGCCAGGGCTGCAGCTGCCACCGCCGCCACCACTGGGCGCGACCCCCCTCCAGGATGCAGTCTCCGGACCCCAGGGAGTTCCTGGGCGAGGAGGAGGAGGACGTTTTCGGAGAAGGTAAGCGCGTCTTTCCGGCAGGAGCCATCTGACCGGCTGGAACTCCTGCCCGCGCTGGGCAGGGGCCTGGGACCTGGGTGCATCAGGACGGGATGGCGGGTGGCGTGGCGGCACCAATCGTCCAGGTGCCCGAGGAAGACGCGGCAGAGCCGGGGCAGGGCAGGGGCACGGTTCCGCATGGACTTTGCTTTGGGTCATGACTGCCTGGGGTTGAGTTTAGCTCGGAAAATAGGACTCACTCTCCCCTCCTCCTCCTCTGCGCTGTGGGAGCTCACAGCAGGGCTGCCAGGGGCAGGTGCACGCGGGGACCAGGGGGTTCTCCGGGAACCCTCCACTCTGACCTGCAGGCCCGCCGCTCCCCTCTGGATCTTTCCGTCACTCTTCCTCCGACCCCAACTCTCCCTGCCTCGCCCCCTCTCTCCCAGGCGGGATCTGCAGCCAGGACACCACCCACCCACCCACCCTCCGGCCCGCCGGCACTGCGGGCTTCCCTTCCTATGTCCCTGCTCCCCTCAGGCTGCCGGGGAGCGGGGTGTGGCCCTTGGGGGTGATTTGAAGCACTAACTGGTGATCACGGCCATGGTCTGCACATGCTGCCTGGCGGCGGCCCCAGGCCGGGCTCCGTGGAGCTGTCTGGGCTCAGGCTCAGGGACCTCACACACGGTGCTTTTCCCTAGAACCACGTCTAGTGCTTTTTCAGAAACTCTATCGCGGCTTTTCCAGGAGCACCAGCACCTGGGGTCTTCCCCTCTGGGCAGCCCCGCAGGGACCTCCAGGCCCCTGAACGCGTCTCAGACCCTCTCGCCACCGAGTCGTGCAGGTGTCACCACGATCAGCCTTTGCTTGGGCGTCTGACTTTCCGTTGTGTTGTTCTGGCCTCAGAAATCCGTGAATCCGGGTGTGGGCTCTGATCACACGGGCGTCAGTGAGTCAGGAACACCCACCGCCTCCGGCTGTGGCCGGCCCTCCTGTGGCCTGCGCTGGCGACCGGCCTCCCTGCGGCTGGCTCTCCGGGTCCGTGGTTCCCATCGGTGGTGTTTCCCCTTCGGGGCTTAAAACCAAACGGCCCACAACCAGGACTGAAGCCGGGGTCCGGCACTTCCTTCCCCAAAGGGGTTTCGGGGTGACATCCAGTGACAGCGCTCACGGGCGCCGCCTACAGACGGACATGCACACTTCGGGCTGTGTGCGCCCCATCCAGCCCCACAGAGGTCAGATGGCAGCTAGGAGCCCTCGGGAGCCTGGAGTGCTCTCTCTCTCTCTCTCTGTCTCTCTCTCTCCCCTGCCTTAGCGTTCATGGGCGTCAGACAAGATTCAGATCCAATTTCTCCTGCCTCCCAGGACCTACGCGGCCTGAGCCTCGCATTTAACTTGCCGAACCTCAGTGTCCCTCATGGGGCACGGACAGCCGTTCCCTATTGGGGGGTAGAGACCTTTCCAAGCAGACTCCTCCCAGCCCTCACTGCTCCCTCCCGTGCCTGCGCTCCCTGCTGCCCAGGCCGATGCTCTCAGTGAGCTCACCTCCAAGGACTAGAGGAGAATCCCTGCAAAGCCCACACCCTGCGCCTGTGCTTTCGGTTCCCAGAGCCTGTGGCGCCTTCGCCGGTTGTGTGGGAGCTTGTCCGGGGGTGTGAGCAGGGCTGGTCTCGGCAGGGACACTGCCTGGGCGCGGCCACCTCATTGGCTCTGTGCCTCCCAGCAGGCTCCTCACCCTCGCCGCACCTCGGTTTACTGGCTCAGAAAACAGCACAAGCCTCACAGGCGGGCGGGCCAGCCGGTGTCAGGGAACGTGCTTTGCCTGGCTCACAGCAAGCACTCAGAAAGTACGCATTCTGCACCGGCGCGGCTCAGGGGTTGAGCGTCAACCTATGAACCAGGAGGTCACAGTTCCATTCCTGGTTGGGGCACAGGCCCGGGTTGTGGGCTCCATCCCCACTGGGGGGTGTGCAGGAGGCAGCCGATCCATGATTCTCTCTCATCATGGATGTCTCTCTCTCTCTTTCTCTATCTCTCTCACTTCCTCTATGAAATAAAAAAATAGTGTTTAGAAGAAATACGAATTCCTATCACGTATGCACAACGGGTTTCTAGTGCAGGTGGGAGTGATGTAGAACGGGATTCGGCAGAGTTTTCTCTTACGTCTGGGTAACCGAGCCTATTCCAGACGGGACTCGTTTCCAGAACTGGGGTTTAGAGGCAGCTTTTGGAGGCCACTGGGGCCAGCAGCCCTGAGGGGGTCAGCGCCATACCTGCTGCTGCCTGGCGTGGGCCCTCCTACCCGTCCTCCCCCAAAGAGGAAGGGAGAGGGGGAGAGAGACAGAAACGTCAATGATGAGAGAGAATCATGGATCGGCTGCCTCCTGCACACCCCACACAGGGGACTGAGCCTGCAACCCGGGCATGTGCCCTAACCAGGAATCGAACCCAGGACCCTTCAGTCCGCAGGCTGACGCTCTGTCCACTGCGCCACGCAGCCGGCCAGGGGCCTCATTCCTCACCTACAGCACAGGGTTGAGGACAGATCCTCTAAGATCTTGTGCTAACTCCGCCTTCTCTCACTGAGTCCTTCCCCCACATCAGACTGCACCTCCCAGGAGCTCCCACCGGCCTAGGTGAGCTCCCACAGACCTAGGTGAGCTCCCACGGGCCTAGGTGAGCTCCCACGGGCCTAGATGAGCTCCCACGGGCCTAGGTGAGCTCCCACCGGTCTAGGTGAGCTCCCACAGGTCTAGGTGAGCTCCCACAGGCCTGCGGCTCTGAGCCGCCTGGGAGTATAAGAGGCTGTGGGCACAGAGTTTCCTCCACACAAAGGAAGATAAATGCCCAGGAGCCTGTTGCCAAGGCAACCCTGTGTCCTTGGCATGGACACAGTCTTAAAGGACTCTCCCCTGAAGGGGCTCGGATGGAGAATGCAGGTCCGTTCGGTTCAAAGTGAAAACAAATTCATTTCCATGTACGAACCACGTGAGGATCTGGGGAGGGGGCAAGGGTGTCGAGCTCACAAATACCTATTTTTAACGGCCTCTCCAAGGTCCCGTTGGCTGCCCCTGCTGTGTTCTGTGGTTAAAGAACATGTTCGGGGACGCAGAACGGAGAGGCCGTGGGCGTGGCTCTGCTCTTGGTGTGGGAGGAGGTGCCTGTGGTTAGAGAGAAGCTGTGATGCACCTGCCCCCAGAAGCCCAGTGTTTATCCTCTCTCTCTCACACACACACATACACACACACACACACACACACACACACACACACAGGTTTGCTTTCTAAACAGCAGCAGCATCAAGCTGGTTAGAAGATGGTTACTATCAGGTAGACTGTTCCTTTTTAAGAATTTTATATGTTTCTATTGATTTCAGAGAGTAAGGGAGAAGGAGAGGGAACTTGAATGATGATAGAGAATCATCGGCTGCCTCCTGCAAGCCCCCCACTGGGGATCGAGTCCCCAACCCGGGCAGGTGCCCTTGACCAGGAATCCACCATGACCTCCCGGTTCATAGGTCAACACTCAACCGCTGAGCCGCACCGGCCAGGCTGGGTAGACGGCTCTTTCTGGGGGAAGCACTTGATGTGATCACCAGGGAACTGGGAAACCAGTCGAGTGGAGTCAGGGGAGCCTTTCTCGTTGTGGCTTCCAGCTCATCTAGTTCAAGGGCTGTCACCTGGCTTCTCTCTGCGCCGTCCTCACAGCCGCCTGGCGATGTCAGCCGTCCTAGCGGGCGGATAATGACAGCAGTGACAACTGTAACAACAGCGATGGCGATCATCACCATCAGAGGAGAAAACAGTGTCAGGAGCAGTGCAGGAACAGGCCAGCTGCCTCCTGCACACCTCCTCCTGGGGATCCAGCCCGCAACCTGGGCCCGTGCCCTGGACCGGGAATCAAACCGTGACCTCCTGGTTCATAGGTGGGCACTCGACCACGGAGCCGCCGGCCGGGGCTCCCTTCTCCCCTCTAGGCTGGCGCGGGCGAGAGGCATTCAGTAAACGATGCCAGCCCGTCAATGATGCTCTTATCATCGGTGTTTCTCCCTCTCCCTTCTTCTCGGAAACCAATAAAAATATACTTTTTTAAAGAGAGAAGTAAGAGCAGGTTAAATTAAGATCATGTACAAAACCCACACGTCCTGACGGTTCAGGCTGGTTAGGCACAGCCTCCGGGGCAGGAGGAGAAGTGCGGGCTCCACAGGCTGCGTTTATAGCCTCCGATGACAATGCCGGCTGCTTAGCTGTGTCGTTCCCTTCCCAGGCCCATCGCTGGGCTGGACCCAAGTATCGGACGGGAGGGGCCTCTTTCTTTCACGGTTTGCCAAGGTGCCTGGGAACCGTCCCACCCCACATTCCTGGACAAAAGCTGTGGTTGGCAGCCGTCCCCTGCATTCTCTGTCGTGGGGTCTGGGAGCAGACACGGCGCTCCCCCTCCCCCCTCCCGTCCACCCACGCCTCCCCCTGCAGAAATTCGTGCCTCGGGGCCTCGGGCTGGGATTCAGGCTGGGATTCCTGCAAAGCAGTCCCTTCCACCGACGTCTAGGCCTCCTCTGCCTGGTGCCAAAGAGCCAGTGTCATTCCAGGGGCACAAACTAAAATAGCACATGGCACACGGCTCCGCGGGCTCCGCGCCGCGTCCACCCCGAGACCTCACGGTGACCCGCTGAGATCAGCCAGGGCCGAACTGGCCCCACATCACAAATAGAACCTTTTAGCTGCTCATCCGGGTCTCCACGAGCAGCCAGCACCGTCTTTTTAGGGACGGGACGCGGCCCTGAGCGCATCGTCCACGGGACGGGAAGGGGGAGCGTGTGCCTGCCCACGGCACAAGGCAAAACCATCTTCTTAAGGAAGAAGACACGTCACTGTTATGACTAAAACGGGGACGCGCTGGCGCTCTGCCCTTCCTCCGATGGGAGCCACTTGGCGTTCTTGAGGCACTGTCCCCACCAGCGAGGAATGGTGTCTCCGCCAGTGGCAGGGGCTCGCCTCCTCGCGTGTTGTCGGGAGGCTAGATGTTGCCTGTGGCTGTTTGCCAAGCAGCTGTGATGTTCAGCAAAGATCTTTACAACCCAGTTTGTTTCAGAAGAGAATTTAAAGATGGAAAAGCTATTGGCTGAGTCCGACGGAAATGACTATCTCAAGTTCCAAAAGAAAAGCAGAGCCCTGGCTGGTGTGGGTCAGTGGGTAGAGCATTGGCCCTTGGACTGAGGGGTCCCAGGCTGGATTCCAATCCAGGGCATGGACCAGGGTTGCAGACTCAATTCCCAGCCCCGGTTGGGGCATGTGCAGGAGGCAACCAATCGATGTGTTTCTCTCTCTCTTCCTCCCTCCTTCCCCCACTTTCCTTCCACTCTCTCTAAAAATCAATGGAGCCCTAGCTGGTGTGGCTCAGTGGATAGAGCATGGGCCTGCGAATGAAGGGTCCCGGGATCGATTTCGGTCAAGGGCACAGGCCCGGGTTGCAGGCTTGATGCCCAGTAGGGGGCATGCAAGAGGCAGCCGATCCATGATTCCCTCTCATCATTGATGTTTCTCTCTCCCTCTCCCTTCCTCTCTGAAATCAATACAAATATATTTAAAAAATAAACTGTCTGCTCCGTGTCAGCAGTAACGAGTCAGGAAACAGGAGAAAGTGACTTTCGGGTCAGACACTGCGTCCGCTGGACGCGCAGCTGCACGGACCTTTTGTTCTCTGCAGACTGGCACTCAGGACGCGGAGCGCGAGGAGAGCCTAACGCACTTTCTGCGGGGGGGGGGGGGGGGCGGGGGGGGGTGGGTCTTCCTATTTATAGAAGGAATTTGAAGAGCCGTGCGTCAGGGAGTCTGATATGCAGCTATGGCTTGGGGGAGGTGCTCCTACCTCTCAGATAAATCACAGGCCTGGACGTAGGAAATGTTCTCCTTCAGTAGCAGTGTCACGCTGGAGGGCGCCAAGGATGCCTGTGGGGTAGGGCTAATCCCATTAGCGTCTCTACAAATGAAAGAAGAAATTAGAAATTCAAATCTCAATGTAACGCTTTTCCAGAAGGTGCTATTTGGAATGCATCTACAGCCCGAGGGAAAACGGTGCTCGCTCTGCAGACAGCTCCCAGCGAGGGCCAGGCCTGCTTCCCGCTGGGCTGCTAGGCTACGTGCTTTGCCACAAAAGTCCGAGAGCCACCACCGTCTTTACTGTAAATCTTGGGTGTTCATCACTCAGACTTCCAAACGGGGGGGGGGGGGGGGGGGG
>JAWPEG010000009.1:848388-859114 GCA_035771395.1 Myotis vivesi
GGGGTCGTGCAGGAGGCAGCCGGTCAGTGATTCTCATCATTGATGTTTCTCTCTCTCCCTCTCCCTTCCTCTCTGAAAACAATTAAAATAAAAAATAAACAGCAGGGAGGCCAGTGAGGAGTTGGCTGAGATAGTCCAGAGTGAGTGGTGGGACTCACAGGCCTGATACCGACTGGAGCCTGCTGCAGGGGCCGGCGTGGGGGCGGGCGGAGTGGGGCGCCGGGGCCTCGGGAGGCCAGCTTGGGACAGTGAAGCTCATAGTGCAGCTATAAATAGTGGGTGATCCGGGAGGTCCCCTGCCAAGTGCCCAGAACGGTCGCATTCGGGAAGTGTCTGGTGAAACGGTGACGTGACAGCGGCATACACCCAAGTGAAAACCATTCACAGATTTCACTCCAGCTCATGGGGACTGGGCTGTACAACCTACACGGGCTGTCCGTGGAGCCGGGAGTTCAAGAATGCAGTGCAAACTGCTCGCGAACACGGAAGGGGCAGTGAAGGGGGGCTGGGTAACCCCGGCGGGCTTCCCGGAGGGGGCATGTCCACGGCTCCCCATCCCCACCCGGCCTCCAGCATCCGACGCTGTGCTGCTTGCACGTTTCACCCTTTTGCTCCCAGGCCGTACAACCATGGGATCTCGGCCGGAAGAACCTTTGGTGTCTCCTCCCCATAGAAGGCAGGCAGGGTGTCAATCCCTTTGCTAAACTCCCTCCGCTTTTCCCTTCCCCAGGAGACGCATCAGCCTCCCTCAGTCACAGGTCCACTCAACAGTCAAGAAGTAGCAGCGGGCACGTTGCTCTCATTTTAAGTCGAATCCCCCGACGACGTCTTCAGTCACTTCCCTTCATTCTAATCCCAGGGTGGGGGGGATGGCTCTTCCTGGGAGTCTCTCGGGTCCCCGAAAACCATGGAAAGGACACATTCACCCTCCAGTCACTCTGCAAACCCTGAGACAGCCCAACAGTTGCATCCCCCCAGGCGGAAGAGTTGAACGTGAGTCTTTGCTGACAAGGGGCCAGTGTGCGCGGAGAAGGGCTGGCCTGTCTGTGAATTAGGATCTGAAACGCGGGCACTCGGCCCACAGCTGTTGAACATGACTCCCTCCATGAGGACAGCGCCATTCTGACTTGCAGGCCCGGGGCTCGGAGCAGGTGGTCGGCTTATCTTCCCCAAGGAGCCCCTGGAGGGTCAGGGAGAGCCACCGCCATCTGTCCCCAGGCCTGTCTCCGCCTCTTCCTGCTGCCGCTAAGGAAACGCGGCAGGATTCAGGGAAAGATCTGGAACGGGGCTGCTCTTTCGAGATTTGCTTAAACCAAAGCCCTTGCCTTCGTCGCTGTGGCTGTGAAATGTTAGCCTCCGGCGGCCTCAGCCCTAATACCTATTTTGGACGTGACCGGAGATGACACTTGGGAGGAGGGGGGAGTAATGTATTCACTGTCAACATGGTGATCCCGCAGCCACCCTGCCTGCGGGCTGATTTCGGAGGGTGATGGTGCCGCTTCCCGGTCACAGCCCCTCTCTAGCTGATGAGGAGAGTGTGTGAGCAGACAGGGGCCGCGGGGAGGCGGTGGGCAGGTGCCTGCTCCTGAAGAGGCCTGGGGGCCGAGGGAGTGGTGGGCAGGGTCAGATTCCCACTCTCACCTCCGCTCCTGCAGCAGCCAGGCTTGGCCTGAACATGACTGACAGCTCAGGGCTGGCCTGCCGGGAGGGAGCACAGCTCTGTGGAACCTCACCCCCGGGCCGGAGGGGGAGGGGGCAACGTGGGGAGGGGGAGGCTGGGTGTCTAACTCCTTCCGGGGCGATGTCACCCACGTCCTAAATCAGAAAACCAAAAGGATGAAGGGAGGAGGATGGCTAGTCGGCGCGGCAATCGGAGAATGAGGGGATGTGAGCAGGTGGACGGCGGAAGCGCCCACGGGGACAGGACTCGGTCTCAGAACGGCCCCGCCTCTGGGTGGCCGGAGGCGCACAGAGCAGGGTCACCCCGTAGAGGAGGCGTTTCCACGTCAGGGCGTGGAGCTGCTGTGCACGCGGGAGTGAAGCTCAGAGCCATGAAAAGAGACGGCCTGGCTCCGGCCTGGACGAGTCCCCACACCCACAGGAAGCTCTCACCCACTGCCCCTCGGCGCCCTTCGGACGAACTGGGGGTGGCATTCACTAGCACTGACCGGCAGGCAGGCCCCATCGGCTCCCCACCCCAACACTGGCTTTTAAAACGCCCGAGGGAAGAGCGTCCGCCTCAGCTGTGGCAGGAAACCCCGCCGGTGCCGCTGAAGCTCAAACACTGTTAATGTCCCAGAAACCACCACCGTTCCCGGAGCGCCCCGGCCTCTGCCACGACACCCACCTCTTGTCCAGTGTCCTCGCCTCCGGCTCCGCGAGAGGCCTGGTGCTTCCGGGTGGGCCTCGGCTCTCCTGCCGCCTGAGTTGAATGGATAGCTTGTTGAATGAATAGCTCTCACGTGTTTTCCATTCCCACTGACACGGGGCAGTGGGGGAGGCGCCACCTGTGCGAACTGTGCCATTCCCCTCCGCGCCTCAGAGCCCCCGAAATCTCCCCCAGTGGGGTCTCTATGGTCCCCACCCCAGCGCCCCACAAGCTTCCGGGTCTGACAGACAGACGGACGGACGGACGGACGGACGAGGGTCCCAGGCCTCAGCCTCGGCCTCTGAGAGCCTATCAGTGAGGCGGGAAGAGCAGGCGCCTGTTTCCACAACAGGAGGGACCAGGAGGGAAGGGCAGGCCTCTAACTGAGAGGAGCCAGCGAGGAGGTAGCCACCGGGGAGCCGGGAGCCGGGAGCCGGGAGCCAGGGCTTCTGTGAACACACAGGGCCATTGAGAGGAGACATTTGAACGAAGATGGTCCTGGGCAGACTCTTTTTTTTTTTTCAATATGTATTTATTGGTTTCAGAGAGGAAGGGAGAGAGAGAAACATCAGTGATGAGAGAGAATCATGGATCAGCTGCCTCCTGCACGCTCCCCACTGGGGATGGAGCCCACAACCCGGGCCTAGTGCCCAACTGGGAATCAAACCCGTGACCTCCTGGCTCACAGGTCAGCGCTCAACCCCTGAGCCAGCCGGCCGGGGTTTGGTTCTGTGACCTTGGGTTCGCCACTTCGCTTCTCGGGAAAGACGGTGTTGTGTGCTGGCTGTGTCGAGCTCTGCTGCCTGGCCCCTCCCGCCGGCGTGCCCCTGACCTTGGGGAGGGTCGGTGCTAGAACTATGGGGTCCCCGTCACCCGCAGACCCCACAGCCAGGAGCCTCCCGTCCAACGAGGGAAGCGGCCATGTGCTGGGCCTTCACCGCCCGGATCCCGCCTGCTCCACTCCCTCCCTGAGGGGGCAGGTCGCAGGGCATCGAGGTGACTGTACCCTTCCTTCCCTCTGAGCTTCCATCCCAAATCCAGGGTGCGAGTGAGGAGACCTGCAGGCGGGAGCCACCAGCCGCTCCGGCTCCCTCGGTCCCCTGGCCTCTGGCTCCGTATGTACCACCCTGCCCCCCACATTCACCCCAAGCCTCAACTGGACACCCGCAGGGGAGACGGGGTGAGGGGTGGGACACACTGTGGTAAGAAGAGCATTGAGCCCTCACTGGTGTGGCTCAGTGGATAGGGCGACGGCCTGTGGACTGAAGGGTCCCGGGTTCGGTTCCAGTCAACGGCACCTCCGTCGCAGGCTCCTCCCTGGCCCGGGCCCTGGCCCGTGCAGGAGGCAACCAATCGATGTGTTTCTCTCACATCGATGTTTCCCTCTCTCTTCCACTCGCTCTAAAATCAGTGGAAACATATCCTCGGGTGAGAATTAACAACATAAGGGCCTTGCGTTTTTAAACCGCCCCTGACTCTGGATAACAGCTTCACGTGGTGATCAGGGGCGAGTTCCCTGGCCTCTCAGAGCATCAGTTTTCCTATCTGTGAAATGGGGACAGGAATAGAAAGGGGGTGTTGTCCATGAGGCACCTCGACTCATGTCCACGGCCTCCTGCCATCGGCCCTTCCTTCCAGGGGAGACCTGTAGGACATTCCCAACCCCGTCCTCCCCCTGGGGGTGCTGGCCTTGGCAAGGTGGGTGCTCTGGGCTGTCCCCCACACGCACCGCACACACCTTTACACACACTCACACACACAGGCCCCGCCCCCGCCGCCTGCACAGCCCCGCGCGGGCCCGCAGCCTCCAGTGGGGACCCCAGCCGCTGGGGCCTGTCCTGGGCGGGTCTCCGTCCGCTCCCTCTGGGTCCTCGCCGCCACTCACCGGGCGCGGCTCCACCCCAGATTCCAGGCGCCCGAGCAGCCTCGGAGCGAGCGGGGCGCCGGGAGCGGGGGGGGGGGGGGGGGGGGGGGGGGGGGGGGGGGGGGGGGGGGGGGGGGGGGGGGGGGGGGGGGGGNCCTGGGGGGGGGGCGCCGGGGGCGGCCCCCCCCCCCCCCGGAGCCGCAGGCAGCACTCACCTCCCCAGGCCGTGCCCGCGCGGGGGCGCAGCTGCCCGCGCTCAGGCTCCCTCCCCGCGCGCCCCGGTCCCCACGCTCCGCCCCCGCGCGCCCGCCCCTTTCCGCGCTCCCCCCGCGCGCTCCCGCCTCCCACTCCCCGCGCTCCCGCCCCGCGCGCTCCCGCCTCCCACTCCCCGCGCTCCCGCCCCGCGCGCTGGCAGCTCCGCTCCGCCGGCCGCTCACCTTCACCGGGCGCAGCTGCACCGCGCGGCCCGCGCCGGGCGCCCTGGAGGGACCGCTGTCCCTGCGCCCGGGACGAGCGCCGTGTCTGCGAGCCGGGCGGGCTGTGCGCGGGGACCGAGCCGCCTGCCGCCGGAGCGGGTCCCTGTCATGAGGAGCGGTCGCCCTCTCTAGGTACGTGCGCCCCCCCCCCCTCCGCGGTCTCGGCTCCCGGACTCGCTCACAGCCGCGGGCAGCCGTGGGGACCTGGGCGCCCGGGGCTCCCGCACCCGCCGCGGGGCTCGGGGTCCGACCCTTCTCAGGGACACGCCGCTGCTGCCAGGAAGGGGTGCGCTGACCGTCCTGAGGTGCCGGGGGAAGGGGGAATGGGGAGACCTGAGGTGCCCCAGGGAGTGGGGGGACCGGCGACACGTTGGTGAGGAGCCCGGGGCAGTGCCGGGCGGAAGACGCCCAGGACCCCAGCTCTGCGCCCTGGGCATGGGGTGCAGGCGCCCTGGCGCCCGGCTCCGGGTGGAGGTCGGGGGTGGAGGGCTCTGGGTGCCTCTCCCCCGCGCGTCCGGACCCCAGAGTGGCGGTGGCGGTGGGGGCCCCTCGGAGGAGGGGCGAGGAGAAGGCGTCGCTCTGATGCCCACCAGGGTCTGGAAAGGTGGGGGAGGGGTGACGCACCCGAGGTGAGAGCACCCCCAGTTTCCAGGGCTGAGAGGGGTCAGGGGAACTGTCACTGCGAGACCACACCCCCTCTCCGTCCCTGGGGGTGAGGGGGCAGGGAGCAGGGGCATGCCTCATTTTATTATTATTATATATTTGTATCGATGTCAGAGAGGAAGGGAGAGGGAAAGAGACAGCAACACCAATGCTGAGAGAGAATCATGGATCGGCTGCCTCCTGCACGCCCCCTACTGGGGGTGGAGCTGCAGCCCGGCCTGTGCCCTGACCGAATCGAACCCTGACCTCCGGGCTCATAGGTCAATGCTCAGGAGAGCGCCTCCTTTTCGAAGGGAGAGGGCGCTGTCCGGTGTTAGACCAGCGGGAGCCATCAGGTGCGGAGCGGGCAGCAGCCTTGCAGGTCCTGGATGGAGGGGGGGCTCCCTGGGGAGCAGGGGGGGAGGGGAAAACGGAGAGAACCAGCTGATGAGCGGTGACGGGTGGGGTGCAGGGGGCAATGGGCAGCGGGGCTCTCCCTGCAGATCCCTGTGCGCCTGGGAGACTGAGTGACAAGGTTGGTCTCAGAAAACGCAGCCGGCTTTGCTCCCCGCATCTGGCTCCCACTCCCAGCCATGCAGCTTTAGGGGATGCCGCCTGGCCCTCACGGGGGCGGGGGACAGGGGACAGGCTGAAGTTTAGGACCCGCCCATCGTCGCCCCCCTTCCCAGAGAACTTGCACTCGGCGCTGTCTATGGGGCTGGGCATCTGGTGTGACATTCACCCCTGTGGTACCTGACACCCCATCATTTCTTCCTTTCTCTTTCCATCTCTCTCTGTCTCTCTCTCTCTCCCCCCCTCCTGCCCCCACCCCAGTATCCTCCTCACTGAGCTCCTCGCCTGCCCCCCTCCAGCCTTTTGGACCAGCCTCTGAGTTCGCCCCAGAACACCCACCCTCACCCCATTGGGTCTCCATCCCACTGGGTCTGGCCGCTGTCACAGGCAGGGGATGTCGGCCGGCCGGACCCCGATGGGCCGGCAGTGGGAGGCTGCTCCTGGGGTTAGCTGGTCAGCAGCCCGGACTGGGGGCCCTGCTGCCGGAATAAGTTGCAGGGGTGTGTCCCCCCGGGGTAACAGCTGCCGGAGGAAATGCCTCCCCCTCCCCCACTTCCTCCAGCCCCGCCCGGGGGTCAGCCTCCCAAGCAGCCCCTTCCCTTCAGATCCTGCCAAGTCATGGCTGTCCCCCAGGAAGGCTGTGTCCTTCTGTCCGGAAGTCTGCTGCTCCCCAACATCTGAAAACCTAAACACCCGAGGCTGTTCAGGGAAAACATGCTGTGTTTGTCGTTTCCAAAAGCCCCCAGTTGCTGTGGCTTCTCCCGTCCTCCATACTCCAGCTCCTTGACACTCCAGCGTGAGGCTTTGCTTTGCATATTTTAGCTTCAGCATAAATACAAAGAAGCAGCGGGGGGCGGGGGGGCGGCTCGAGGCTGGGAGGGAGACAGCCTACCCCCCCCCAACCCCACAGAGGAAGGGAGAGGGAGAGAGAGAGAGAAACATCAATGATGAGAGAGAGAGTCATGCATCAGCTGCCTCCTGCACGCCCCACACCAGGGATCGAGCCTGCAACCTGGGCATGTGCCCTGACCGGGACTGAACCGAGACCTCCTGGTTCATAGGTCGACACTCAACCACTGAGTCACACCAGGCGGACAAGGAGGCAGCCTTATGTCCGTAGATCTCGGTACTTAAACTCACATCAAAATTCCTCTCTTGAGCCGTGAACCTTCCTCCCCACCCCAACCCTGGCCCCCCATGATGGCCAGGCGGTCTCCTCTAAATCTGAGGTCACTCCATGGGAACATGCCCCCATGCCCCCATCCCCCCCCCCCCCCCCCGCCAGATACTAGCCAATGCCCAGTTCCCCATGTAGCCAAGCCGCCTGTCTTATGCTTCGGTTTAATTCTCGATTCTTGGCTCCCCGTTGTGTCGAGAGACAAAGGTAGTTGAGGAGGGTGACGCATACGCTGAACACGTGTTAAATGCTCGGCTCCGGCAGCCAACAGCCCCTTCGGTTGAAGAGTTTAAAAGCCAGCGTTCCATTGTGCTGTCACTGCGTTCGCTGGGTGTGTGTGGGCATTCGCTGGGGGGGGTGGGCATTCGCTGGGGGTGGGGGTGGGGGGGGTAAAAGCTGTCTTGTTTTCATTCTGAAAAGCAGCCAGGCGTCTAAAAGCAGTTTCCTGCTCTTCTCGCAGGAAGTGGTGGTGGAAGGGAGCTGTCATGTTCACGATGGTGCTCGGGGCAATGGCCCGCCTGTCTTGCTTTTTAAAAAAAATGTCTTTTATTGATTTCAGAGAGGAAGGGAGAGGGGGAGAGAGAAACATCAATGATGACAGAGAATCATGGACCAGCTGCCTCCTGCACACCCCACACTGGGGATCGAGCCCACCACCCGGGCATGTGCCCTGACCGGGAATCGAACCCTGACCAGGAATCAAACCCTGACCTCCTGGCTCAACCGCTGAGCCACCCCGGCTGGGCCAGACCTGACTTTCCACCGGGGCTTCCCTGGCCCAGGCGGGCCTGCCGAGGACAGGTCCCTCCCCAAGGTTCTGTCCACCTGCCGAGCCGAACGCCTTGGGCGGGAGGAGATAGACAGCTTGTGTTTGTGGCCGTTCAACCGGAAAAGAATACAGCTGACGTAGACAAGGAGGTAAGGGAATGGGGGGGTTGGGGCTGGGGCCGGGGGAGGAGGGACAGACAGGCCAGCAGCTCAGCACCGGGTCCCCAAGGCGAGCGGAGAGGAGGGCGGGGCCCACGCAGCTGTCACATGAGGGAGCCCCTCACTGTGATCCAGAGAAAGTGCCGGAGGGAGACGGTGACGCGGCTGTTCCTTTTCATTCCTCTCCCCGGTCAAACTCGCGTCCTCACAGCAGCTTCTCAAAGCATTTCCCCTGAAAATGACAACCTCACCGCGGCCGCGGGCCTGCGGGGATGCGCAGCCGAGCCGAAGCCCTGGACATGCGCGTCTCGAAGGAATTCATGTCAGAACAGCCACATGTCCTGCCGCTCTGGTCTAGTGGCCACGGTTTTTGGGTCAGAGACTCTCATCCCGCGTTGGTTGGAAACCTGCCCTAGAAATAGTAGATGTTTTTATCCCTGGTTTTCTCGGGCTCTCTAGACAGTCCATGCGCCCCGGGGCCCAGTGTGGACACCACTTCTGTCTGTTACTTTTTAATACATTTTTATAGATTTCAGAGAGGAAGGGAGAGGGAGCGGGAGAGAGAGAGAAACATCCATGATGAGAGAGAATCATGGATCGGCCGCCTCCTGCACACCCCACACTGGGGATCGAGCCTGCAACCCGGGCCTGTGCCCTGACTGGGAATCGAACCCTGACCTCCTGGTTTATAGATTGATGATCAACCGCTGAGCCACGCCGGACAGGCTGCTAATTGTTAGTAGCACCCATTTCACGCAGAAGTGTTCCTGTTTCAATGATGCATTGACGACGGTCACCCCAGCAATGAGGGCTCGAGGAGGTCAGAGGAAGGGAAGAGGCCGAGTGGTGGTCGAGGATTTCATTCCGCCCGTGGGCCTGTGTGAGGCTGCAGGTGGACAGAAGGAGAGGGGGGCTCCCCTCACGGGAGACCAGGAGGATCGTGCGCCCCCTGTGGGCACAGGGGCTCCTGTGCTGTCCTCCACTGTGTCTGCGAAGAGCAGGCTGGGCATCAACTGGTCACAGCCTGTGGCCTAGCTTCCGGTTCGACGCTGAAGGGGGGACGAGTTGGGGGCAGTGAGGAAGGTCTGCAGGGACCCCTGAGGACATCGGGCTGTTAGTGACGGTGACGGTGGCGAGACAGGGCTGGCGAGGGCCCTGCCACACACAGCTGCGCACAGAGAAACCCGTCTCCTAGCGCCTGCCGGTCTGTGCCCCTCGTCGCTGGGGTTTGATCCACGGCCCTCACCTCCGGGCCCAGAGGTGACCTCTTCCTCCTCCGGCACCTGGTCAGGAAGCAGCCAGGGAACAAAGGTGCCCTTCTCGGGCGTCTCCTCTGTCCTTGTCCCAGAGGACAGGAGGATGTGGGGAACGGGGGCTGGTCGGGAGGGGGAGAGCCCTTGCAAACACAAAAGCAACACAGACGGACGCCAAGGGCACGCGTGTCTCCTCCCCGGGGAGGGGCCAGTTCTGGGGGACAGTCTCCTGGAGCCCATGCTTCTCCTGTAACGGGACAACGAACGGGTCACCCACAAAAATCTGCACCCCCCATAAGCCCGCTGCTTATACTGGGTAAAAGGACAGAGATTTCATGGGGAAGTAGGCAAAAGGGTGCCAGATGGGTAGTTCACAGCTAATACGGCTGGAGACTTGCAAAGGCCTGCGGGCAGGCAAGGGCTGGGGGTCTTCAAAGGGCCGGCGGCTCTGGTTTGTGCAACAGGTTGCTCATCTTTCCAGGGTCACAGGCAGCTCCCGACGGGGAGGAGGGGCCGCATTCCCAGGTGGGCTCCCCGCCAGGTTAGGGAGCCCCTTCTTTCATCAGAACAGCACGGTCACCATTAACAGAGCTGGAGGGATATTTCTTACAGTTACAGCTGGTCCCCAACATCCTGTCTCTGCCCCTAGCACCCCAGGAGGTCGCTCCCGGTGCCACCTCAGGTCCCCACTTTGTGCTGCAGGGGACGCCTGGAGGGCCTTGGCCTCTGCTGCCCCGCCCACCTCCTCAGGGGGTGACTCACACCAGCCCCCCTGCTGCTCCCCGAGGTTCCGGGTGAACGACCCTGAGCAAGGACTTCAGGACACGGCCCCCCACCCCCGGGCCCCCGCATGGCAAGGCCCAACTTCTACTCCGTACGGTTATTGGCCGCATGTCAGCCGCCTTGAAGGGGTCCGTGCCGAACCAGGGTCTCACCTGGTTTCATGCTGTGTGGGTTAAGGAGTGGAAGGGGAGCGGGGGGTACACGGGGATGCAGCTCTGAGAACACCATCAGGCCCCGCCACAGACAACATGGGAACATCATGCCTGGCTCACGGGAGGGTTGGATCAGGAGGGCCGAGAAAACACACAATGGCTTAAATTTTCCAGAACAACTGGGAAGGTCGCGTGTGAAACTGGGCAGCCAACGGGGCCGCTGCCCGATCCGATCAACGAGCAAGAAGCTGCCTGCTGGCGGCACAAGTGACAGCCCTGGGATGAGGCCACCACTGGGAACAGCCAGCCGGCCTGGCTCAGGGGCTGAGCATCGACCTAGGAACCAGGAGGTCGAGGTTCGATTCCCGGTCAGGGCACAGGCCCAGGTTGCGGGCTCCATCCCCAGTGTGGGGTGTGCAGGAGGCAGCCGATCCATGATTCTCTCTCATCATTGATGTTGCTCTCTCCCTCTCCCTCCCTCTCTGAAATCAATAAAAAAATATATTTTTTT
>JAWPEG010000009.1:865529-906961 GCA_035771395.1 Myotis vivesi
GAGAGAGAGAGAGAGAGAGAGAGAAATATCAATGGTGAAAATCATGGATCTGCTACCTCTTGCACATCCCCTACTGGGGATAAAACCTGCAACCCGGGCATGTGCCCTGACCGGGAATCGAACTGTGACCTCCAGGTTCATAGGTGGACACTCAGCCACTGAGCCACGCCGGCCGGGCTGTGACATTTCTTTTCTATCATTCAGCATTTCTCCTGCAGAGGAGGTGGTGAGATATAGGAAAAGCTACGAGTGTATGGGGATAGCTCTCCCTACTCCCACCCACCCCTGTTTTTAGGTCTTTTGAGAAATATCACCCAGGAGCCTCCAAGGTTTGAACCGTTTGTCCTCTCTGAGCTACAACAGATTCGCCTTTTCCCAGGCACTCGCCGTTACGGAGCATTTTCTAGAATCTCCTCCAGTTTTTATGTCATCCCCACTGAGGGCAGATGTCCTTTCGTGAGGTTTTTCCCCCTTTTTTTATTTACTTTGGGGAATACCTAGGTCATACATGTGCCTGTTTGCGGGTGGATATTTGCATGTTTTCGTACAAAACAAGAAAGACTAGTAATTTATCCTTTGCAACATCATATATTGTCCTTTTCTCACTAGTTTGATTTGCTACCTTTTTTTTTCTTTTTCACCTTTTTGACCCCCTTCACCTATTGAGCTCACCACCCACCGCCACCTCTGGCGACCACCAAGCTGTTCTCTGTCTCTCTCGGCTTGGGGTGTGTGTGTGTGTGTGTTTAAATTACACATGTAAGTTAAATCATATGGCATTCGTCTTTCCCTGTCTGACTTCTCTCACTCAGCATAATACTCTCTAGGTCCATCCATATTGTCGCAAAGGGCAAGATTTCACTCTGTTTTATGGTTGAATAATATTCCGTTGTGTACATACCCATCACAGTGTCTTCATTCATTCATTCACCTGCGGACGCTGGGGTTGTTTTCACATTGTGGGCCCTGTCCATGACACTGCAGGGAACACGGGGTGTGTAAATCATTGTGAGTTAGTGTTTTTGTTTCCTTTGGAGAAATACCCAAACGTGGAAATTGCTGGATCCTGGCTGCCTCCCTGCCACTCACAGAGATGTTGGGCTTTATGTTAAACCCAAACCTAACGTACTCCGTGAAAACAGAGCTTAAGGAAAGCCCGTCAGTCCAGCCCTGTGTGCTGTGCTTTCACACTACACAGCATTAGCATCTGTCCTGCTTATGGCGCTTGATCACAAAGGTAGTCATTCACACCCTACTCTAATTTAGTAGACGTTCATGCCTGACGTTGCTGATGCACATGTTTTTTTTTTTAAGTCGGTGTATGTCCTTCTGCCTGTTTCTTATTTCCACCTGAGAGCGTGTGTCCTTGGTTTCCTGTGGGGTCCCAGTGACATGATACATTTTCACTTGGCGTGTTGTCACCTGACTGGAGGAAAGCACGGCCCAGCAACGCTTCCAGATTTCAGCAGTTACATCTACTGCCGAGAAACGCAGTGTGTGCTGGCTCAGCGGTGTCCTTCCCCCGAAGACACAGACACAAACAGGAGATGACTGAGAGGCGTTTTCTCCGTGGAATTCTTTTGGTTGCCGGGAGCCACAATTTCTGCTCTTTCTTCTTTCACAGGTGTAACTCCTTCATTGAAAATGCTTCTGCTCTCAAGAAGCCTCAGGCCAAACTGAAGAAGATGCATAACTTAGGGCACAAGAACAGCAGCCCCCCCAAGGAGCCGCAGCCCGCCAGGGTGGAGGAGGTCTACCGGGCCCTGAAAGGCGGACTAGAGTAAGAGCGCCAGCCTCGCCGGGAGCCCACCCTTTCTCGGTCCTAAAGGCTGGGGGTGGAGGCCAGAGGAAAAAGGAGTCTTGCGAGATCATTTTAAAATGTCCGTTTCTGTAGTAGATATCTTATTCTTCTTTTTGAAAAAGTACATTTTTACTGATTTCAGAGAGGAAGGGAGAGGGGGAGAGAGATAGAAGCATCAGTGATGAGAGAGAATCACGGATCGGCTGCCTCCTGCACGCCCCACACTGGCGATGGAGCCCGCAACCCGGGCTTGTGCCCTGACTGGGAATTGAACCCTGACCTCCTGGTTCATAGGTCAACGCTCAACCCCTGAGCCACGCTGGCCGGTGTAGATATTTTATTCTTGCACCGCCATCGAGGAAGCCTTAGGTTAATCCCAAAGGTGGGCGTTTGTTGGGTTCGAGGTGATGCCGGTGACAGCGAGGAAGGTGAAGTAGCCACGTGTTTAACTGGCCCCGTGTAGCACTGTGCACAGGAGGCCTGCTTCAGCGCTTGCTGAAGACGGTTCTGGAACCTTCTGGCTACATTCTCGGCCTCGTTTGCCCAGAACCCACCTGCCCGCCTGCGTGGGAACGTCGCCCACCCCAGTCAGTGCTGTGGAGCCAGACAGCTCTGTGGCCACCCCGCCTGCTGGTTTTTCTGTGCCGGCGCGCAGCCTCGTGGGGGTCTCCTCTGACCACCTGGGCGGTCCCGGAGGCAGTGCCAGAGCCTAAGCTGAGCGACTGGGGAGCTGCAGCCCCTCGTCCCCCCGCTGCCCGCAGAGCGAACTCCGGCCCTGCCCCTCGGAGGGAGGCCAGCAGCCCCGGTCCCGTCCGCAGCGGTGGCCGCGAGTTCACAGCGGCGCGTCCTCTTGTGTTCGCAGCGAGTACCTGGAGGTCCACCAGACGGAGCTGGACAAGCTGACGGCGCAGCTGAAGGACATGAGGAGGAACTCCCGCCTGGTAGGTGCCCGCGTCCCCGGGTGCTGACTCGTGGGGGTGTTTGTGTGTTTTTTTGCAGGTTTGTTGTTTTTTGGGTTTGTTTGTTTTTTGTTGTTTTTTGTTTGTTTTTGGCTAAGTGTCTTCTCCTCCTGGACGGAGGTGGATACAAAGAAGAACCTTCCAGAAAAGCAGACCCACCCTGACCAGTTGGCTCAATGGTTAGAGTGTAAGCCTGCAGACTGAAGGGTCACGGGTTCGATTCTGGTCAAGGGCATGAACCCCGGTTGCAAACTCCGGTCGGGATACGTGCGGGAGGCAATCAATGGATCTGTCTCTCTCTGTCTCGCCCCCTCCCTTCCACTCTCTCTAAAAGCAATCGATGGAAAAGTATCCTCGGGTGAGGATTAACAAAAACGAAAAGTACTCTTGCTGGGATTTAAAATAACCCAGGTTTGTCCTCTTTTAAAGCAAATGTCAGAAAACCCAACAGAACCTTACGTTGGTCATTGTCTCCCTGACAATGCAGGCACGCAGACCCATCCCTCTATTAATGTCAGTAGCAGTCTTGCAGAAGATACGTTTTAATTATTTTTATTTTTCATTTCAGGGTGTGCTGTATGACCTGGACAAGGTAAGTGACCGTCCTGCGCTGGGGGGGACGTAAACCCGAGGTCCCCTCTGAGGGACAGCGGGAGCCTAGAGAGCGGTGACTTTTCTAAGCCCAGAAAACCCGAGCCTTTACCTCTGAGTAGGTGCCGTGCTCTCCAGACCCAGTGGTACTTTCATGGAAACGCCCCTGGCTGTGGGCGTCTCAGTGCTGAGAAGTTTAAGAGGTTCCCAAGCGTTGGGAGGCCCTGCCCCGCCTTCTGTGTAAATACCAGCCACCACCTCTCCCCGAACCAGAGAGACCTGATCGGAAAGTGCACCGTTACCTTATGCTCCGCCAGAAGGAACCGCGATCGCAGTGACCTGTGACCTGGTTTCCTTTTCCCTGAGAATGGGTGTTCTGCCCCCAGTGACAGGACCCTTCGAAGCCCATTTTCAATGTGGGTCGTTGTAGTCCCACGCTGCTCTCTCCATGCCTGTGTGGGTGCCCTTCGCGCTGGATCACGGTGGGATCTGCTCTCAGACATCTGAGCGGGTGGTGAGAGGCAGCACGTGCAATAGTATCTGTAACGGACGAGAGGCGGCACGAGACCCGCCGCCACCCTGTCTGACACCCACAGGCGTAGCGATTGGACGTTGCACCTCAAGTTCAGAGACACGGAGTGTGGAGCGAAGGGCGTTCCTCTCTGAGCTGATAAAATGTGCCCGTTGTTGGGGGGACTCGGGTCCGTTCCAAGGTGATGCTTCCCCACAGAAACCCAGTGAGGCCATGACGGCCTCCCGGACCCGAATCACAGAGTCCAGAGGCCGGGCAGCCCATTTCTCAGCGTGTTTGTCCAGGGTAGACGTTTAAATGCCCTTCAGATTCATACTGGAGACGCTCAGATAGCAGAGACAGGAGAGGAGGACGGCGAGCGTTGCGCGGGCCTCCCGAGGACGAGAGGGGAGAGGCGGCCGGTCGCAGGCCTGGACCATCTGCGCTGTGATGACTGTCCTCTCTCACCCGTCTCCCTTGCCTTCCAGCAAATTAAAACGATCGAACGGTACATGCGGCGCCTGGAGTTTCACATCAGCAAGGTAACTGCCGCCCCGGCCTTTGCCTGGTTTTCGGTTCCTGGTCAGCCCACCTTTGGCCTGAGCTTGGCCGGCGGTTCAGGGAGGATTTCTTTATTATTGTTGTTATTATTACTGATTTCAGAGAGGAAGGGAGAGGGAGAGAGAGACACACATCAATGATGAGTGAGAATCATGGACCGGCTGCCTCCCGCACGCCCCACACTGGGGATGGAGCCCACAATCCGGGCACATGCCCTGACCGGGAATCGGACCGTGACCTCCTGGTTCAGAGGTTGACGCTCAGCCTCTGAGCCCCGCCGGCCGGCTGGTCCCCAGCATCCTTTCCTTTCCAGCCCTGTGACGGGCTTACACGGGGCGGCCACTCCTCTGCAGCTCCCACTCATGACCCCGGGACCAGGGCAGAATGAACCGCACCCTGTCTGCTAAGCCCGCCCAGTAGAACAGTGACGCCCATGAGGTGCCGGTGGGGCTGGCGAGCTCGGACAGGTTGCTCTGTTTAGTTTGAAGAACAGCAGGAAGGCGGCCCCGGGTGAGGCAGGCGGTGTTTCTCCATCTGTCTGTCCCGCGGGTCCCGCGGTCGCGGAGGCCGGGAGTGCTGTCGGCGGCAGGTCCCTGCAGGCCGCCAGCAGGCCCGTCTTACGGGGTGAGGCAGCTAATCCGCTCACTTGCTGAGGCACCGCTTGGCTCACAGGCGCACGCAAGGCCATCCTTCCTCCTGGAGCGTGACTCCGTCTGGCTCAGAGAGGCTGACACGTAACGAAAACAGAGAACAAACTTCTCTCTAGATCAGCGGTTCTCAACCTGCGGTTCTCGACCCCTTTGGCGGTCGAACGACCCTTTGACAGGGGTCGCCTAAGACCATCCTGCATATCAGATATTTACATGACGATTCATAACAGTGGCAACATTACAGTGATGAAGGAGCAACGAAAGTCATTTTATGGTTGGGGGTCACCACAACATGAGGAGCTGTATTTAAAGGGCCAGAAGGTTCAGAACCACTGCTCTAAATGCAAAGGAACAGACTGAGCCGCTCAGGCTAACGCAGGGCCCGGCGAGCGGGTTACGGTCATAGAGACACCGGTGGGGACGGGTCGAGGGGCGTCTCCGGAGACCCCAGGGGGACACGCCCAGCTGGCAGCCATGGAGGCGCCGTGCGCGTGTTCCCTCATGTTGATGGCGCACGTCCTGCGTCAGAACGCTCGGGCCAGTCATTTGAAAGTTCGGATTCCCAGCCCAACCCTGACCCAGTGAACCTACATCTCAGAACCCCCAGGCCCGGGGCCTGGGCTCCCGCATTTACCCCACTCACCAGGGTGTCTCCGCTTCGCCTTAAAGTGCGGCCACCACCCCCCATGCCAGTCGCCAGCCCAGAGATGCCGTCGGCAGACAGGCCACCCCTCCAGGCCTTGCCCCCCTCTTTCTTTTTGTTTTAATCCCCACCTGAAGGTGTTTTTCGTTGACTCTAAAGAGAAGAGGAGAGAGAGAGAGAAACATTGATGTGAGAGAGAAACATCGATTGGCTGCCTCCTGTAGCGCCCCAACTGGGGATTGAACCCATAAGCTTTTGGTGCACAGGATGGCACTCCAACTCACAGAGCCACGCCCCAGGGCCAGGCCCCCCCCAATCACGACCCATCGGCCCCCAGAACGAGAGACGGTCTGCTCCCCGAGTGGGGCAGCTCCTCTTCGCAGTGGCTGTTGGCCTGAGGGCAGCGTCTCCGGTGGTTGTGGAGCCGAGAATTCACAAACACCCTTTGCAGTGAGAAGCCTCGAGTTGCCCTTTAACAATAAGCTCGGCCTGGGTGTGTGACTGTCACCTGTGACGCTCTCTTAACGTAAAATGACAATGGCGCGTACACGTCTTCACCTTGCCCGGCCTCGGGGCTCAGGGGCTCAGAGGCTGAGCGTCAACCTAGGAACCAGGAGGTCACGGTTCCATTCCCGGCCAGGACACAGGCCCAGGTGCGGGCTCCATCTCCAGTGAGGGGTGTGCAGGAGGCAGCCCATCCATGATTCTCGCTCATCATTTATGTTTCTCTCTCTCCCTCTCCCTTCTTCTCTGAAATCAATAAAATATATATATACATTTAAAAAAAAAAAAACAAAGTCTTCACCTCAGAGGGAAGCTTATAACCACCCCTACTCCTGTGTGCACAGGAGGCGCCAGCATTCATTGCCCCACACCTGTGGCCTGTACAGGTCCCACACCTGTCACATGTACAGGGGCCCACACCTGTCCCATGTACAGGTAATCCACACCTGTCGCATGTACACATAACCCACACCTGTGGCGTGTACAGGGGCCCACACCTGTGACATGTACAGGTAACCCACACCTGTGACATGTACAGGTAACCCACACCTGTCACATGTACAGGGGCCCACACCTATCCCATGTACAGGTAACCCACACCTGTCCCATGTACAGGGGCCACACCTGTGGCATGTACAGGGGCCACACCTGTGGCCTGTACAGGGCCCACACCTGTCACATGTACAGGGGCCCACACCTGTCACATGTACAGGGGCCCACACCTGTCTCCCATGGGCCACCCGCATGCCATTCCTTTTCACCTTCTGCGCTTGGGAGAGCGGCTCGGAGGACAATCGGTTTTGACGTGGAAAGGGGCCCTCGTAGCGAAGGCCGCAGTGACGGCCTCCCTCTGAGAGGGTGCCCTTCTCCCGGAGCCCCCTTGAGCTCAGGATCAGCGTGTCCGAACCACGGGCTCAAGCGCCATCAGGACTCAGCGCCCTGGCTTTCCGGCTTGATCCCGGCAGGTGGACGAGCTCTACGAAGCCTACTGCATCCAGAGACGCCTCCAGGACGGCGCCAGCAAGATGAAGCAGGCCTTCGCCTCGTCTCCCAACAGCAAGGCCGCCCGGGAGAGCCTGGCCGAGGTGCACCGGAGCCACAAGGAGTACACGGAGGTGGGTGCACCAGCCTGCGGCCACCTGTGGGGACCGCCCAGAGCACGCACGGCGCCCAGAGCACGCACAGCGCCCTGCGCCCATCTCACTCTGCTCTTCACACAGGAGTCTTACCCTTTGTCTCTCTTGCTTTTTTTTTTTAATATGTATATTTTTATTGGTTTCAGAGAGGCAGGGAGAGGGAGAGAGAGAAACATCCGTGATGAGAGAGCATCATGGACCGGCTGCCTCCTGCACGCCCCACACTGGGGATCGAGCCTGCAACCTGGGCATGTGCTCTGATTGGGAATCGATCCATGACCTTCTGGTTTATAGGTCGATACTCAACCACTGAGCCACGCCGGCCGGGCTGCATGCCCTGTTTTTTTCCATTTACACGCACCTCCAAAGTCTCCCGTGTGCGGTCCCCCTGAGCGTTACCCCAAGAGCTGACAGGCCGTGGTGGGGGTCACCCCGCAGTCGGTTGTGGCGAGCCCTCCTGCCTGCACGTCGCTGGCGGTTGGCAATGTCCCTCCTGTCCCTACAGGAGACAAAGAGGCCGGCTGCCCTGGTTTCTGCCTGTCCCCTGGGCCGAGCACATGATGCAGGGAGGCCTGTGCCCTCGGGGTCACCGGATACCAGTGCGTCCGATGAAATGGCTGAATTATTAAGGCGGCGCTTCTCCCCATCCCCTGGGGCCTCGCTCAGAGGTCAGATTTCCCGGGTGACGTCATCAGCCCGGGAGCGTCTGAGGGACAGTCCCCAGAGGGGCATCTGCCTCCGCCTTGGACGGTGGGGACCTCTTGGGTGACACGCAGGGTCACTTTGTGGTTTTGTTTTTGTTTTTGAATATATTTTTATTGATTTCAGCAACGAAGGGAGAGAGAAAAACATCAGTGATGAGAGAGAAACATGGATCGGCTGCCTCCTGCATGCCCCTCACTGGGGATCGAGCCCACGACCCGGGCACATGCCCTGACCGGGAATCGAACCGTGACCTCCTGGTTCATAGGTCAATGCTCAACCCCTGAGCCATGCCGGTCGGGCTCACACGGATTTCTTTATGGTAACCTCTGTAACACGCGTGTCCCCCGCATAAGCACATGCACACCGTGAGCCCAGCTAAGAAAGGTGAGTCATGCTGCATCCCCTCAGACCCCGTGTTTCCACATTCCCCCTATTTGGCCCCATAGTGTCTTGTTTTAGTTTCTTTGTCTTTAAAGTCAGGATACAACCCAGGTCCATGGAACACCTTCCATCCGGTTGTCTCTTGAGTCTCTTTCGTCTACATCCCCCTATGATATTGCCCTGTGGAATTCAGGGCGGTTCTTATCGGATACCCTGCATTCCAGCCCTGGCCGGTTTGGCTCAGTGGTAGAGCGTCAGCCCACAGACTGAAGGGTCCCGGGTTCTGTTCTGGTCAAGGGCACGTACCTGGGGTACAGGCTTGGTCCCGGCCCTGGCTGGGGCACATGCGGGAGGCAACCTATCGATGTGTCTCCCTCACATCGATGTTTCTCTCTCTGTCTCTCCCCCTCCTTTCCACTCTCTCTAAGAATCAATGGGAAAATAGCTATAAAAATATCCATAAAAATAAAAGCATGCCCGCATTCGGGGTCGTCGGTTTAGGATGTAACCTAACTTGTTCTGTGCTCGCAATGTCCCGGACGCAGAGGCGTGCTCGGGCCTGGGTAGAGCTTGCTGTGAGGAACCCTCCGGGCGGCATGGCTCAGTGGGGACGGGTCGGTGCGCCCTGGGTCCGGCTGTGCGAGCGCCAGGGGCTCTGGGCTGACCGGAAGCTGCCCAGCCCTGACCAGCGCCATCCCTGCCCCTGTCCCCTCACAGAACATGTGCACCATCGAGGTGGAGCTGGAGAGCCTGCTGGGCGAGTTCTGCATCCGGATGAAAGGTACTCGCGGCCACGCTGTTCCTGTATCCCTGCTCAGACCTCCCCACCTGTTCATTGAAACCACATCCTAGCCGTGGCTGGTGTGGCTCAGCGGACAGAGCGTCTGCCTGTGGACCGAAGGGTCCGGGTTCAACTCCAGTCAAGGGCACGTACCTGGGTTGCAGGCTCCTCCCCAGCCAGGGCCCTGGTCAGGGCCATGCAGGAGGCAACCAATCCATGTGTTTCTCTCACATCGATGTTTCTCTCTGTCTCCCCCTCTCCCTCCCACTCTCCCTAGAAATCAATGGGAAAATATCCCCGGGGGGGAGGGGGGGAATTAACAACAACAACAAAGAAACTGAGTCCCAGGGCCCTTGGTTCCCAGGACGTCCGGCCACAGCCTGTGGCATCAGGGACGTCCTGAGGCAGCTGAGTGGGCACGACACACAGTTGCTCCCAGGAGGGGACCTGGGAGCGGGTGGCAGCCAAGGGGCCTGCCCACCAGGTCTGCAGCTGCAGGGCTGCTGGGCCGGGGGTGCTGGGCCAGACCCCCCTCCCCTGGGGACCTGGCCACCCTGTCAGCAGCGTCCCGGCCGCCGTGGGCTGCCTGTCAGGGACGGAGACCCCTCTGTGGCCCCCACACCTGCACCCCGTCCCTGTCCCGCTGTCCTCCCTCCTTAGCTTCTCTCGGGGAGTCTCTCAGGCCTGGGGCCGCTCCCCCTTTTTCATTGTAGATTCATCGAGGTTCTCTTCCCTTATCTCACACAAAACCCCAAAGCGCGGCTGGGCGGGCTTCCTGGGGACGCCCCACGGAAATGGCCCCCCCTCGATAAGGGAGCCCTCTCGCTGCCAGGAAACCCCCAGCGTTGCCATGAGCGACCTGCTTATCTGTTGTTCATTCGGGGAAAAAGAGCCCAACACACCCACCGACACAAACTGGGGCTATTTCACAACATGCAGACCCGGCTGCCACTTCCGCCGCCACACCCAGCACACTTCCCCTTCCCCCCAACACAGATGGCTGTGGGGGGTGGGAAGAGGGGACAGCAGATGAGACGATGGGTGAAGAACCAGTGCATAGAGCAATGGCCGGCGGACTGCAGGGTCCCGGGTTCGATTCTGGTCAGGGGCATGGACCTCAGTTGCAGGTCCCCAGCCCTGGTAAGGTTCGTGCAGGAGGTACAATGTTTCTCTCTGTCTCTCCCTCTCTCCCTTCCACTCTCTCTAAAAATCTATGGAAAAATAACCCAAAAAACAACTTACTGCTGTTGGCCACGCACGAGGCTGTGTGCATCTGGGTGGCAGGCCCTTGACCTTGAGTCCCCACAACCTCCTGGAGGAGACAGTGGCTGAGCCAGTGCCGTCTACTTGGTGCAATAGTGACCGCTGGCCCAGCCGCCTGGGGTCAGATCGCCGGAGACCTGGGGGTGGGAAGGGTGCCCTCACGGCCTGGGAGGAAGCAGACTCCCCAGTGTCACCTCTGAGTGAGATCGGGGGGCCCGTCTGGCAGGTGCACAGCCCAGGACAGCGCCCACCCCACAGGGCGGGGCTCAAAAGGACCAGGAGTGTGTTCTTGACGCCTGGTTCTCCCTGGACATCCTGGTGGCAGCCCTAGCACGCTGGCGGCTGCTGCCACCTATTGGCCGGTCATGGCCACGGCGGGTGCTTTGTTAGGCCTCCCTTAACCTTGGTGATGCCTATTGGTGTGCCCCTCTCATGATTTTTTATTTTTTATTTATTTATTTATCTTTATTTTAGAGAGGAAGGGAGAAGGAGAGATAGAAACATCAATGATGAGCCCTGGCTGGTTTGGCTCAGTGGATGGAGCGTCGGCCTGCGGACTGAAGGGTCCCGGGTTCGATCCTGGTCAAGGGCACATGCCCAAGTTGCAGGCTCAATCCCCAGTAGGGGGTGTGCAGGCAGCAGCCAATCAATGATTCTCACCATTGATGTTTCTATCTCTCTCCCTCTCCCTTCCTCTCTGAAATCAATAAAAATATTTTTTTAAAAACAGACATCAATGATGAGAGAGAATCATGGATCGGCTGCCTCCTGCACGCCCCCCACTGGGGATGGAGCCTGCAACCCAGGAACATGTCCTTGACTGGGAATCAAACCCACGACCCTTCGGTGCATGGGCCAGCCCTCTAACCACTGAGCATACCGCCCAGGACAACATACCAAAACATTTAGAGTCATACAGAAACGCCACCCCAGTAGCTCCCCCAACAGAGGCCCCAAGCATTACTACACAAGTTCCCAGAAGTCCGAGCCTCCGAGTGAGCATGTCGAGGGGCTGGTGTGCGGGGTCGTGAAGCGGGAAATGCGTTCCGCACCTCACGTCCCGACTGCTTGCCCTTTGCAGGTCTGGCTGGCTTCGCGCGCCTCTGCCCCGGGGACCAGTACGAAGTAAGTGCCATGTGTGGCCGGGTGTCAGGATGGAGGCCTGAGGGAGAGGGCTCGGTCTTCATTGCTCTGCTCCTTAAATTCTGTTTCATTTTTACACTTGTTATTGGGGGCGGGGGGAGATGAAGCCAACAGGAACGTTTGGAGAGGAACACAAGCCCTTGTGTAACTTCTGTCTGGACTCACTGAGTTTAGCAGGTGCCTCGATGGCTTTGTTATTACTGTTACCATCACCGTCGTTGTTATTGTTTTGCTGAGCTCTCGGGAGGGCCGTGCAGACACCGTGATCCTTCGCCCCTCCATTCTCCTAAGACCCCGTCGACACAGGAACGTGCACACAGAAAAGTTTATGGGAGTTTATTGAGCCAAAGCAGGACCTCATGGTTGAGATGCTCTGGAGAGTGGCCGTTCTGTAGCTTATTTTAAATGTTTATATTGACTTCAGAGAGGAAGGGAGAGGGAGAGAGAGAAACATCAATGATGAGAGAGAATCATGGATCGGCTGCCTCCTGCAGGCCCCACACTGGGGATCAAGCCCGCAACCCGGGCCTGTGCCCTGACCAGGAATCAAACCGTGACCTCTTGGTTCATGAGTCAATGCTCAACCACTGAGCCACGCCGTCTGGGCAAGGGACATCTTATCTCTTGCTCTGACCGCTGAGTAGATTTTAGCAGATGCCCACCGTCTCTGTACGGGCTGGGACTGGGAGTCAGTCCGTACTCTCCTATGGAAGTGGGACTGGCCTGGGAAAGAAGCAGGACATGTGAGCAGACGGGTAGGGGCGACGATCTTTACTAAAGAAAGAGCTCCCACCCCGGGCCTTCCAGACAAGAACCCTCCTCCCGAAGTCTCCCCACTCAGCGTCGGCTCCACGCTCGGAGCCCGGGAGTTTGGGAGGGAGGATGGTGGAGGGGGGCGGTGTTCGGGGCTGGAGGCAGGTGAGGACACGTGCCCGTTTGGTGTCTCCCCAGATTTTCATGAAGTACGGCCGACAGCGGTGGAAGCTGAAAGGCAAAATCGAAGTCAACGGCAGGCAGAGCTGGGATGGAGAGGAAACGGTGTTCCTGCCCCTCATCGCTGGGCTCATCTCCATCAAGGTACAGTGTTCCCGGCGGCTGTGGTCTCCTGGGTGAGCCTCGGCTGGATGGGCCACGCTGGGTGAGCCACGCTGGGTGAGCCACACTGGGTGAGCCTCGCTGGGTGGGCCATGCTGGGTGAGCCACGCTGGGTGAGCCTCGGCTGAGTCCTCAGGCTCCTCCTGCTGCCCAGTCCATGGCAACATCAGCTCTGATGTCAGCTGTGGTTCAGAAAGAAATGACTGCAGTGTCCTGCCTGTCTGTTCTGCTGTCCTCCAACGCCTTCCCTTTCGCTCCCTTCCTAGGTCACAGAGGTCAAAGGGCTGGCCACCCACCTCCTGGTGGGCAGCGTGACCTGTGAGACCAAAGAGCTGTTTGCAGCCCGGCCTCAGGTGCTGGCCGTGGACATCAACGACCTTGGCACCATCAAGCTGAACCTGGAGATCGCGTGGTAGTAAGTGGCCCTTTGCGGTTTCCTCAGTAGAAACAGGTGGACAGGCTGTGCTGACCACAGGGGCTCCTTCCGGAAGCCACGCGTGGGCCCTTCCAGACACTGTGTCGGGGCCCAAAAAGAGGCATATCTTTTTGGGCCCCGACACAGTGCTGGTAGACTGGAGGTGTGCAGGCCGGTGGTATGTGTGCAGGCAGGTGGTAGGTGTGCGGGTAGATTGGAGGTGTGCAGGCCGGTGGTGTGTGTGCAGGCAGGTGGTGTGTGTGCAGGTCGGTGGTATGTGTGCAGGCAGGTGGTGTGTGTGCAGGTCGATGGTATGTGTGCAGACAGGTGGTGTGTGTGCAGGTAGGAGGTAGGTGTGCAGGCAGGTGGTATGTATGCAGGCAGGTGGTACGTGTGCAGGCAGGTGGTGTGTGTGCAGGCAGGTAGTATGTGTGCAGGCAGGTGTTGTGTGTGCAGGCAGGTGGTATGTGTGCAGGCAGGTGGTATGTGTGCAGGCAGGTGGTGTGTGTGCAGGCAGGTGGTATGTGTGCAGGCAGGTGGTGTGTGTGCAGGCAGGTGGTATGTGTGCAGGCAGGTGGTATGTGTGCAGGCAGGTGGTGTGTGTGCAGGCAGGTGGTTAGTGTGCAGGCAGGTGGTATGTGTGCAGGCAGGTGGTATGTGTGCAGGCAGGTGGTGTGTGTGCAGGCAGGTGGTGTGTGTGCAGGTCGGTAGTATGTGTGTACGTCGGTGGTAGGTGTGCAGGCAGGTGGTAGGTGTGCAGGCAGGTGGTAGGTGTGCAGGTCGGTGGTATGTGTGTACGTCGGTGGTAGGTGTGCAGGCAGGTGGTAGGTGTGCAGGTCGGTGGTATGTGTGTACGTCGGTGGTAGGTGTGCAGGCAGGTGGTAGGTGTGCAGGCAGGTGGTAGGTGTGCAGGTCGGTGGTATGTGTGTACGTCGGTGGTAGGTGTGCAGGCAGGTGGTAGGTGTGCAGGCAGGTGGTAGGTGTGCAGGTCGGTGGTATGTGTGTACGTCGGTGGTAGGTGTGCAGGCAGGTGGTAGGTGTGCAGGCAGGTGGTAGGTGTGCAGGTCGGTGGTATGTGTGTACGTCGGTGGTAGGTGTGCAGGCAGGTGGTAGGTGTGCAGGCAGGTGGTAGGTGTGCAGGTCGGTGGTATGTGTGTACGTCGGTGGTAGGTGTGCAGGCAGGTGGTAGGTGTGCAGGCAGGTGGTAGGTGTGCAGGTCGGTGGTATGTGTGTACGTCGGTGGTAGGTGTGCAGGCAGGTGGTAGGTGTGCAGGCAGGTGGTAGGTGTGCAGGTCGGTGGTATGTGTGTACGTCGGTGGTAGGTGTGCAGGCAGGTGGTAGGTGTGCAGGCAGGTGGTAGGTGTGCAGGTCGGTGGTATGTGTGTACGTCGGTGGTAGGTGTGCAGGCAGGTGGTAGGTGTGTAGGTCGGTGGTATGTGTGTACATCGGTGGTAGGTGTGCAGGCAGGTGGTAGGTGTGCAGGCAGGTGGTATGTGTGTGTGATGATGACTGCTGGTCCCTCGAGTGGTTCTTACACTCAGCTTCCTCTCATCTTGGCTGATTTTTTGACAAACCACTGGGCCTCGCCCCGCCCCTCCCGCTGGTTAGAATTTCCTTGAGTGAAACCAGGTGCTTCCGGAGCATGACAGCTCACCTCCGGGATCTGCTGTTTTCCAGCCCCTTCGACGTGGAGGACGTGACCCCGTCCGCCGGCACCGGGAGCAAGGCGGCTGCCCTGCAGCGGAGGATGTCCATTTACAGCCAGGGCACCCCCGAGACGCCCACCTTCAAAGACCACGCCTTCTTCGTAAGTTCAGTGTGATTCTCGGCGGGAGACGTGAGCCCGAGGCTGTGGCCTCGTGTCCCAAACACTGACACCCTGTGATAGGGCCTGACCCTGCGTTAGGGCCTCTCGTCCTCTCATCATTCCTAGCGACGCGGTTCTCAAGCTCACCTGCTACTCACCCAGCGACACCCCAGCCGCCTCTGCTTCGAGCACAGGCGGGCCCCGCTGCCTTCCTGCCCTTCCCCCGCGCTCCCTGCGGCTTTAGTTAATAACACGGATTCCTCCCGAACCTTCTCTAACAGCAGCATTTTTTTGTTGTTCTGTTCATTCTCGCCCGAGGATACTTTTCCATTGATTTTTAGGGAGAGCGGGAGAGAGCGGGAGAGACAGAGAGACACTTAGATTGGTTGCCTCCTGCAAGCGCCCGACCAGGGCTGGGGCCCGGGAGGAGCCTGCAACCGAGGTACATGCCCTGGATGGGAATCGAACCCGGGACCCTTCGGTCCCCAGGCCGACGTTCTGTCCACTGAGCCTCACCGGCTGGGGCACGATCAGGATTTTGCAACCGCGTGTGTTCTAACCTGAAACGCTTGCCGAGACGCTCACCCTAACCTGTCCCTGCTCTCCCTGTCCCCGTCTCTCGCTCCGGAAGCGGTGGCTACAGCCCTCCCCGGACAAGCCCCGGCGGCTGTCCGCCCTGAGTGCCTTGCAGGACACGCTCCTGGCCAAGCTGCACCGCAGCCGCTCTGTGTGCGACCTGCCCTCCCTCAGGCTGAGGCCCAAGGCCGTGCTCGAGTCCTATGTGAGTGCGGCCCAGCAGCCGCGGGGCGGGGGCTGCGTGCTCTGCTTGTCTCCTGCTTGTCCTCTGTCCGGCTCCCTGGGCGGGGGCTCCGTCTTGCATGCAGTTGGTGGGAGAGCCCTTGTGTCTTTCTCGTCTAACGACCCTGCTTCTGTGCAGTGGTTCGTCTCCGCTGCTGTGAGGACACCCACGGTAACGGGCTTCCCCTTTTTAAAGTGACACAGTGACACTGAGGCCCAGGGAGACTTGATGCCAAGTACCCGAGTCCTTGTGCTCGGTGCTCACCAGGAAGGGCTGGGGAGGAACGCGGGCTTAAACCCACGTGACTAGCGCTGTTTCCTTTAAAAAGGTTCTTCGTTCACTGGTCTCAGTTCACTGTAGTGTTTGTACCAACTTAATTAAAGCAGAACGAAGCCCGGCCCGCGGGGCTCAGTGGGTGAGCGTCAACCTATGAACCAGGAGGTCACGGTTCGATTCCGGGTCGGGGCACAGGCCCGGGTTGTGGGCTCGATCCCCAGGGTGGGGCCTGCAGGAGGCAGCCGATCAGTGATTCTCTCATCATTGGTGTTTCTGTCTCCCTCTCCCTTCCTCTCTGAAATCAATAAAGATATATTTAAAAAATAAAATATAAGCAGAACAAAGTTTCACATCTTTTCAATGAAATAGCATGTCTTTCAAGCTAGATGCCCAAAAAAGGGTTTTTGTGTGTTTGTTTTTGTTACAAAGGCGTTCAGTTTATGCTCATCGGAGCCCGGCTGTTCTCACGTTCACGCTCCCGGATTCCCTGTGCGCTCCTCTCCGTACGGTAGTCAATGTGCAGTCTCACGCACAGGCCGGGGCACACAGTGTTTTAAGTTGGTGCTGTTACCCCTACGTGTGGCTGCGAAGCTGTGAGGTCCTGGAATCAGGGAACAAACTCCTGGCCGGGCCTCAGCCTTTCCCCGGGAGAATGTGAACTTCCACCCGGAAAGGGAGGTTTTTAAAGGCCTGTTTGCTGTAGCTGGACACACACACAAAACCAACAAACAAAATGCTACTATGATGAGAGATCTGGGTTTTTACTTATTTTATTTTTTAAAAAGTCGTTTTATTGATTTCAGAGAGGAAGGGAGAGGGAGAGGGAGAGAAACATCACTGATGAGAGAGAATCCTGGATCGGCTGCCTCTGCACGCCCCACACTGGGGATCGAGCCCGCGACCCGGGCCTGTGCCCCGACCTGGAATCTAACCATAACCTTCTGGTTCACAGATCGACGCTCAACTGCTGAGCCACACCAGCTGGGCTGGCTGTTTATTTTAATTGTGTTACAGCTTATCTGGAAATCACCCACACCAGACACCTCACCTGTATTTAAAAATAACACGAAGAGAAATTTAAATGCTAACGGGATGCCTCTCTCCCGCAGTCGAACCTCCCGGACGACACCTTCGAGAGCGACAAGGCTGCCGAAGAGAATAGGCCGCTGTCCCTCAGCTTTGACGACCTGCCCAACGGGGACTGTGCCCTCCCCGCCAGCCCGGCTGGCTCCCTTGACAGCTCGTGCCCGGCCCACCCCGAAATCACAGTCACCCCCGCCGAGCTGCACCGGGGCCAGAGCACCGAGGACTCCGGCTCCGTGTCCTCCAGAGGCTCCTCGGGAGGTGGCCCGGGTCCCACGCCGACCCCGGAGGAAGACGCGGAGGGGCTCCCGAGAACCGAGGCCCGCCCGGCGCCCCCAGGGCCCTCGGCCGGGCGCCTGTTCCTGGAGAGGGCCGTGGCGGAGGCACTGCTGCGGGAGTCGGACGAGG
Source organism: Myotis vivesi (assembly GCA_035771395.1). Lineage (NCBI taxonomy): Eukaryota > Metazoa > Chordata > Mammalia > Chiroptera > Vespertilionidae > Myotis > Myotis vivesi. The sequence continues at coordinate 883,042 of JAWPEG010000009.1, forward strand.
CCTCGGAGCTGAAGCCGGTGGAGCTGGACGCCTTCGAGGGCAACGTCACGAAGCAGCTGGTGCAGAGGCTGACCTCGGCCGAGGCGCCGGCCACCGCGGAGAGACTGCTGTTCGAGGAGCCGGTGGTCAGCGGTGAGGTGGACGGCAGCCGGTCCTTCCTGGACGGGAGCCTGGAGGACGCGTTCCACGGGCTGTTCCTCACGCTGGAGCCCCACAAAGAGCAGTACCAGGAGTTCCAGCAGCTGAGCCAGGAGGTCATGCACTTGGACAATGTCCTCAAAGTAAGTGCCTGAGTGGGTCCCCAGGTCGGGGGGCGAGAGAGGGGGCTGAGCGGCGTTCCGTCTATGGCAGCGTGTCTTCATCTTCCATCCTGTCCCACCACAGAGCTCTACACAATGGCTCTTTACTTTTTAAAATATGTTTTTATTGATTTCAGAGAGGAAGGAAGAGGGAGAGAGAGATAGAACCATCAATGATGCTGCCCTAGCCAGTGTGGCTCAGTGAATAGACCTGCAGACTGAAGGGTCCTGGGTTCGATTCTGGTCAAGGGCACGTACCTTGATTGCAGGCTCCATGGCCCAGGCCCTGGTCAGGGCTTATGCAGGAGGCAACCAATTGATGTGCTTCTCTCACATCGACGTTTCTCTCTGCTTTCCCTCTCTCTTCCACTCTCTCTAAAAATCAATGGAAAAATATCCTCAGGTGAGGATTTAAAAAAATAATAATAAAAATAAAGATAAACACACCCGTATTGTACATGATCACGCTCTGCAGATGCCAAGCGTAGGAAAGGAGAACCAGGAAGTTGTGCCTTAGAGGTGAGGGCTGGGGCGAGGGCTTTGCGCCCGCTGGCCGGCGTTCCGGCAGCGGCTGGATGTGGCTCTCTCTCTTTCCCCTTCACGTTCCCAGGATGCGTAGCACCTTGAGGATGAGAGACTAAATGATGCCGCCCCTCGGATGGAGATCCCGAGGGCGACTGAGCAGCTCTGATGCATGAGCACCTGTGCTGGGTGGCCTCCTGAGCGTAGAGACAGCCCCCACCAGGCCCTTCCGCCTGTGTCCCGAAGTCGGCACGAGGACCTTAGTTCTGCCACCTTGCAGGACTTGCCCCGTTCCACCCACCCCAGCGAACCCTTGACTATTGGGAAGTACCTCTCTCCACCTCCATGCCTGTAGCAATGGGCGTTATTCTGTGTGTGATGTCTGCGAGTCTGTCCAGTGCCATAGGATTCTCTGGGCCACAGGTCTGCCCCCCCCGTGACACCGGGCCACGGGCTGGGTCAGGGAGCTGATGGAGCAAGGTCCTTCCAAGGCCAAGCTGGGAGGAAGCAGTGCTGCCTCTCATAGTGCCCACCATTCATGTCTCCTCGATGCAAAGGAAAATGATGTGCTGTGAATGTAGATGAGCTTTTAAGGCCACTTTCCCAGGACGCGTGGGATAGTGAAGGGCACCCCGCTCTGTTTCTGGGGGCCATCCTGTTCATCCTTCAGAGCAGGGGCCTCGCTAGCAGCTCCCATCTTGGGAAGACGAGGCCTTGTGGAGTTAGAGGCTGCTCCTGTCCCTCACTGGACCTACCTCTCCCTCCATGTCTCCTGGGTCATATTTTACTTGGTGTTGAGCTCCAGGCAGAGGGACATGGCAGCTCTGATTCCCAAGGCTTTTAGGTTGTAATAGATGTTTTTTAACTTTCTTTTAACACGTTAAGCACTATGTCAGTCACTGGTGACTGACACTACACTTTCCGTTTGGACCTCGTCAGTCTCTGGCCGCCAGCATATTGGTGAAATCAGATATCTCGGGCTAAATGGAAATGAAGACAAAACAGGCTTGGCACTTAATGTGTTAAAATATATTTTTACTGATTTCAGAGAGGAAGGGAGAGAGAGAGAGAGAGAAACATCAATGATGAGAGAGAATCATTGATTGGCTGCCTCCTGCATGTCCCACACTGGGGATCGAGCTCTCAACCCCGGGCATGTGTCCTAACCAGGAATTGAACCATGACCTCCGGGCTCATAGGTCAACGCTAAACCGCTGAGCCACGCGGGGATGTTTTTGAACTTTTTATTATAAAAATTTCCAATGGTCGTAGAGCAAATAGATAACGGACCCTCCTCCCCCCCACCAACCCCCCAGCTTCCATGTGCTCCTCTCCCGGCCAATGTCCTCGTCTTATCTTCGAGCTGCTTGCTTCCCTCTGCATTAGTTTGGAGCAAGTCCCAGAGATTGTGCCACTTGATTCATGGTTGTTCTTTTTTTTAATATGAATATGTTAAATGCGTTTGTTTTTAATGCCAATAAAATACAATAAAACAAAATCTTGAAACAAAGACAGTGTCACCTGTTCCTATTGGTCAGAGTGGGTGCTGGGTCCCATCCCCTCGGGGACGCTGGCTGTGTCCCCCGTGTCGGGGTCGTGGGGGACGCTGATGTGCCGGTGCCCCTGCCTTGCAGTGTAAGCCGCCCGGAAGCCGCAGCACACCATCCAGCCTGAGCCTGACGGTGGAGAGCGCCCTGGAGAGCTTCGACTTCCTGAACACCTCCGACTTCGACGAGGATGAGGACGTGGACGAGGGTGGCCCTGTGGGAGGTGCCGACTCGGTGTTTTCAGACACGGAGACTGAGAAGAACGGGTGAGCCTCGCTGGCGTGTGACTCTCCCACCTCCCTGTGGTGTGCCTGGCGGCCCCTTCGTCCCTCCCTCCTCCGCCCCCTGCAGCCCCGGGGGTCTCTCGGGAGTAAGCTCCTCCGTGCAGCATCACAGCCAGGTGTCAGCCGGGCACCCAGGGCCACAGGGCACATGGGCACCCAGGGCCCAACAGAGTGTTTTGTCCTTTGAGGCAAAGTGCCCAGAGCAGCACCCCAACACCTGTGAGCTCTGGTGCCCCATCTTTTTACACCACGGGGATGGAGAGCCTGAGACGGGGAGCCGGGAGCTGGGCTGTCGCTGGCCAGGTGTGCGAACCTGGGACGCTGGTTGTGGTCTCTGCCAGTCCTTGTGCCCCCCCAGCATCCAGGATCTTTCTGGAATAAAATAGACGCGACAGACTTATTTTTCCGTGTGAGTGCCCATCACCATGTCACTGGGCAGCTCTGCCTTGGGCTTTTTGTTTTGTGTTTAAATATGTTTTTATTGATTCTTAGAGAGGAAGGGAGAGGGAGAGAGAGATGGAAACACCAATGATGAGAGAGAATCATGGATTGGCTGCCTCCTGCATGCCCCACACTGGGGATCGAGCCTGCAACCTGGGCCTGTGCCCTGACCTGGAATTGAACCATGACCTCCTGGCTCATAGGTGGACACTCAACCACTGAGCCCCACCGGCCGGGCCATGGGGCATAAACAAAGCCGGGGAGGCAGAAGGAGGCTGGACCTCCCGCAGGACCAATGCCCCTTAGCTTTTGTCCCGAGTGGAGGTCCGGTCTCTTGTTGGCAGAGTTGCTGCCTCCTTTGCTTCAAGTAGGGACTGACGAGGTCAGGAAACTGGCTCCGCAGGTTCGTTCTGAGCAGGACTCCTGGGAAATGGCAAATACAAACACGGTTTAATCCGGGACCCTGGGCGGGTCCCCCATCGAGAGTGTCGCCTGGGCAGGTTTCTGAGACTCGGTGAGGCTGCTGGCGAGCGGTTCTCTGTGTCGAGAGCCGGGAAGCAGTTTTTTCTGCCTGGCCTTTTACATCAGGCACATTGGCGACAGGCTGACTTGAGATGTGTTGCAAGGTAGCTTGAGCCCTGGCCGGTTTTCTCAGTGGATAGAGCATCGACCTGCAAACCCAAGGGTCCCGGGTTCGATTCTGGTCAAGAGCACGTCCCTCAGTTGCAGGCTCCTCCCGTGCCCTGGTTGGGGTTGTGCAGGAGGCAACCAATCGATGTGTTTCTCTCACATCAGTGTTTCTCTCTGTCTTTCCCTCTTTCTTCCACTCTCCCTAAAAATTCAATGGAAAAATATCCCCGGGTGAGGATTAGAAAAAGAAGAAGAAAAAAGGCAGCTTGGGTTTTCTGGGCCGTAGGTAGGAGCTCTCGGGGACCTGAGGGGAGTTGACCTGTGGTTTCCACACGGAAAGAAATGGCTCCCCTGTCGCTCACCTTCCTGCTTCAACAGCTACAGGTCAGTTCACCCGGAGGCCAGGGCGCACCTCAGCGAGGCGCTGACGGAAGACACGGGCGTGGGCACCAGCGTGGCCGGCAGCCCCCTCCCGCTTACCACGGGGAGCGAGAGCCTGGACATCGCCATCGTCAGGCACCTCCAGCAGTGCACCCAGCTCGTGCAGGTATGGCCAGACTGCGCGGTTAGGCCCCGGCAGGTCGTGGACCAGAGAGCGTGCGCTGCTGGTTCTTTTTTTTTTTTTAAATATATATATTTTATTGATTTTTTACAGAGAGGAAGGGAGAGGGATAGAGAATTGGAAACATCGATGAGAGAGAAACATCGATCAGCTGCCTCCTGCACATCTCCCACTGGGGATGTGCCACAACCAAGGCACATGCCCTTGACTGGAATCAAACCTGGGACCCTTGAGTCTGCAGGCCGACGCTCTATCCACTGAGCCAAACCGGTTAGGGCTGCTTTTTTAAAAAATATATTTTTTTATTGATTTCAGGGAGGAAGGGAGAGGGAGAGAGAGAGAGAGAGAGAAACATCAACGATGAGAGACAGTCCCCACACTGGGAATGGAGCCCACAACCTGGGCCTGTGCCCTGACGGGGGATCAAACCCTGACCTCCCAGTTCATAGGCCGACGCTCAGCCACGGAGCCACGCCGCCGGGCGAGATAGCTTGGTTATAATTATGACTATTAGACACCATGCTGCTAATTTCAGCTTGAAAACAAGGAAATAGATCCAGGCTGAGAAAAACCACCCCGCTTATAAAATGCATCTTTTGGGGCGTACACTCCCACGTGCAGCCTGAATGTGCCCTCCCCGTGGAGAGGGCTCACTGATTTCCAGTGGCCTCGCCGCTGCCCCTGAGAGAGTTCCAGAATGTGTGTGGGCGGGGGGCAGCGAGAAGCCACAGGAGCCTGTCTGGTTTCAGCACTGAACCGAGGAGCATCATCGCCCGGGACAGGGCTCCACGGAGTCGGCCACGACCCCAGCGGGCACAGGAAGCGCGGTCAGGAAGGGCGCTGGACCCCACGCCTGAGACAATGTTCTTGTTTCCTCCTCAGCAAATTGTCTTCTCCAGCAAAACCCCCTTTGTGGCGAGAAATCTCCTGGAGAAGCTTTCCGGGCAAATCCGCGTGATGGAGAAACTTGCCGCCCTCAGTGACGAGCACATAGGGAACATCGGTTCCGTCCTGGAAGGTGAGGCCCTGCCTGGGAGTCCACGCTGACCCCCCTCTGCCCCTCCCCCCTCTTCACCCCTCCTCTGCTCCCCCCTTTTCACCCCTCCTCCCCTCCCTGCTCTTCACCCCTCCTCCGCTGTGTCTGGACAGGCAGCAGCAGAGTACTCAGAGCAGGGGCTGCCCCACAGCTGTGGGGTCTCACTAGCGCCCCCTTCAGCTTCAGAGTCAGAGTGCACCCTGCTTCTGCACCCAGCTTCTGCTGGGGCCTCCTTCATAGGCAGGCACTAGTGTGCAGACACGGGTGTGCAGACAGATGCAGGTGTGCAGACACGGGTGTGCACACACAGGTGTGCAGACATGGATGTACAGACAGACACAGGTGTGCAGGCACGGGTGTGCAGACAGACACAAGTGTGCAGACAGCACCATGTCACCCCTGGCGTGGTTCCCCGTGGGAATGTGAGATGCAGATTGTCCTCACACTGAGTTGGCTAAGACAGCCCCACTGTGGCCCAGGGTCAAATGCAAGATGCCCCCAAACCTACAGGGAGCCAAACCTTAGGGAGAACCTAAGGCCTTCGTGAGGGTCCCTGGGTCAGAGTTTTAGGTGGGGAACTTGACCCGGGAAAGATGCCTTAGAACGTGTGTGGTCTCACGCACGCACACACACACACACACACACCACACACACACACGGAATGTATTTTTTCCATTGATTTTTAGAGAGAGTGGGAGGGAGGGGGGGGGCGGGAAGGGGAGGGTGGTCAGAGGACTGGGTTTCTATCCCCGAAAGCAAAGGGCTCTGCTTCCTGCCGGCTGCAGGGGCCCCTCAGCAGGACGTCTGTGTCCTGTGGCCATGAGCGGACGAGCCGTCTTTAGGAAATAGTAATAACAGGCCGGTGGTGGCCAGGCCGGCGTGGCTCCGTGGTGAGCGTGGACCTAGGAACCAGGAGGTCAGGGTTCGATTCCAGTCAGGGCACATGCCCGGGTTGCAGGCTCGATCACCAGTAGACGGCGTGCAGGAGGCAGCCGATCCATGATTCTCTCTCATCACTGATGTTCCCATCTCTCTTTCCCTCTCCCTTCCTCTCTGAAATCAATAAAAATATATTTAAAAAAATAATTTTTTAAAAAGTGGGTGGTGGCCAAGCCTACCTTCCCCCCCGCCTGGTCCCTCGCCTGGCCTCACGGCGTCCTTCCTTCCTTCCAGCCATCCCCGAGTTCCACCAGCAGCCGTCCCTGCTGTCCTTCTGGACCGAGTGCTGCGGCCCGGCGGGCGTGTACCACAGCTCGGCCGACCGGGTGGTCCAGCAGCTGGAGGCCAGCTTCGCTGGCGCGGTCAACGCAGACTACCCGGGCCTGGCAGACCCAGGTGGGCACCGTGGGGGGTAGTCTGTCCCAGAGTCCCCACTCCTCTGCCCGCCGCCACCCTGGACGCCAGGCCTCCCTCAGTGAGACCTAAGAAACCAGACGGAGCACGCGCTGACTCAGAACAGCGCAGGGACCTGGGGAAGCCCTGCCTTCCCATGTCGCTGGGTGGGCACCTCCCAACCCCGATGTCAGCGGGTGTGGCAACCCCTTGGGAAAATGGGCCGTTCTACCCACACTCAGTAAACCGCCCCCTGGGAGCCAGCACCCTGCTCCGGAAGAGAAATACACGGTCACAAAGGAGGGACGTGCACACGGAGTTGGCAGCAGCTCAGATGCCCCTGAATCAGAGCCATCAGAGCCCAGATGCTGTCATCTGTCCGCACCCTCGGGGGCTGGGAGGCGATTTTAAGAAGAATGAGTTTTGGGTACAGGCTCCGTTTTGCATGAATCTCAGCTCTTTTGATGAGTGAAAGGAGTCATCCATTGCAGTGAAGTTGGGGCGCAGGCTGCACTGACTTGTAGGCAGGGAAGGGGCTCACGGTGACCTCGTGGGGCACAGCTGTGACCTGTACTTTGATCTAAACGGCCCTTGGGCAGGTGTGTAGATGGCACCGGTCGCCCGCTGTGCCTGGGGTTAGTCCACTGGCAGACTTCGCTCTGTCCTGCTCCACAGTGAGAAAATGAGTGAGTGAATGAATGAATGAATGAATGAGTCTCCTAACGGCTGCCTTGTGTCTTCTCTTCCCCAACAGTGTTTCGGACGCTGGTGGCCCAGATCCTGGACCGGCCGGAGCCCCTGCTGCCCCCCAGCCTGGCCTCCGAGGTGGTCACCGTCTTCCAGTTTCACGGCTACTTCTCCGGCCCCGGGGTTGGCGGCCTGGAGGGCCACGTGCGCCAGCTGGCGGGACAAGGTGGGCTGCTCCGGGTCGTGGGTGGTGGAGGGACACAGAGTGGCCTTCTTTTTTATATGTTATTGCTTTCAGAGAGGGAGGGAGAGGGGGAGAGAGACAGAAACTGCAATGATGAGAGAGTCATGGATCGGCTGCCACGCTGGGGATGGAGCCCGCAACCCGGGCCTGTGCCCTGAGCGGGAATCCAACCCTGACCTCCCGGTTCACAAGTCAATGCTCAACCCCTGAGCCCGCCGGCCAGACTACTGTGTATTTTTTCATTTGCTGGTTTAGTTCATCCGACAGTTAATTCCGTGGCTATTGTGGGCTGGAGACCACGCCCGCTCTCCTCCCAAGCGCCTCATTGGTCTTGACAGTCACAGCACTGATGGGCCCTGTCCTCGGAGCGGAAGCCCCTCTGTCACGCACTGGTCTGCCCGGATGGCTCTGCCGCCAGTTGCGCCTGCTTGAGCGCCTTCCTCTGCGTTTCCTCCCCAGTCTCCATGGTGCGGAGCCTGCAGTCGCTGCGGGATGAGAAGCTGCGCCAGGCGGTCAGCGGCCTGGCCCCCAGCAGCCTCCTGGCCCAGCAGGAGGTGCTCCGGACCCTGGCTCTGCTCTTGACCGGGGCCGATCGCAGCGTCAGCCAGGCCGTGAGGCTGTACCTGGAGGCGGCCGCCGGGAACCAGCCTTTCAGGGAGAAGGTAGGCTGCGGAGCCCTGGCCGAGCCCCACGCTGCTGCTCCTGTCACCTGCTGTGACGGTTGCGCCGTTTCCTTCTATAGGAAGAATGTGTATCGTCTTTAAAAGTATTTGTTACTGATTTCAGAGAAGAAGGGAGAGGGATTGCAAGAGAAACATCAATGATGAGAGAGAATCATGGATACATTCTCCTATACACCCCACAACCCAGGCATGTGCCCTGACCAGGAATCGAACCGTGACCTCCTGGTTCACAAGTCAATGCTCAACCACTGAGCCACGGGTCAAGCAAGAATTTGTATCTTGGACGGTGGCTCAGTTGGTTGGAGCATCATCCTGTACACCCAAAGGTTTCGGGTTTGACTCCCAATTGGGGTGCATATAGGAGGCAACCAATCGATGCTTTCTCTCTCTCTCTCCCTTCCTCCCTCTCCCTCCATCCCCGCCACTCTCCCTCTCCCTCCCTTCCTCTCTCAAAGCATAAGCATCCCCTCTGGTGAGCGCCATGTAGGTTTCCTGTGAAATAGCACGGTTCCTTCTAACTAGCCCGAGCGCCTCTGCGGGGCCCCACGTCCCCCGAAAGCTGGGCTCATGGCCGTGCATCTTCCAGCTTCATTCTCCCAGAGCCACTGGCCTGGCCCGGCATACGGGATCCACATAGTGGATAGGAAATGTAAAACGACAGCTCCTTTAGCAACATGAGTTTTCATGGGCTTCTGGCTCGGAAGGCAATGCAGAGCGAATGGTTTAGCTGTGGTCCGTGTCAGGCAGTAACGGAGAGGACCCTAAAACCAGGTGTTCACTGCCCTCCTCCCGCCAGGCCCTGCTCTACTACTGCGAGGCCCTGACCGCCCACGACCTGCAGCTGCAGAAGGCGGCGTGCCTGGCTCTGCAGAGCCTGCAGGTGAGGCCCGCGGGACTGAGCCCTGAGCAGGGACAGCTCCCTGCCGTGTGTGTGTGTGTGTGTGTGTGTGTGTGTGTGTGTGTGTGTGGTGCAGGACTGAGCTGTGTGTGCATGTACGTGCATGTGTGTGCATGTGCATGTGCGCGCACGCGCATGTGCAGGCCCGTTAGCGGCATTGCTGGTCTCCTCTGCCCTGTTTGTTGCTTGGAGTCCTTTTTTCTCTTCTTGCAACATAACAAAATGTGACGTTTCAGACCCTGCTGCTCTGTTCCTCCCGGCTCAGTCCTGGAAAAGTGTCTCTGATCCCCAAAGAGAGTGGCTATGATGGCGCACTAATGGGTGTTGTGTCCAAACAGCAGCAGGGCCCCGTGCGCTGTGTGCAGCACTGCGCCTCAGGGTGCCCGTGGGTCCAGCCGCCCCGTGACGGCTTTCCCGGGGCAGCTCGGCCTTCACCGGTTGGGGGGGCGGGGGGGCGGCCTCCTGGGAGCCACATGGGATGAAAAGCACTGACTCCCCAGCGCCAACGGGCTCACCTTCCAGTCGCCAAGATGTGTCACAAACAGCGAGACTGGTCAGTCCGAGGGGAGGACGAGAGGGCAGCCCAGCCGCCCTCCACTGCGGTCCCGTGCTCGTAAGACAATTCAAATGTCTATGAAGAATATAAACAATAAACCACAATAAAATGCAACGGAGCCCTCAGGGCTCCTGCCGCTGGGGACCTGGCTCCATCCGGGAGTTCACCCCGCCCGTGGGGTGGCGCCCAGGAGCCGGGACCCAGCTCCCCACATGCAGCTGGGGGGCCCGGGTAGGACAGCCCGGCCGCGGACAAATGTCAGCTCACGCTGTGCATGGCCCTCCCCGCAGGCCACAGAGAGCATCAAGATGCTGGTGACCCTGTGCCAGTCAGACGCGGAGGAGCTCAGAAACGTGGCCTCCGAAACCCTCCTGTCCCTGGGTGAGTGTGTGCATGGGGCTGCGTGCTTTTTGGTCTTCACAGAGCTGTCGGGGGAGGTTCCCTGTGCACCGTGTAGCGAGTCCCCCCATGGCTGCCTGCTCACACACACACACACACGCTCACACACGCTCACACACATGCTCACACACACGTTCACAATATTCACACACACACTGTCACACACATACACGCACACACTCTCGCAATACACTCACACACATGTACACACACTCACATACACACACTCTCACAGTACACACATATACTCTCACACACAATGCACGCGCACACACACATACATGTACACACACACACACACTCATACACACCCAGCATGAGGACTCCTCAGTCTCCATGTCTCTCCAGCTCCTGTCCTGACCCCCTGGATGTGGAGGGAGAGGGCTGGGAACCTTCGGGATGGCTCCTCAGTCTGGGCAGCATTTCAGATTAAGAACCTAGAAGTCACACCGTAGTGGCAGGAGCTGGGGTCTGGGCTCCTGCCTCCTGCACGCCCCTCAATGGGGACTGAGCCCGCAACCTAGGCATGTCCCCTGACCGGGAATTGAACCCTGACCTCCTTGTTCAGAGGTCGACGCTCAGCCACTGAGCTTGCCGGCCAGGCCTTCACAATAAAGCCCAGGTCGAGCACAGCTGACTCTGTCCTTCTCAGTCTCTGTGCTAAATGGATGGAAGCTTCTCACCCTCACTTTCCCACTTGCTGGTAAAATTTTTAAATGAAAAATGGAACAAAATAGTCAAGTAATTGACACGCGTTGGCCGTGCAGGGCCGCCTGCTGACAGCCTGAGCCTGTGGTGGGCGGCAGGCGCGTCACCACGTTGACACGGTCACTTTGGCTGGCGTTTGGAAGCCTGAGTGTGACTCTATGAAGGACCGTGTAGGCGCCAGCACAGACGTATAAAAGCCGTGTGGACGTGGCAGGCTCCAGGGGCCGGGACCCGCCGCATGGAGGCCGCGCCCGCCTGCAGCAGATTCTGGGCATTGCAGGAATAAATCTGCTTAGTGACCTCACGGACGGCACGTGCCCCCAGACCTCTCACCTCCCACCTGCCCGCTTCCCGGCTCTGGCCTCCCCTCCAAAGAGAGAAACAGTACCATTCACAAGAGAGGTGACTTTTCCTTTCCTGACAGCGGGAGCGTTGAGCTGACGCTGGTACCGTTTCTCGCGTTCCCATCCAGGGGAAGACGGGCGGCTGGCCTACGAGCAGCTGGACAAGTTCCCCCGGGACTGCGCCCACGTCGGAGGCCGTCACGGGACCGAGGTGGCCACAGCCTTTTAATGACCCAACAGCTGTCGTCACAGATGGCCCCGGGGTCCCGGAGGCGCCGCGATGTCGCCGGGAACCTCCCGCAGTGTAGACAGAACTCGATCCGGTCCCGGCGCCCAGCTCGAGCTGTGCCCACTACGAGAGGGCTGTGTGCAGCGTACGAGGTCAGTCACAGCGCCGACCACGGGCAGCGCCGAGTCAACAGAGCCCGCCGTCTGACACGTGTGGGATTTCAAAACAGCCATCTTCGTACCTTTCCAGAAGTTCTGCGAGCTCGGGGCCGTCCTGTGAAACGTGGGTAAACGTCGTACAGCTTGCAGTTCTCTCCGTCCGTTGTGTCCTCGGGGTTGGGGGTCTCCATCCCCCACCCGCCACCTAACTTTACCTTCAGTGAAAAGCACAAAAAGAATTGCTCCAATAAAAGTTAGCCTGTGGGACGGTGGCCCCGCACTGTTGTTACATGTCACGTGTCACTGTGCCACCTGTTCCTCTTCCTCCTGAGAATTCCCGAAGCGTGCTTCCACGGTGGCGAGAAGATGGGGAGGTAACCAGGAGCAGATGGCCTTAGGAGATCACCCCCCTACTCCTTAAACACAAAGGCACGCATTGCGTCCGCTTTTATTTGTGAACAAACAAGAGCCATTTTTTTATGATCTTTTTCTATAGAGGTACTTGGCCGATAAGACCAATCCAAACCCAAAGCCATGGCTTCAGAAAAACTGGGCGCTCCCTGAGGCGCGAGCGTGCGCAAGTTGGAGGGACGTTGAAAAGGGGTCCTTGCTTCCGTGACAACCCCAGGAGGTCAGGATGAAGGCTGCCCCCTGGGGTGGTGACTGCCCCCTGCTGGGACCCCTTGGCCAAATAGAACAGCAGCTGCCCTCACTGCTCCCACCAGGGGAGCAAACCCAGTCGCTAAAGTCCACGCCCGCTCAGGAGCTCCTGGTACATAACGGGGCTCCCTCTTAGGCGTATACGGGGCGGGATATGCCAAGTTATCTAATAGGTGTGAGTGTAGCTTGAACTGTACTCCAGATGTGTTTGTATAAAATGCCAGTGAGGTGTCATTTTAAATATCTACACGTCAGCAGACCTTTACAGCAGCTCTTAGTTCAACTTAAACGGTGTCTGCCGGGTTTCCTGGCAGAGTCCTTGGGACTGTGAAGTTACAGTGTGTACATATATATATCTATTTGTATATTTATAAATATTATATATATGCCTATGTCCTTCCTTTGAAAAGTTCCTTGTACAGTCTATAGTTAGGATAGCCTGCATAAGCTGCAGTCCCTGTGAAATGGTGGAATTTTTTTTTAATATAGAAAACTCAAATCCCAAATGTTACCAAGTGTTTTGTTGGTTGTGGTGTGTGTTTTTTAAAAGAATTTTGAATATTGCATGAGCAACGGACTCCAGGTCTTTTGTATTCACATCTGCATTTTGTTTTGGTTGAGGGGGTGCGTTGTTTTGTGGCATTTGTATCCGTCACTGTTCCCGTCCTGGACGTTCAAATAAAAATTATTTTTGAATCTCTGGTCTCAGGCCCAGAGTCCACTGTATTTTTTCACATGCCCTTGCGAGTCAGTATATACACACAACACCTCGTTCCCCAATGGAATTTGTTCTGATCTTGACATTCCTTCATCCATAATTAGGGATAGTAATATTTGCTTCTTGGATATTTTCTTTTAAATATATGTTTATTGATTTCAGAGAGGAAGGGAATGGGAGTGAGAGATAGAAACATCAATGATGAGAGAGAATCATGGATCGGCTGCCTCCTGCACGCCCCCCGCTGGGGATCGAGCCTGCAACCTGGCATGTGCCCCGGCCGGGAATCCAACTGTGAACCCGTGGTTCACAGGCCAACATGCAGCCACGGAGCCATGCCGGCCAGCACTCCTTGGGCATTTTATGAAGCTACTTGGAGAAAAAAGACTCTGAGCTCCTGGAGGGTAAGAAGCATCATCCTTCATCTGTGTTCTCAGCCCAAACCCCAGGCAGCACCCTCTGCTCCCCAGCCCGTGTCATCCAGGAGACTCTGTTGCTAGGTGATGCGTTCCAGAGTTCTGAACTATTGTGGCCGCTGGCGCGCAGTGGACCGGGAGCCCCTGGCCTGTCCACACAATGGCCACGGCCTATGTTCCTTCTGTGCAGTACGAGTGTCCGGTTTATCAGTATGTTGTGCGGCTGGGCCAGTGCCTCCGGAGGTTCTGGAATGTCTATATTATGGGCTTCTTCATTGAGGAGGAGGAAGAACATATCCCCCCAAGCCAGATTTTTTTTCATAAAGGAAAAATCGTGGCACTTGGCCAGACGTTGAGGAACAAATCCCTGACCATCGAGGAGCGGGCCCAGGCCGCCTACAGGATCGGAGTGCTGGCCTTCACAGGTATGACCCTCCAGGGCTGCGTCCCTGTTTCACACCCCGTTTGCTGGTTACAACACTAAGTTAGGGTCTTCATGGGGCTCGTCTTAAAACCCCAGCAACACTTCCTTTGCCTAAATTATCAGTTTTCTGTCTTTGTATCACCAAAGACATTACTGATTATTTTCTCCTTAAGGATCTGGTTTTTTGGTTAATTTATTTGGTACAAATACATTTTTTTAAAATGTATTTTTATTGATTTCAGAGGGGAAGGGGGGGAGAGAGAGAGAGAGAGAAAGAGAGAGAGAGAGAGGAGAGAGAAACATCAATGATGAGAATCATTGATCGGCTGCCTCCTGCACACCCCACTCTGGGGATCAAGCCTGCAACCCAGGCATGTGCCCCAACTGGGAATGGAACTGTGACCTTCTGGTTCATAGGTCACTGCTCAACCACTGAGCCACGCCGGCTGGGCTCAGCTAAAACTTTAACATTGACGAGAACATTCTTGGGATGTAAGAGAAATGTAAGTCAGGTGGGAAGTCCAGGCTGGAATCCGGCCAGCGATGAAGCTGCTCCTCGTGCCTCACCTCTAACAAGCTCCCCCGGCGCCTCCTGGCTCCTCCCTTCTCGGCTGGCGTTTGAGATTGGAATGAAGAAGAGCTGGGGGTCAGGAGGAGGACCAGGTGGTGCAGGACCAGGTGGGGTCAGGGGGCAGAGCCAGGACAAGCTTGGATGGCCTCGCTGGTCCCAGGCTTGCAAGAGCTGGGCTGGGAGGGGGTTGGAACGGGAGGGAAGGGCAGAGCGGCGGGCGGCTAGCTTGTGAGAAACCTCTCCAACCACCAGCCCCGGCTTTGCAGCTCAGCCTTCTGGGTTTCTCGTTGCTGCTCTACTGCTCTCCTATTTTTTCTTTTTTAATCCTCACCGGAGGACATTTTTCCATTGGTTTTTAGAGAGAGTGGGAGGGAGAGAGGAGACACAGAGAGAAACATCGATGGGTTGCCTTCGCACATGCTCCAACCAGGGCTAGGGATCGAGCCTGCAACCTAGGTACATGCCCTTGACTGGAATCGAACCCGGGACCCTTCAGCCCCCAGGCCTACGCTCTTTCCGCTGAGCCAAACCGGCTGGGGCAAAAACGCTGGTGATTTTTCAAGTACTGAAGACAGAGAAGCAGGAAGGAGACCACAAGGGAGATGCCCGAGAACCCAGGCCTCCTGGTGCCTGAGGACGGGGACCTCGGCAGGCAGGGACCTCCCAGGGCCCAAGTTCCCGAGCACACAACGTTCCCAGGCCCGAGGTCCGTATGTGGCAACAAGAATAGGCACAGCTGAGCCGCCCCGCCCGTCCCTGGCCACCAGGCCTGCCGAGTGCTCCTGGAAACCCAGGTGCTTGTCTTCCAGGAGGACCCACGGCCGCGAAGTTTGCAGCCGAGCACATGAAAGAAGTGGCACACTTGCTGCAGAGTGCCCAGGCAGCCCCCGAGGCCAGGATCCTGCTGCTCCAGAGCGTGGCCTGCTGGTGCTACTTGAACCCCATCACCCAGAGGAGGGCCAGGTTCCTGCAGCTCGTCCCCATTCTCATGGCGATTTTTGGGAACAGCCCCGAGTCCAGCCAGACGGACGTCAACAACACGCTCCAGGTGAAGTTCTGGGCCTGCTACACCCTGTCCGTCATGACCTGCAACAATGTGTCCTACATGGAGGAGCTGAGGGAGCACTCCAAGTTCAAGTACCAACTGCAGGCGCTGGCGCAGAGGGACTGGGCGGGCTGGCCCGAGAACTTCGCCCAGGTGCTCTACTTCCTCATCGGTTTCCACAGGCACTGACGCACCGCCAGAGGGCCCTGGAACACAGAAATAAATGATCAAAGCCCATACGTCCCTCCCTGGCGTCTTTTTTTAGGTGGTTGGAAACTCCCATTGAGCCCTAGCAGGTTTGGCTCAGTGGGTAGAGCGCCAGCCTGCAGACTGAAGGGTCCTGGGGTTCGATTCTCGGTCAGGGCACATGCCCGGGTTGTGGGCTCAACCCCCAGTACGGGGCGTACAGGAGGCAGACGATCCATGAATCTCTCATCATTGATGTCTCTCTCTCTCTGAAATCAGTAAGAATATATTTTAAAATGACCTCCTGCAGATGAAGGTAATAAAATGGGAATTTTGGGAAGATGCCAGGGGCATTGGTGAGATTCATGGGGTGTTAGATACTAAGCCAAGGCACCCAGAAAAGCCAAACCCACCAAGATGCTGGACACGGGCGCCCCTCCCCTTCTGTCTCCGCCAGCCCCGTGTCCTGGCTGAGGTGGTTCTCTGGCTGCCAGAACATGAGCTTCTGGCACATCAGACGGCCCTGCTTGCGACATTTGGTAGCTAACTGAAAACTAGATTCATCATCTGAAGGAAAGTCTTCCAAATTCTCTCGATCGACTCAGTTTCCAGGCGACAAAGACCTTGCCTAAGTGACCCTTTAATGCACGACATGGCTCCGCTGCCCCTTACAGACGCCGTGCGCCTCAGAGAACACGCTGTCCCAAGGCCGTGTACTCGGCACACTGTGCTCCCATGTCCTTGTCTTCCTGAAGAACGGACTTATGGGAAACTCCTCATTCATTTCACCTGGCTCTGACTTCTTATGCCTTCCATATTGTATGTTTTTTAAAAAATACCTATGTTTTTATTGATTTTTTAGAGAGAGAGGAAGGGAGATAGAGATGGAAACATTCATGAGAAACACTGATCAGCTGCCTCCTGCATGCCCCACACTGGGGATTGAGCCTGCAACCGGGCACGTGCCCTGACCCGGAATCCAACTGTGACCTGCTGGTTCATAGGTTGACGCTCAGTCCAAGCCACACTGACCAAGCCTATACGTATGCTCTGTGTGTATCTAACGTAACGCGAATAGTTTCAGAACCCTCAGCCATTCCTGCATCTCGTCACTGGGGTGCACCTGGTCACCATCCCCATCGGCGGGACAGACGCACAAGAAGCTCCTGACACCACCTCCTCACGGCCTTTACCAAAACCCTCAGGAGGAGTGGGGGTCGGGGGGCCTGGAAATCAACAGTCCAACCCTGAGCCGGGGGCAACTAGCTGGGGAGTCAAACCTCAACCATTTCCTCTTAAGGGGGACAAATTCATTTTCTCCTCGTTTCCTCCCAGACAACAGAGGGGTAGAGAGAAAATGATATAAAACCAGAGAAATGGACAAATTTTACTCCTTAGACTTCGTTTTTCCAAGAAACACATATGCTCACTAGGAAACGAAGTTTATTTATCATGTACACAAGTTGTGTCTGACATCTGAGAAAATGTTATTTACATAAAACACCATAGATTAAAACACACAGTATTTGTATTTTAACACGATAGGGTCCCAGGGCTCAAAGAGGACATCTGCATCACAGCTATTTGCTCTGCCACCAAGAACCGTCGTGGCGGTACCTAGGGCATGTCTTTTCTGAGTCTCTGCGCAGCTCACGCGCCGGGCCGGGCGTCCGTGGAGGCCGGGGCCTCCGCCTCAGGATCCTCGCCCGCCTCCTCCTCAGAATCAGATCCCTCGCTGTCCGGCGATTCGAAGCTCTCCAGAGCGTCTCCTTTCAGCCGCTTTTAAAGAATGAGCCAAGTGTTTATTATAAAAACTTTAAAACCCAAGCCCATGATCTGACTGCGGTACGTGACCCTCGGTGTTGTAACGAGGTCGTTGCAGACTGTCTCAGCTGAACCCACTCACAACCCAGGCCTGTCCGTCTCCCCCGCGCTGGATCACACCGCAGCCAAGTCACGTGGCTGACGGACCTGCTCCCTTCTACGGCACTGGCTCTTCTATGAGCAAGCCCTCCTCTAAGGCAGGGAGGCCGGCCCCGCGCTCCCAGCCCGCTGGGGACCACACTCCGCAGCCAAGGCGGCCATGACAGCACCGCCAGGTGAGAACCTCAACTGTTAACGTCTGTCACGGCCCGAACATGCAAGCAATTCAGTACAAAAAGGGTTTCATGTGGAAATCTTCCATCCCATCAGCAAGATGCCTTTTTGTAAACAACATTAAGTTTTAAAACTTAGGTTTTAGGCTAAGCCTGGTAAGGGAACAGTCACGAGGTTAATCCTTACAAACAGGCTACTTCCCAATTTTAAACAAAGTCAGAGGAGCCCCACCCTTCCCGGTGCACCGAGGAGCAGCTCTATGAACACAGGAAGGTCACGCTGGCACGAACGTTAAATGTAAACTGGCTAAGACGCGTCGGCTGTGAAAGAGAAGACTTTTCCCTACTTTCTCAGCGGAGACACCTCTCAGCGTCCATCTACTGTAACTCATTCTCATAACAACCTAGAGCAGGGCCGGCGACCCCGCTTTATGGCCGAGGACAGCGAAGAACCCACAGCACCAATTCGCTGCTTACTCACCACCTTCACGTCCCGGGTGGGGAGCTAGGACCCCGGAGTCCGAGTCCAGAGCCCACAGGGTCCTCGCGCTCGGCTTGGCGGACACTCACCTCCAGGACCTCGGCCATGTACTGCACGTGCTCCGCCACCACCGCCAGCTCCCGGTTCTCCCTCTGCAGGCGGGCGATCTCACTGGCCTTCTGCTCGATGTCTCTGTGGAGCTGTGGCGTGGGGCAGCTCAGCGTTCACCTCCCGCTGCACACCCCGCCGGCCTCCCAGGTGCACTGACACATCGGCACAGTCCCAGCGGGGGCCATCGCTGGCGCCCACCGCTTAGGCTTCTTTGGGTCAAATAATTCTAACAGCCGCCTCATTAAACTTTTCTTAGGCCCAAATGAAAGCCCGTTCACACTGCTCCAGCCAAGTTCGCTAAGCAGTGAGGGGAATATTAAAATGCAAACGGCACCAGTTCTCCTCAGCGCTCACCTTCTCGTTTTCCTTCAGCGCTTCATAGAGAGCCTTCCGCCGCTGCTCCGCCACTTCTTTCCAGTACTGGGAGGACGGGTTTTCTAAAAAACCAATGTTTTACATGAAACTCTGAAAGCCACTCCTGTTCCGGCTGCGGTGACATCCCCAGCATCCTCCTTCCTATTTAAAAAGCAATTTGCAGTCTTACTCAGCACCGCCCACATCACCTGGCACTACCCCTTTCCTAAACCTGAAGTTAGAAAACCAAGTCAACTTTGTTCCATTTTATTTCCCCGACATTTTGGGGATTCTGACACATCCCACTGAGGGTCTATAGAGAGCTGTGTGCTCAGGTGACGTCGACTGACATTTGTCATCTATGTGGTGACATCAGCAATATGGCACAGTCGTTTCTGTATGTGACTGTAGTGTTTTTGCCACCAAATCTTAGCCAAGTCAGATATGAATGTCACAAGCCCTGCGGTTCACCCCACAACAGTACTGGAGAGAGAGCTGCTGTGCTTCTCTGCAGCCACCGTTTCCTGACTTGCCTGATAAAACCCTACAGCCTACTATCCCTTTCCTTGCTGTCCTCCCGGCAACTCAGAATGAGCCCAATGGACTCCATGACCTTGAGTAAGTCAATTAACTTCTCTAAGTCTCCAATTTTTCATCAATAACAACATCAATGACCTTCCATGATGCTTAAAAACCATTGCCAGCTTCCTCTTACGGTGCCGCCTGCCATTCCATTAAACATTTGCATTTAGCCCTGTCCGGTCTGGCTCAGTGGATAGAGCATCGACCTGCGGACTCAAGGGTCCCAGGTTCGATTACGGTCAAGGGCATGTACCTTGGTTGTGGGCACATCTCCAATGAGGGGTGTGCAGGAGGCAGCTGATCAATGTTTCTCTCTCATCGATGTTTCTAACTCTCTATTCCTCTCCCTTCCTCTCTGTAAAAAAATCAATAAAATATATTAAACACACACACACACACACACACACACACACACACACACACACACAAAACTTGCATTTATTCCAGGCCCAGGGGCTCCCATCCTCACTCCCTTGACTTCCGCCAGGCTCCTGCGGGCTCCCTCCCTACTTCATGTTCTCCCGGCACATTCACATTCCTTTCTTCAAACTCAGTCTCTAGACACTTTTTCTCCCTGAAAAGACTACTTCTGTCTTGGCAATCCCATATCCAGTTGTCATGTTAATCACTATCCTTCCCTTTAATATTCCATCCATATCTGGATCTTATAAAACAGTAAGACTTGTCCACGTTTGGTGTTGGTATGTTTACAACCAAAAGGAATGTGAGGGTATCGAAGCATCACAGTGAACTAGCAGTGTGCCCCGCCCAGGGGCCGTGGGCAGAGTCCCCAACAGCAGGAGGTAACAGTGACCTGTACTCCAAGGACAGTGTCTGCGATAAAGGCTCTCACACTTGCCTCCTACCTGCAGCCATGAGGTCCAGTGCCTCCTGGGTAACTCCTCCGAGCTCCTTGCTCTCCCCGTGCTCCGGGACAACAGGGACTCCAGAGCCGGAAGTCTTAGACGCCGACTGGTCACTGCGATGCTTCGGTTTGAACGAGCCTTTAACCAGCTGCCGTGGAAATCCATACATCAATCTCATTTGTTTTTCTCTAATAAGCAAGAAAGCTGGGTGCACCTGGGAACCAGAGCAGGCCCGGCTTCTGAAGGTGTGTGTTTAGAAGGAAGAATCACCAGGGTAAGCCATGCACTGCTAGAATCCAGAGCAGCGGTTCTCAACCTGTGGGTCGCGACCCCTTTGGCGGTAGAACGACCCTTTCACAGGGGTCGCCTAAGACCATCCTGCATATCAGATATTTACATGACGATTCATAACAGGAGCAACATGACAGTGATGAAGTAGCAACGAAAATAATTTTATGGTTGGGTCACAGCATGAGGAACTGTATTTAAAGGGCCAGAGGTTGAGAACCACTGGTCCAGAGAAAAGAGGGAAAAGCAGGGAGGAGGAAGAGCCACTGGCAAAAGAAGAAATTAAGGATCAAAAGAAAGAAACAAGTCAAAGATAATATAGAACCAAAATATAAATATGTAGGAATTTTTGAAGAATATGAAATTTGTTAAGAAATTTTTTGAAAGCTCAGTGGTCTTATTATTTATGTGTTAAAAATGGAGCCGCACCTGTTTGTGTCTTTCTGACATCTTTGGATCTTCTTTAAAAAATCATACAGTTTAAAACTCCCCCAAAATGTAATGGTCTGTTTTGGGAATTTTATTTGCAGCAACTGTTTGGAATCAGAGCTGGATCTAAGGCTAAACTGAAATTATTTTTATTGTTTAAATAATTCAGTTCCATACAAAGGCAGTATTTTTTACCTGCAAAAGTCTAGACACTTTCAACAATGATTTCATCATTTACATACAGAAGTAAATGAAGAATCCACCATTTTATTCTCAAAATAGGCGGCATTCCCCCTGTAGCTGACGTGTTCTATCATCTCAGTTCTACCAGTATTATACCAGCATCCTATTCATACCAACGTCAAACTTCCTCAATTGATCAGTTAAAACAAAAGCCACTTCTGTGGGGAGTACACAATTGTTATTCTTAAACTCCTGCCCAATTTCAATGACTTGGGTATTTCTAACCAAGGAAACCTTGCAAATGGTTTTCATGCACAGGTTCTGGCCCCGTAACACATACCTCGTTCTCTCTGCCGACGAGGGGCCCGGCTGTGGACGGCTGGATCATCTTCAGGGTCCTCCTCGGGACAGGACTGCTCTAGAGTCAAGAGAACTCGTTATGGGTCCTGAGGGCTGCAGGGACTGTGACTGCCTTAGCCTCCTACACTCACCAAAAAGGAACACAGACGGGACGGGCAGAAACAGGGTCACAGCTGTGAGTCCGCGAACCCGAGTTAGTTCTTGTGTTATCATTACTGACTACTGTACTCTTTTCTATATGAACAGCGTAAACCTCCGTTGGCCCCACCCTGAATTTGGTCTGCTAGGTAATTTTGCAATGCTAGGTATGAACAAGACATCGGCTTAACCAACTAGTAAACTGATTTCCCTAAAATTATAATAAAGTTTGAAGAAATTCTAAGAATGCATCATAGCACCCAAACTTAACACATTTATGGTAGAAACCCAGAAAACAGGTAAATTGGGGAAAAAAGAGTAATTGTTCACACTGCAAAATACTTCTCCCCCTAATCGATAGGATTTGTCTCAGGCTTCCTTGGAATCATGACTGTCCCCGACCATCCCCACGTGTTCACCAGAGGAACAGAGTGTAAGAACGGCCCTCACACAGCCACGGGCGTGTAACAGGGCCCTGACCTGCCGGTGGGAGCAGTTTGCTTGGAGCCTGTCCATCAGGAGACAGCTGAACTGTCAGCGCCTGGGGCACTGTAATTACCGCAAAAGGCCCAGCAGTTGTTTGGGGGAAACATGGCCTTCCTGGTAATATGTAAATACCTTCCCGTACATTTCCTGATCCGAGAGCTCTCTCTAGTTTTGCAAAAAATCATTAGTTATTCTGCCACCGCGGGACAGCAAACAATGGTGGTACTCAAACAAGGTCAGCGGAGGACACCGGAGCAGCGTGAGAACGGGCGCCGGCAGGGCCACTCCAGGCGCGAGCTCACCTTTCCCACGGTCGAGTTTCCCTGCTGATTATCTGCCCATTGAACTGAAGAACCAATGCCAGCGACGGTGCAAACACCACCCCAACATTTCAGATAAAATTCGGATCAGTCCAGTCTCCAAATACTAGGAGAAACAAACACAACTCCGGAACCCGCACAGCAGGAGGGCTTATTTAAGTGCTTGCTACAACAATGACCAAAGAAGCCACAATTTACTGTCACACAAAAAGGCAATTCCCAAGACTTAACTTTCATAATGTAAGCTCTATAGCATCTTATCGTTTCCTTTATACGGAGTATGCATTGGAATGATAGACTCATTACAGCCAAAAAGGTTCTTATATATTATGGGTCTTAGTCTTTTTAGAGAACAACTTGAGATTCTGTGAACCTCTTTTAAAAAGTCTTTTTTATTGATTTCAGAGAGGAAGGGAGAGGGAGAGACAGAAACATCAACGATGGCAGAGAATCATTGATGGGCTGCCTCCTGCACGCCCCCTACTGGGGATCTAGTCCACCACCTGGGCTTGTGCCCTTGACTGGAATCCAACCCGGGACCCTTCAGTCCACAGGCCGATGTTCTATCCACTGAGCCACACCAGCCAGGGCTCTGTAAACCTCTTTAAAAACACACACACCCACAAGAGCACACACACAAAATTGTGCATATAATTAGCAAGGAATCTATAGTAGAATGAAGCAATAATAAGCATCCTGTTTACAAAAAATCCTAAGGAATCTAATGAAAACTATCAGAACTAAACAAGTTCAGCAAGGTTGCGGGATTCAAGATCAGGGCACAAAAAATCAATAGTATTTCTCTATGGGAACAATGAGTACATGAAAATTCACCTAAGGAAACAACTCCATCTACAACAACATTAAAAATAAAATATTTAGGGGAAAAACTTAACGAAAGGCCTGTAAAACTCAATACTCGGAAAACTACAATGCACTGCTGAAAGAAACTCAAGACTTGACTAAACGGGAAGATCAGAAAATTTAATATTCAACCATAATTAATTCTTTAATGGTTCTCTACTGTTACTTTTCCTCTGGCCAAAAACTCAGCAATTTAAGATTTATGGAAACATCAGCCAGGTTAAACTTGGCTAAATTATGTCAAAACACTTCCACGCACTTGCTCTCCACCCAGACGACAGCGATCCCGTCACATACCTGCACGCGCCCATGGGTGCCTTCCTGCTTCTGCTTCATATTGGGGTTCATTGTGCACCTGGGGAAGGACAAGCAGTCACCAACCGCAGAGGGAGGCCTCCGGGCGGGGCCTGCGCCTCCCCTGGGGCTGGGGGAGGGTCTTTTCTCAGCCCTGCCAGTGACCCTTGACATCTGTATTTTATATAAACACACTCAATAATTCTGGTTGGAAAAAGCTTGTTGCAAAAGGAAAAATAGAAATGCACAGTCTAAGCAAATGTACAAAACATGCTGGTGTCCTGGCTGAGGGGCAGGGGGTGTCCTGGCTGAGGGGCAGGGGGTGTCCTGGCTGAGGGGCGGGGGGTGTCCTGGCTGAGGGGCAGGGGGTGTCCTGGCTGAAGAACAGGGGGTGTCCTGGCTGAGGGGCAGGGGGTGTCCTGGCTGAAGAACAGGGGGTGTCCTGGCTGAGGGGCAGGGGGTGTCCTGGCTGAAGAACAGGGGGTGTCC
>JAWPEG010000009.1:910306-971204 GCA_035771395.1 Myotis vivesi
AGGTGTGTTGTGTTTTGTTTAATCCACACCCGAGGGTATTTTCCCATTGATTTTTAGAGAAAGGGAAAGACAGAAACATGGATGTGAGAGAAACACATCGATTGGTTGCCTCCTGCAGGAGCCCAGACCAGTGCCTGCAACCGAGGTGCATACTCTTTTTTTTTTAAAATATATTTTATTGATTTTTTACAGAGAGGAAGGGAGAGGGATAGAGAGCCAGAAATATCGATGAGAGAGAAACATCGATCAGCTGCCTCCTGCACATCTCCTTCTGGTGATGTGCCCACAACCCAGGTACATGCCCTTGACCGGAATCGAACCCTGGACCTTTCAGTCCGCAGGCCGACGCTCTATCCACTGAGCCAAACGCGTTTTGGCAAGGTGCATACTCTTGATCGGAATCGAACCCGGGACCCTTCGGTCTGCAGGCCGATGCTCTATCCACTGAACCAACTGGTTAGGGCTGGCCTGAGGTTTTGAGGGCTTTTCTTCCCTGTGTTCGCCTCAGCACCTGTACTCAGAACAGAGCATCTGCCGGGCAGGTGCCGACACTCACTCTAAGGAGCCCTCACCTGGGAGGAGGTCCCTGTCCCCGCCCCCTTTCCCTGGTTCTTTTTGCCTCTGGCCATTGGGCAGCAGCCTGATGTCTGGCAAATGGCACAAACCACAAGCATTTTCCTGGAAAGTGTTGTGCTTGCGGCCGCCTTGCGCGGAGGCCCCGGGCTTGCCAAGAGCAGGGCTGGGGGAAGGAATGCCCTTGAGCAGAAGAGCCAGAAGGGATCCCGGTCGGGACACAGTGCAGACTGAGGACTGCGCGTCCCCTGTGCTGCGCTCACAGACATTTCTCTGTTGTGACTTCTGCGAGGGAGGCACACTGTTAACAGTTCTGTAAACCAAGGGCTGGGAACCTTCCTGTAAAGGGATAGAGAGTAAATAGTTTAGGCTTTCTCTGTCGTATAGGGTTTGTTTTTACAGCCCCCCAAAATATAAAAGCCATTGTTAGCCTCTCTCTCTCCATCTTTTGCTGACCTTCATTCACCATAGTTGACATTCTTTTTTTTCCCCTTTTTTATTATCCGTAGTTGACATTCTTAAGCTGAAGAGAAAAAGGGGGAATCAATCTAAGTTGCTTTTCTCCATTCCAAGAAACACTATTTTCTTGTAAGAGACTTGATAAATGAAAGGATCATTTTTCTCCCTTTCTGAGTGGCAAAGAGAAGTGAGTTCTGTGTGCAAGCCAAGTACTAGGCAACTGGCTTATGAGTGAGCCAGGGCCGGTGCCCTCAGGTGACCGGAGGACGAGGGGAGGACCTAGGAACTGGGACATCTGGCCCTTTCGTGAGGAGGGATGGTGCAGTTGGTGATGTCTAAGGGTGGAGTCTGGAGCAGCTGCTCGGCGAGGGGGACCCCGTGCACAATGAAAATGCGGGTCTCGTGTTAAAAATGGTGAATAATTTCGAGATGGTGACAGCAGAGCAGTAAAGCAGCACAGGCCCTTCCAGCCACACTAGGGGGCACATTCTCCAAGCAGGCCCGGCCCTGCCCCACCCAGGGAGGTTCTCTAGGCAGGTACGCAAGACACAGCCACTTACAGGCTATAAACCAGGCACTGCCTCAGCCTCTGCAGGACACAATTTGGGCTCAAGCAGCGGGAGTCAGCACCATCCGAGAGTGCAGTGTGTGTTGACAGATCAGAGAAAAAAGGTGCTGACCTGCCTGAGGGCACAAGGAAGGGACTGGAGAGAAGAGTGCCTGCAGGGAGCTCCGCCTCCCAGTTCAGAATCCAGGGGGATTAATGGCACCTCCTCCGGGAGGGGACCCAGGGCTGCTGAGAGGGACTTCCTTCAGTCCCGCACCCTGCCCTGGGGGAAAGGGCTTTCCAAAGTACGTCTTAATTGAAAAAGAAGCTGGAGAAGCGGCCTGCTCTGCTGCTTCTGTGGGGTTAGAACCAGTGGGAAGAGGTGACAACCAGCAAGAAAAAGAACCAATTGGTTTTCTTCATCTTCTCTGTAAAGCAATGTTTAGTCCTCTGGGAAGTTTTAACAAAGAAAAGATTGAAGCCCAATAGGAGAGGGTTAAGAGCATTGACACACGGACAGTGGGGACAGTGGACTTTGATGAGCTTGAATGCTGAGCTACACGTGGCTGCAACGGAAGCTAGGGACACGGGCCCTGCCTCTGGCCCTGCTGACCTCCAGCTGCCCCTCGTTCAGGACTGGCATTGGGAAGTGGGACCTTGCAAATAAAGCCTTCCACATCCCGTCCCCCCCATGCAACTCCCAGAAAGCTCATTTTCTGAAGATATTGCAAGAACCTCGCTCTTATGAGTGACAGAGGAATTTAATTCTCCCATAACACTCCTACTTTCCAACTTTACACACATTTAAGGTTTTCTGCAGGGTGAAATCTAACCAACTGAGCTACCTGGCCAGGCCTGGTTTTTTGTTCATTTTTAAATTAAGTACGAAAACTGGATATTTGAATCAAAATGCAGAAAATGTTAGCATGTAAGATTAGCATTAATAAGCAATGTATGTTTATTATTGGAAAAGAGATTAAAAAAAAAGGAATTAGACTAAAGCAAGATAGTTTCCCTTTTTTCCTAAATATGGTAAAACTATAGATTTAACAGAAGTACAACAACTGGTGTTACTAGGAAGTCGCAGATGTGTTGGTTTTGCTCTTTGTTGGCTTTTAAAAATAAAGCAGCTGTCCTTTTTATTTTCCATCCATGTTGCATACTGAGTGCTTTCAAATAGCTAAAGGATCCTGAGCAGAATATTGTAATAATAAAATAATCTTCATGGGGCTTCTTTCTTATGAGTTCACTAACATAATTAAGGAAAGAAGAATGAATAGTTAAAAAGATGCATTCTTTTCTCTATCCACAACATCCCTGGTCTCTCTCCCTCTTCCTGTAAGGACACCCGTCATGCTGGGTTCAGGCCCACCCTAATGAGCTCCTTTGACGTTAGTTTTGGAGGACAATTGATATTGAGGGGTGGGTCCCAATTCTTCTTTTGGCTCAAGGGTGAAAAGGTAACCTATTTTGATTTTACCAAGTGGAGAGCAGTGGGTGGGGACCCAATAGACTTCTAAAATGTTATCAGAGGGTAGCCCATGAGGAGTCTCTAGGCTTTGCTTTTGTCCAGCTTTGGCTTTTGCTGATTTCCTAATAACATAGCCGCGTTTTCAGCAGCACATTGTAGCTCTAATAAAAGGAAATGAAGTCTCTGGTGCCAGGGACCTGTGATCCGGTGGCAAAAGCCCCCCCAATGCCCTCCTCACATTTCCAGGACCTAGGCCTGCGGCCCAGGGGATCCTAATGGAAATCGTGTTCTGAAGGGAAGGGGGGACCCACGCTGCGGGATGGGCTGTTTTCCTCCCAAATCGCGGCAGCAGCGCTCCCAGGCATCGTTGACCTTGTGCAGAGCTGGAGGGCCGCCTCCGCTGCTGCGCACGTGGCGAGGCGGGGACGCAGCCAGCGGGACCCGTACCCCGCCGCACAGACATCGGACATGCATTCCTGGCTTGGGGCTGCAGGGCACCGCAGGACAGACACCCTGAAGGACTCCCCGTCGGCGGGTTAGGAGTAACAGCATAACGAAAGGAAACGGGAATCGACCTCCACCCTCCCGACACACTTCCCTCTCCTCCTTCGTCCCGCCCCATCCCCCTACGTTCCGCCCCCTCTCGACCCTCGGGCCCCGCCCCGCGCCCTGCGCGCGCAGAAGAGGCGCACCAGACCCCGGAAAAGCGGTTCCATCCGGGTGCTCGGCCAGGGAAGGCATGGGGCGTGGCTTTATGACGACAGAGTGTGGGAGGGGCCAACTTCGGGACCCTGGACTTCCGGAGGGAGTGGGCGGCCGCGTCCCCGCCCCAAGGACGCTCCATTCTGGACAAGAGGGGGGTCTCTGTCCTCACACTCCCGTTGGAGGCGGAAGGATGGCCTTAAGCAGTTTCACAGCAAAGACTCCGCCTTGTAAAGCCTTTCTCCTAACCCTTCCTCGGGCTCTTCCCTCCTCCTTCCTAGGTAACTCCGACGCCCCTCGCGTCCCGGGCGCTTTCCCCCCCCCGTTCTCGCGCGGGTGGCGAGGCCCGCGGGACGCGCAGGCGCAGCACGCTCGGGGCGGTGCCGCTGGGGGGCGGGTGACGCAGCGGCGTTGCTGCCATTTTAAGTTGTTTGTTCTGGCTTCTCGGCTCAAACGCGACTCTGCCGGGACCCGGGAGGCGCCCAGGCCGCCGCCGTTTCCGCAGCCACCGGTGGCGGGGAACGAGGCTGTGCCGCCGCGGACGCGCGTCCTCTACTCGGCTCTCCGCGACCCGCTGTCCCGCGAGCCGGCGCCGCCGGGAGCCAGGAGGACTCGGAGCAGATGCTTGGACTGAGATAACTTTACTTGGGCTTGACTCGCCGACGGACCTTAGCGCAGGGCTCCCTCCTCCCGCCCCCTCCCAGGACCGCCGCTCTCCTCCCCTCCCACTTTCTCTCTCCCGCCGCCGTCCCGTCCTCCCTCCGCCCGGGGCGCCGAGCCAGACTATGGGTCCCAGGTGGGGGCTGCGTGGCGGCAGCAGCGCGGGCGGCCCGGCCCCAGTGCGCGCCGCAGCGGGGATGGGGGGGCTCGGTTGGCTGCTGGTGTTCTCTTGACATGGCTCCCGCCCGAGCCGCGAGCAGCGCCCCCGCCGCCGCCTCTTCCGCCGCCGCCACCGCTCCGCCCGCGGGCTGCGGCTAAGGGCCCGCCCGCGACCCCGCCCTGCACCATCCAAACTCGGGAAACATGGTCTGTTCAACGTGAGCGCGCGAATCCGGGAACTCCATTTCATTTTTCGGGGGTGGGGTGGGCGTCCTGATAAAAAGTCATTAATATTAACACAACTGTTTTGTTTTTCCCCGCTGACCCTTCCCGTTGGCCCTGCCCCGCCTCCTGGACCCGGGCGGGAATGGTCTCCCCGAGGCGATGAGCGAAGACCTGAGCGACCCCGTGCCTCCCGCGGTGCGAGTGAGTCGCCGCCGCTGACGGCCTAGCGGGGAGCGGGCCTGGGGGGCGGCAGGCAGGTGGTCCCCCGGCGCGGCCTGGATTTGGGAGAAGCACCCGCCCCCTTCGCCTCCGCGATGCCCACGGTCTGGGTCGGCGCGAAGCCCTAGGCAAGGCTCCCCTCGGGGCATGTAGGGCTCCTAGCAGGGCTCGGGGTGCTGTCCGACCGCAGAGCCGGAGCGATCCTCCATCGTGTTCTCGACCCCGCGCCCCTGCCATCATGGTCCCGGGCAGCAGCGTTCGCGGCCGCCCGCGGGTGGGGTGGGTGATGGGGCAGTTGGCCATGACTCCGCGGTTTCTCCTCCTGGCTCCTGTGGGCGACAGCTGCCCGCCCCCGGCATGCACTGTAGTTGATCGCAGGGACACCCTGGGCCTCCCCCCCTCCTTCTCGACCGATTTTGCACTGTTGTCTTTGCTCACCACCAAGAGTAATCACTAGCCGGCACCTTCGATCCGTAGCAATAGTGAAGCCTGAGAGAGCAAAGAACTAACAGGTTCTGCAGCCATGGGCCGGGCTGGGTAAAATCCGATTGGGTATTTCAGTTTCATTCGCCTTCCCTGTTTTGGTGTTTGGGGAAGGTGTTTTGTTTTGTTTTTTTTTGGTTTTTTTGTGGGGTTTTTTCTTCTTCCTCTTTTTCCTTTTTGGTATTTGGAAAGCAAGGATCTCCCTTTCCCCCTCCCTGAACCTTTTCGTCACCCCTTTTCTAACCAGAGGGGAAGGTCCGGATGGACTGGGATCGGGCTGGTGCCGGCTGTGTTAATTGCACACCTAAATCCTGAGAAGAGGCTTTCCACGCCCCTCCCCTCCCCCAAAGCCTCTATTTTGGTCCTTAAGCCAGATGTGTTTTCCAAAAAGTTAGTTCAAGGATTTTCTCTTTCCTTCCTTCCTCCTCTTCCTTCTTCCCATCCCGCCCCAAACGAGATTGTCCGAACATGACTGGGCAGCACCTTTGGCCTCATGACCCCGTAGCATGACAGTCTGCTAATATTGCCAGAGGGGCCGTTTGGGGTTGCAGCTGTGACTTTAGCCATTCAATCCTATTAGCAGGGGAAATGACTTGTTTCTGTTGTACTTGAGTCTTAAGAAAAAGTGCCCATAGTTTAGCGACAATTTCCAAAGGCTTTAGTACCCCCTGTACTTCAAAATGGGGGACCCGAACTCCCGGAAGAAACAAGCTCTGAACAGACTCCGCGCTCAGCTTAGGAAGAAAAAAGAATCTCTAGCTGACCAGTTTGACTTCAAGATGTACATTGCCTTTGTGTTCAAGGAGAAGGTAATTTAAAGTTCTTATCATGAAGTAGCGCGAGTGGTTTTGTAGGTTGTGACAGTGATGGGTCTGTCAGCCTGAAGAGTGGTCCCAGGGTGGGCAGCATTGTAGACTCGTGGATGCTCACAGGACATTGCACCGGGGTCACAGGGAGGACCTGGACCTGGACTTGGAGACGGCCTCCTGTAATAGAAGTGGGCGGGCTGGGAGTGGTCAATTGGAATCAGAATGTTCCCAGCAGCCGCTTCGGGCCAGGAGGCAGTACCTTCCCTGGTGCGTGCACTGAAGCGGATGGAATACACATTCAGTTTAGGAGCAGTTACATACTCGTGGCTAATTTTTGTAGAAGTGAAGAATTTTACTAAAATTAAAAATGAAATAGAAAGTTTAAATATGTTTGGCCTTAAACAGAATTCCACACTTAAATAGCAAATAATGAGTAGTTTTCTGCAGCTTACAGTAATGGCAGTTTCTTAATCTTTATTTGACATGAGATTAGTTTATGAATATAGGGAAATGTAGGGTTTTTGCACTTAAATTGTGAGCTAATTTCGGATCAGAAGTGTAATCTTAACGTATCTATTTAATGTTTGGAAGTTCCGAGGTTTTACCCTCCTAACTCCTGAAGGTTATGGTGGGAAAGCCCTTCGCTGCTGCAGGATACGGGGTGCAGGTGGCGTTGTGAGGTGCTGGCAGAAGTGGCCATTTTTGAGTGATTGCTCCCAAGTTGGGGAGTCCCAAAGAGTCACTTCTCCATTCTCTGTCTCACTTGTGTGTGTAAATAAGTTGACTGAAGTAGATCAGATCAGATTTTAGTTGACAATATTATAATGCAGGTTCACTAGAAGCAAATCCAAGATATAAGTGGGTAGATTTGATCTTTATGTTCAATCCACTGTGCCATCTGGCTCTTTAAACCTGAGAAAACCTGTTTTTATCCTGTGAATGGAGAGGATTTGAAACTCAATTTGGTTGACTTTTTTCCCCTTTCAAATATTGACACTTGTAGTTATGTAATATCCTAAAGAAATAATGGGAATTGAGCTTTTTAAGGAGTAAAACAGTTCATTTGTTTTGAATAGCTTTGTCTTTAAATTGCTGAGATTTTAATTTAGCTGTTTGTAGAACCAGTTAATTGAAGTTATATCAAGAGTAAATCACTTTTTTTAACCTGAGGGATGCTAGTGTTTGTTTCTCATAGCATTTAAGAAATATTTATTTTTAAATATATTTTTATTGATTTCAGAGAGGAAGGGAGAGGGGGGAGAAAGAGAGAAACATCAATGAATCATTGATTGGCTGCCTCCCGCACTCCCCCCACTGGGGATTGAGCCCACAACCCGGGCCTGTGTCCTTGACCAGAATGGAACCTGGGACCCTTCAGTCTGCCGGCCGACGCTCTATCCACTGAGCCAAACTGACGACGGCAAAAAGTATTTTTTAAAATAAATACTTGCTGTGGATACATGATGCTCTAAAACCATGTGGTTAAACATTCTGATGGGTTGGGGCTGGGGGTTTGGGAAGAATAATCAGTATTTTCAGCACAAAAATTCATTTAAGAATTTTGCTGAGTTAGAATGAAGGTATGTGACATTGTAATATGGACTGAGTGTTAGAAGGCAGTGGGTTGATAACATCTTTTTTTTTCTTCTAGAAGAAAAAATCAGCGCTTTTTGAAGTGTCTGAGGTTATACCAGTCATGACAAATAATTATGAGGAAAATATCCTGAAAGGCGTGCGGGATTGCAGCTATTCCTTGGAGAGTTCCGTGGAGCTTTTACAGAAGGACGTGGTCCAGCTCCACGCTCCTCGATACCAGTCTATGAGAAGGGTGAGCTTGGCTTTCAGTCCGGGTTTCGCGTGTTATAGTGAGTTCCCCTTGCGCACCGCACGCCAACCGTCCAAGAATGTGTAGTTACTGTGGCCGTGATTTCGCTTTAAAAGCTGACTTCAAATGGATAGCTTTTCTTATGTGGGATTATGCTGATCAAGGTGTGCGTTATGCCGTAATGTTTTTACTACTATTCATTGGGTTTCCTTTGTGGGGGAATAACGTCATGTCTCTAATAAATAAGAAACTTAAAGTAGAAGATACTGCTGTTGCTGCCAACCTTCTGCAACTCATTGGACGTTATTCCTCGGATTTGCACAAGAGACCCCTGACCCCCACCCCGTAGTGGTAGGGTCGGGGGAGACTGGAGATGACCGTGTGCTGGTCTGGACATGACTGTGCTGTCCTGTGCCAAGAGGACCATCGTCATCTGGCAACAGTAGCCTTCCGTTGTAACAGGAAGGCAGGGCTTCATGTTAGATGTTCCAAGATGCCTTTGCTTACAGGTTCTGATTGTGTGTGTGTGTGTTTGTTTTAATGTATTTTTATTGATTTCAGAGAGGAAGGGAGAGGGAGAATCACTGGTTGGCCACCTCCTGCACATCACCTACTGGGGCTCGAGCCCGCAACTTGGGGGCATGTGCCCTGGCCGGAATCGAACCCAGAACCCTTCAGTCTTCAGGCCGATGCTCTATCCACTGAGCCAAACCAGCTAGGGAATAGTTCTGATTTTGAAGGGTGGAATAAACATTCAGGGACTTAAAAAAAAAAAAAAAAGACAAAGAACCTGAGCATTAGGTGGAGTCTTCACCTGCTCTGGTGAGTTCAGGTCTTGATGTAGGCACCTGGTTGAGGGACTAGACTGGACAGCAATTAGAATTTGGTCCTGTTGCTGCCTCCTCAATGAAATCGTACATAGTGGCCCTTGCACAGTGTGTCTGTAGTCGGGCCACATAATTTGTGAGTCTGCTCCTTACAGCCATGTCTCTATAAAAGTGATTTTTTCCTTTTTTCTTTCTGTCACCTTACAGGACGTGATTGGCTGTACTCAGGAGATGGATTTCATTCTTTGGCCTCGGAACGACATTGAAAAAATTGTCTGTCTCCTGTTTTCCAGGTGGAAGGGATCTGATGAGCCTTTTAGGCCTGTTCAGGTATTCTGCTCTGAAATAAGTGTGGTGAGCACCTGAAGGAAAACTGGTAGGGTCTGACTTAGGAAAGTCTTGGGGCTATGCTTTGTAATGAATTTTTTTTAGTCCCTTCCATCCTTTTGAATGTTGAGAAAGCACTGAATTGTGGAGTCTCTTGAGAATGAGGTGGTTCTCAGCTGCCCAGTATGTTTGCGATTATGGCCAGAGGAAGGCTTGAATTTTAAGATTGGCCTGTTAGCTTTAGGAGGGGTCATGGGTGCAGTTGGCAAGCTCTTCCCCGGCACCACACACTCCTGAAGTAGGAGATGCCAGACCGTCCTGTGCCAGCACTGGGAGGGAAAGAGGATGCTCCGTGTCTCAGAGACGGGTCACAGTGCGGGCCGCTAGCTGCCTGTGCTCAGGGAGCTTGTGGGATGTGGCGAGTGTTACTGAAGAACTGATTTCAAGTTGCGTTTTAATTTAGTAGCCGTGTCGGCTAGCATGTACGATAGCACAACTGCATGTGTGTCACGTCGTGTAACATGTTTGTGGTATGGTTACATACATGTGTTTGTGCTTTTTAATTAGGCTAAATTTGAGTTTCATCACGGTGACTATGAAAAACAGTTTCTGCATGTACTGAGCCGCAAGGACAAGACTGGAATTGTTGTCAACAATCCGAACCAGTCCGTGTTTCTCTTCATTGACAGGCAGCACTTGCAGGTGGGCATGGACCAAACAGGGCTGTTCCAACCCTTCACTGATTACCAAACTGCTTTCTGTGCGAGTGACTTGGTTCTGTTTTGCCCCTTCATCACTGCATTATTTTTGAAGTTATTTAAAGAACAAGAAGCCGATCTCCTGGGCCTCACCCTAGAACATTGGTCCCCAGACTTGGCTGCCTATTAGAACTAGGTGGGGTGGGTTTTTTTTTGTTTTTTTTTTAATCACTTTTGCGAGAGAGGAAGGGAGAGGAAGAGAAGTATCGATTCTGTTGTTGTTGTTCCACTTCTGCACTCATTGATTGATTCCTGTGTGTGCCCTGATCAGGGATCAAACCTGCAACCTGGGAGTATTGGGATGATGCTCTACCCAACTGAGCCACCTGGCAAAGGGCCAGGCGGGTGCTTTTAAAAAGTTATTTTTTTATTTTTAAATTCTCGTGTATTGATTTGAGAGGGATAGAGGAGGGGGCGAGGGGAAACATCTATGTGTTCCACTTCACGCTGGCATTGGTTGATTCTCGTATGTGCCCGCAACCTTGGTGTATGAGGACAGCACTCTAGACATCTGAGCTACCCCGCCAGGGCCTGGCACATTTTTTCATTTTAAATATCAACCTCATGTACATACAGACGCCAGGAATCGGGAAGGCCACCTGTGTTTTCTTCTGCCCTTTTTAGAGAAGCTACAGTGACAAGAAGGTGAGCTCTGAGGCAGGTCTGGTTGACTCATCTGGTGGTTGTGTGACAGCACCTAACACACTTGCCCCAAGTTAGATGGTTAAATCCAACTTTTTAAATGTAGTTCTTAGAGTTTCGTGGATCTGGTTGGTAACACTTTGGCTTTTTTCTAGTACTTTTCTCTATATGTGCTCGTGCTTAGATCTTTTATTTTTTACCATTTCTGTTCCTCCTGGCTTCTACTCTCACCACATCTGCTGTCTTTCTGTATGCAAACATGACTTCAAAGCTCTCTTCAAATCTGTCTCCATGAAATGCCTTTAACCCTGATTTCTTTCAGCGATTGGTCTATGGCTGACCTCTCTCTCAGTCTGCCTACATCCTTCAAACGTTCATTTGTCCTCACACTTACTCTGTTTTCCTGTATTTCCTGTGGCAAAGCTCTGAACTCCCAGGGTCCCTGCCTATGGCTAAGAACCATCACTCTGTGCTTTGTCGCCGTGTCCATAAGTGCTTATCAATTGGGGAGATCGACTGCATGTGGCAATCGAGCACTTAGGTTGAAGTCTTATTTATTAAGAATATTAAAACTTTTCCCTTTCAGACTCCAAAAAACAAAGCTACAATCTTCAAGTTATGCAGCATCTGCCTCTACCTGCCACAGGAACAGCTCACCCACTGGGCGGTTGGCACCATAGAGGATCACCTGCACCCTTACTTGCCCGAATAGAGTGCTGACCAGCAAGTGGAGACGATCAGATGCAGCGGCAATTTTTTCTTGTTTTCTTACCACTTTATTCTAGAGTTTAAAGAAAATGGACTCATGCACAGAACACTATGCATTTTGAAACTTGTTCATCCTGGATTTTTTTTTTTTAATCATTTGTATCTCAGAACTTAACAAATTCGATGTCTTCTGCACAGACTGTGTGAGAGGATGCTTTGCATCTTTGCTGTACTGCGTCAGCATCTTAAAATGTGAAGTGAAGGACTATGTACACTGAAATGCCGATGTGTCTGAAAGCACCAGGTGATACCATGGTTGATGGTCTTCCATTTGTGCTGGTTTTGCCTCTGGCATCTGCCATCAGTATTGAGAGGGTGAGAAGGGAATGTAACAGGTATAAATAACATTTGAAAAACTTCATAGCTTTGCTCTAATCACCGTTGATCCTGAGCACTGTCAGATTCATTCTAATAACCAGAAGTGGTTGTTTAAAAAAAACAAAACACAACCACAGGAAAGAAACCTTAAATGAAAAAAGCATCTCACTTGTAGGCATTCTTGCCTCATATTTTACTGGGCCATGTTTGTTTCCTGGTACTCATAAATATGTGTTTTATTTCCAGATCGCTTTCCAGGCTGCTGTTACAAAGTGTTCTGTGTGGACACAGTCAGACACGGAAAGCAGATCTGGAGCCTCGAGTGGCTAATGCAGCTGTCAACCCGATTCGCTCGTAGCTACAGAAGCCAGGATAGGTAGAGGACTTGCCTTTTGGTTTTCGTTTTCTTTTCTGGTTTTAAAGAGGAGATTTTTATTATAAAGAAAAAAAATTCCAGTGAATTGTGCAGAAATACTGGTTTCTATACCATCCTTAAGAAAAACTTATAAAGGGTTTTTTGGGAGTAGGAAAAGTTATTGAAGTTGAAATCTTAAATTGTAAAAACCACCACTGAGTGTCAAAAGTTATAAAAGCAGAACTCATTTTGTGCAATGAACATAAGGAAAGACTACTGTATAGCTTTTTGTTTTGTTTTTGTTTTCTTTTAAATGAAGAAAAGCTTTGCTTAAGGGTTGCATACTTTACTGGAGTAAATCTGAATGATCCTACTCCTTTGGAACAAACAGTGCTTACTGGTTTCCAATTGTATTTAGCTTTGGGTTGGAATTTGAAAAAATGAAAACCTAAATAAAATAGGTGAAGTTCCCTGACTATTCAGGTGAATACACAACACGTGAAGTGGTAACTTTTTTCCTGGGCTCTGGGAAGGCATTACTGATGACCGTGAGTGTTACAGTCCCCAGCTAAAGAGCAAATTCAGAAGAAAAAAACCAGCCACTGGGTTGGTAATTTCAACAAGAATAGAAATCGTGAAACAATGCTGTGTTTGCCATGGGCAGGCACTGTTCCAGGCTCTTGCCCTTAAGTCTCTGACAGCCTTGCGTGGACAAGTAGACGCTTGCCCAAGCTCACATGGTGAGTAGGGAGAGTTTAACCAGCTGCCTGGTTCCAGAGAGCCCAAGCTCCCAACTGTCTTACTCTAATGAATTACACCTGTTAGCTAATATTCAACAAGTTCTGCATTTCAGCAGCCATTGGATTTAAGTTTTTTAGAACCAGAGGCCCAATGCATGAAATGTGTGCATGAGTGCGGTCCCTAGGCCTGGCTGGTGGTCGAGGTCGAAGCACGAGTGTCTGGTGTGGAAGGGCAGGTCCCAGCTGACCTCTGGGCCCTGGGCAGCACCTGGGCCCCCGAGCGCCCCCTCTACCTGAGTCATTGGGCCCCGCCTGGTTCCCTCAGGGCCTGGGAGCTGGGAGGTTTGCCGTCTATCTGGCAATCGCCCCGCTCGCACCTGCCTTGGCCTGGTGCTGCCCACTCACCTGCTTATGTAGAATAGATTTTGAAAAGTTAGAAGAGTAATGCAGAAAGCTCCTGTGTGCCCTTTACCCACATGTAGTCTGACATTTACCACATTTGTTTTTGTTGTCTTTCTACATAACTTTAAATGTACTTGAACCTTTGAGTCTGGTGGCACCTCGTGGTGCATCTTGGTTTCTTACTCCTCAGGGCTTAGGCGTAGGTCCCCCAGGAAAGTGATGAAGCTCAGGGAGTGTGACAGTGACAACCTGAACGCCATCTTCGGCTCGTCCTAAGGATGCCCTCGGTGGTGTGTTTAACCCCCTGCTGTCCAGGATCGTTGCATTGGGCTGTTAGGTCTCTGGTCACCTTTGACTGGGACAGTTCCTCAACCGTAACCAACCTTGGCATTGCTGAAGAATACAGGTCAACTTTTTAAAAATTTATTTTTCTTTTATTGATTACAGAGAGGGAGAGAGAGATGTGAAAATCATTGGCGGCCTCCTGCACGTCCCCAGGGCATGTGCCTGACTGGGAATCCACCCGACCAGGTGACTACAGGCCAATTTTTAAGGACATTTTCTCATCTTGATCTGGTGAAGTTTCTTCCTGGCGAGGTGTGGCTTTTGCATTCTGGCTGGTGACCTTACACCCTTCCCAGAGGCTGCCAGCTGGCTGTGCTGCTGTGGGTTCTGAGGTCCAAGGTGGTGTCCCATCTCTGCTCCTCAGGAGGGTGCGGGCACCTTTTGCCATAACCTGCCCTGACCGTCATGGCTGTGGGGAGAGATTTCCGTATCTTCTCCCTTCACATGGGCCAGCCTTCTGTGGCCAGGAAGAGCCCTCCCTTCGGTTACTGATTAGTAACCTGCCTAAGCCGTTCGGGCTCAATGTCTCAACATTAAGGCTAAAATGCTAAGCATGGCATAGGCAGTAGGACTGCAAAATGGACCGAACAGTTTGTGAACTTGGTCTTTTTGATGCGGTGCAGTCTGGGAGATTGGAAACCTGCTGGGTTTTATTCTAGGTACCAGAAAAGTGGCTAACGGATGCCGTCCCCAGTGGGAAATAAGCCAGTCCCGTGACAGATCCTCGGAAGGGCAGCACACCGCGCTCTTGTATCCTTTGTGCTTTGCCTCCAGCTTTCTTGGGGACTAGTCTAGGCCACATCACTCAATCTGCTTTGAAGTTCCATAATCTTTATTTTTAGAGTAAGAGGAAGGGAGAAACTGACTGGTTCCACTCACTTATGCATTCATTGGCTGATTCTTGTATGTGCCCTGACTGGAATCAAACCCACAACCTTGGCGTGTTGAAACGATGCTCTAACTAAATGAGCTACTGGGCTGAAACCGGTTTGGCTCAGTGGATAGAGTGTCGGCCTGCGGACTGAAAGGTCCCAGGTTCGATTCCGGTCGAGGGCATGTACCTTGGTTGCGGGCATATCCCCAGTAGGAGATGTGCAGGAGGCAGCTGATCGATGTTTCTAACTCTCTATCTCTCTCCCTTCCTCTCTGTGAAAAATCAATAAAATATATTTTTAAAAAAATAAATGAGCTACTGGGCCAGGGCTGAAATTCCATAATCTTGAAACTGGAATTAAAAAATGAAATGGAAGATGGCATTTTAAAGCTGAGAAGGATTAACCATTAAGGATTAACCATTAATTTCTGTTTCTCCTTTAGCTTAATATTAGAAGTCAGTTTTTTTTTTTTTTAAATACATTTTATTTATTTTTACAGAGAGGAAGGGAGAGAGTTAGAAACATCGATGAGAGAGAAACACCAACCAGCTGCCTCCTGCACATCTCCTACTGGGGATGTGCCCGCAACCCAGGTACATGCCCTCGACCGGAATCGAACCTGGGACCCTTCAGTCCGCAGGCTGACGCTCTATCCACTGAGCCAAACCGGTTTTGGCTAGAAGTCAGTTTTAAGGTAATTCTATCTCAAAGTGGCCCTGTTCGTTTCTTTGCCTACGTTTTCAAAACACTGAGCTAAGAATTTTTCATCCCAGTAGCATACATATGGTTAGAAGCTAACACTGAAGAGGCTTATAATTTAAGAAAAAAAAAAAAAAGAGCCACCCGCCATCCCACATGGTCTCTGCTCTTTCCCCTAAAAACACTATTTCTCGGCTGCTGCTGGTTGTGCTGATTTATTAGGTACATGAAGTCGTCCCACGCGACCCCCGCCAGGTGGGGAGGCCTTTGTCCTCAGCTCCCCAGGTGCTTGGTGTGTCTGCCCTGAGCAACCAGCTTCCCAGTCGTCTTGTTGGTCAGGTCCACGGAGGCAAAGGCCAGCGTCCTCCCTTGCTTCAGGATCTGTGCTGTTATCACCACCACTTCGCCTATTTTCGCCGGTGACATGTACCTTGAAAGGAAGCAAGTTGGCATACAGTTAACAGCAGTTCTTAAAGGGAAAGCCATGTGCACCCGAAGAGCCTTCCTGTGCTGAACTATTTCTAGGAGAGTAAGTAGCCGTGCGGGTGAGCCTCCTGTCCTTGAATGGGAGTGGCTGGTCCTCACCCACACTGGCTGCTTTTCCCATAAAGAGAGGAAGGGTCTTCGCCTGCACCGCCCTTTTTTCATTGTTTCCCACTTCAGATTGACTGGGAGCTGGGGGAAGGTTTCCCCAGAACTTGCCAAGTGAAGTATCACTTGGTGTCTATATCATGTCATATTGATGTTAAGCATTTACTCCACTCTAAGATGACTATACAAGGGCTAGAATTAATACAGGGCCCTTACAGTCCTGGTGATGAACTGTGTGTACACATTATTTTAAGAGAGACACTTCCAACCCACCTGTACTCACAAATTGTCATTCACTTATTTTTGAAATATCTATAGTGTATTTTCAAGACTCTGTCCTAGTTTCTGTTCAAGGGACTCACTTAAAAAAATGTTTTTATTGATTTCAGAGGAAGGGAGAGGGGGAGAGAGAGAAACATGAATGATTAGAGAATCATTGATCAGCTGCATCCTGCACGGCCCCCACTGGGGAGCGAACCTGCAACCCAGGCATGTGAACCGAACCGTAACCTGGTTCATAGGTCAATGCTCAACCACTGAGCTGAGCCAGGGGGGCAGGAAG
This sequence comes from Myotis vivesi, assembly GCA_035771395.1. Classification (NCBI taxonomy): domain Eukaryota; kingdom Metazoa; phylum Chordata; class Mammalia; order Chiroptera; family Vespertilionidae; genus Myotis; species Myotis vivesi. Next base: position 926,648 of record JAWPEG010000009.1, read on the forward strand.
TCACTAGTATTTGAAGGTCAGGCCAAAACTTTTGTCAACATAGACTCTGAAAGGCCAAAACTGTCTCACTAGAAACTTGCCATGGTTGTGAGAGCAGCCGTGTCTTATGGTAGAAGATCGTGCCCAGCAGAGCTAGGCTGGAACAAGGCCTCTGCTCCAGACTCAAGGCAGAGCCGTCAGCACGAGAGGCAGACATCTCCATAATCTTCATCTCAAAAGAACACGTGCCTCACCCTGGATTCGCTTACTGCACCCTCACGTTAGGTTCTTTCCATAGTGAAAAGGGACGGAACGCTGCGCTAGCCTGATAAAAAGACCTGGATTGCTTACAGGCCTAATGACTGCATTTCCATTTCCCACACTAGCCCTTGCCATTCCCCTGGGGAAAAAATCATCTGCTAGTTTGGAGGCAAAAGCAATTGTCTGGAAACTCCACCCCTGGGCCCTGCACTTCCATTGGACAGGACTGGGCAGCCTTGCTGGTTAGCAGCTAGTCGGTACATTTGGGAACATGTGACCCCTGCAGGCATGCTCCCCAGGGAATGGCCGCCTGCCCTCGGGGTGCTGCTCCCACACCGGGTAGTCAAACCTGCAGAGCCTGTCTGCGCCTCGGAGACACCCTATCTGTGGTCACCTTGTCACCAGGAGAGGTGTCTATGGAGGTTTCTCCATTTTTTCTTTACGTTCCCTTCGACCTGTATGTGTCCCGAACACGCGTCAGGACTGTGAAACGCAAGCCATGAGTCTGTGGTCATCTTCCCACCAGCATCTGTGTTAGAGGCCGAATGTTTGCTTTCTCAATAATTTTTTTGTTGTTAATCTCACCCGAGGATATTTTCCATTGATTTTTAGAGAGAGTGTAAAGGAGAGGGAGAGACAGAGAGAGAAACATCCATGTGAGAGAGACGCATTATTGGCTCCCTCCCACACGGCCCAGGGATTGAGCCTGCAATGGCGGTATATGCCCTAGACAGGAATCGAATCCAGAAGCCTTCAGTCTGTGGTCGGACGCTCTATATCCACTGAGCCAAACCTGCTAGGGCTGCTTTTTCAAATGTTTAGGTCCCTTCCTTTACTACTGGTACACACTGGACCTGGAAATTAGTTCCTTTACTTCTAGACTCAAGGCCGAGAACACTGTAGGGCACATCTCCAATCAGTGCAGCGCGGCTACCTACGTGATGTTCATGTCCACGCTGACGCCCGGCAGGGCCCTCTCCGTGCAGAGCAGAGCCATGGTCGAGATGCTGTCCACCAGGGTGGCCGTCAGCCCCCCGTGGAGCGTGCCCAGCTTGTTGGTGTGCTCCTCCTCGACTCTCAGCTCACAGGTCACCTTCCCAGGAGCTGCCGAGACCAGCGTCACCTGAATGCAGAAGGAAAGGATGGTGAGCACCCTGTGGGCCCTGGACTAACCTGAGTCACCCCAAAAAAGGTGACCCAGAAAGTCAATCTTACTCATCTCTCTCGGACAGAAGTTAACCCTTATGGAAACTTTAAAGAAAAAGGAACATACAGGGAAAAACAATAGTAGTCTTTGCTAGTTTCCACTCCTGGCGGAAATCAACATTCCGTGTTATGCACAGCAGCCTGGCACCTCTTACTGTCTCCTGGGAAATTCTGCACCAACGAGGCCAGCTGGCCCCTGGGATCTGCTAGTCCATTATAGGTTTAATTTGGATGTTCCCTAGATTTTGCACAGGGTCATTTTTAAAATTACTTAGTAACCAATGGTTTAAAACAATTTTAAAAACAAACGAAGAAACTCCGTAATTCAATACTAGAGTTAATAAAGTTATGCCATAAGCTCATTTTAGGTGCAAACCCTCCGCCTAGCACCCGAGTTTGCTGCCTCGCCGCAGCTCCTGGCACCGATACCCGCGGCTGCGGGCGCGCCCGGAATGCGCTGTCTACCGCCTCCGGCGCCGCGCAACCGTCCTTTCCGGCTCTGGAGCCGCGCAGTGCCGTCTCCGCGAGCGACAACCATACTCAGTCACGAACCATCACATGAGCTCCCCTGCGCCCTTGACCTGGCGCCCAACGGCGCTCGGTTAAGGCACCTCGATCGCTACCCTGAGCTGCGGGTGCAGCGACAGGACCGGGCGAGATGAGCGCGGTGCCCCCGCTCCCGGCATCACCACCCGTGGCTGCGCCTCCAATACCTTTTCCAAAACTTTATCAAAACCGGGGACCCCGCTGATGGCCTTCATCACCTCCCGCAGGTTCTGGGTCAGGCTCATCGTGAGACGTCCGCGGGCTTCCGGGCCCGGCGCAACACTGGACCTTGGAAGCGCCGGGCAGCCGGGCGCTGGCAAACGCACAAGGACGCAGAGGACGCACACGGGTCGCCATCCGTCCGCGGGGCGCCTCCCGCGCTCGCGCACTGACGTTCCGCGCCCCGTTGGACCGCGCGCGCATGCGCGGTGACGCCCTCCCCGGCGCCGGCCGTTCCTTCCTCCGCTGCGCAGCCGCCGGCCGCCTCCGAGGGCCGTTCCTCCCCCCGCCGGGCGGTGGGCGCGGGAGCTTCGCGGCGGCGGGCGGCGGTGAGGAGCCGCGGCGATGGAGCAGAAGCGCAGCCCGGAGCGGCCCGGAGGCGGGGCCGGACGACGGGGACCCCGCGGGAAAGAAGCGGCTGCTGTGTGCGGACTTCGCCTCCGTCGCCGGCTGCCATGTCGATGTGGCGCGGCGCTACCTGGCGGAGAATGCCTGGGAGGTGGAGGTGCGCGCCGGCCCGGGGTGCAGGCCCGGGGCGGTGCAGGGCCCGGGAGAGGATGCAGCGCCGGTGGGGGGCGGGGCGTGCAGGGCCCGGGGCGGGGTACAGGGCCCGGAGAGGGGGTACAGGGCCGCGCGCAGGAGCCCACCCTGTGCCTGTCTTTTCAGAGGGCGCTGAACGCCTACTTCGAGCCTCGAGCGGAGGAGGGCGCCCTCCCGCGCCGCCCCGCGCCCCCGCCGGGGTCCTGGTGAGTGGGCGGCGGGGCGGCGGGGCGGGCGGAGCTGGGTGGCGCCCCGGTGGAGGGGGGTCCGGGAGGCCCCCTCTGGACTGTTCCTCACTCCAAGGACAGGAAACATGCCAGCGAGAGGTTCCAAACGAATGGGTGAGGCAAACGCCTCTATGGAAACATGGTAACTTGGAAATCCGCCTGCGGCCTGTATTGACCGTTTAGTTTGCTTTTCATCGTTTTTATTGATTTTCAAAGAGAGGAAGAGAAACATCCTCCATCAGCTGCCTCCCGCAACGCCCCCTGCTGGGGGTCAAGCGCACCACCCGGGCCTGCGCCCTGGCCCGGAATGAACCGGTGACCTCTGGTTCCTGGGTCGATGCTCATCGCTGGGCTCTTTCTTGTTTACTCTCCGCGGCAACCAGTGGTTTTCTGCCAAACGCATCCCCTGCCTGTGAACTCGGTGAATGCCATGCTTCACCTGCAAAATGAAGGACGCATCCGGGAAGCACGGTTGCCCTTAGAGCAGATGCTGAATGGAGAGGCTGATGGACTTAGAAAAAAGCACACGTGGGAACCACTGGGCGGTAATGATTTCGGACAGAAATCACCAAAGGCTGCTGAAACCAGCGGTGGGGGAGAGACACGGGGTGGCATAGTCCCCAAGGCCTGCCCACCAAAGGCCCCCCACAGGGGTGAGTCGGCACTGGGCGGGGAGCAGTGGGGTAGACATCACCCCAGCCAAGACCAGGCGGTCAGAGGCAGCATGGCCAGTGCTGGAGACGAAACCCACGGAGGAAGACACTCCAGCACCTCCGTGTCGTTCCTCCCAAAAAGTGCATAATCCGAATCTGATCCTCAGAAAACATCAGGCCCTGATGAGGCAGAGTCTACGAAATACCGGGCCCGTGTGCTTCCCAATGCCTAGGTCACGAGAGGCAAGGCCTGGAGGACGATTCTGGGTTAAAGGAGACCGAGAGAAACGTGCCAGGTCCTGGAGGAGGATCTAGTAGCACAGTTGGCAAAATCTGAATAGGCCTTTAATTTAAAAAAAAGAAAAGATTTTTTATTGATTTTTAGAGAGAGAAAGGAAGGGGGTGGGGAGAGAGAAACACCTATGTGAGACCTGGCGTTGAAGCAGCAGCCTTGGTGCAGGGCACGACGCCCAGCCCTCCGAGCCACACAGGCCAGGGCTGGGTTCTGCACTTTCAGAAACAAGATCTAAAATGAACCCAGATACGTTTGGAAAGGTCCTCGTTTGTAAAGTCATGTCATGGGAGGGTCTTGAGTTCACTCTTAACTGTAAGTGAGCCAGCGTCCAGATAACAGGAAGAGTCTGTAACAGGAAAAGTCACTCCCTCAGTGGTGACTTTGCTCTGCTGGCAGGGACTTTGGAGTCTGTAAAATGCCTTTACCTGTGACAAAGCACTTTTTAAATGAGGCCGTTTGTGGGTGACTTGCCAAGTTGTGTTTCACTCTGATCTTGCCAGTGTGGACCTGACCGAAGAGGAATCGCCTGACCCCGTCGGCTCCAGAAGCGGCTCAGCTGGACCCCCCCAGCAGGAGGACGGCAGCATGTTCTCTCTCGTCACCTGGAACGTGGACGGGCTGGATCTGAACAACCTGTGGGAGCGGGCTCAAGGGGTGTGTGCCTCCCTCGCTCTGTGAGTGCTCACCCACCTGTGGGAGGGGGCGGTCATGCGTCTCCCCTGCGTGCAGGAGGCAGGCGCTGAAGTCTGAGACTGGAATTCAGGTCCAGCTCCCAGGGGCAGGAACACAGGTTTTTGTTAGAAGCCTTCTCGTGCTCTTTGACTTACTGACCTTGTATGTAATCATTGCTACGAGAATTACCAGGCAGCTCTGAGGCTGTCACACTGGCCGTCACCTGTGGGGTCTCGGGTGAGCCACGTTGCTCGTCAGGGATCATTGTTTCCAGAGGACGAGGACGGAAAGGGGTGATCACACGTGATGTGTCCCTGGGAGCAGGACTGCGGTGCCTCTCAGATTACTGCTTCCTGTTGTCAGTGATTCTCATTAACTTTACAGTGTGGTGTCACATATATGTTTTTTAAAATTAATCTTTGTGGTATTATGTGTGAAATAGCACAGATCTCTCATTTTATAGTTACCAAAGAGCAGCATGAACATTGAATATTGGGTGTCTGCGACGGTCAGTTTTGTATTGCTTTTATGTTGTGGTATTTCCTAATCTAGGTTCTGCAGATGAAATGGAACATACCTGCTGTTCACCATAAACTGATGTTTTCAGATAGGTACAGCCCGGATGTGATATTTCTACAGGAAGTTATTCCCCCATATTACAGCTTGCTAAAGAAGAAAGCAAGTAGTTATGAGATTATTACAGGTAACAGCTTTCCTGTCATTTATCTTGTCTTTTTCTTCAAAAAATGTGTCAATGAAAGAAATAAATCAAAGTTAGCCTATTGGAGCATTGGCAAAAAAAAGTGCAAACAGAGTAAGTTTAAGCAAAACAAGCCAGACACAAAATACCGAGGAGAACATTTTATAAAGCTTTGAAGTGAGAAAGTGGTTGAAATGAATGATATCTCAGGAAAATGTAAATTGTCAAAATTTGAGACAGTAGCTTTTTGGGGACATTAAGTCATTAAAAAATTTAAGTGTGATAATTGCATTGTAGTTATGCTTTTTTCCAAATTCTTAATTTTTCAGTTATAATTCACATGCTGTGTTAGCTTCATGTGGTTATGCTTTTTCAAAAGTATTTTTTTCTAGCTTTTCACTCTAAATAAGCTAGTCTTTCTGTTTCCACCTGCTTTGTGTTTACCACTTGGGCTCAGTCCCCGTTTCCCTTGTCCACAGGACGAGGTTTGCTTCTGACTTTCTGTCCAGCCCAGACTGGCTAAGGAGGGGGCTCCCGCTGGGCCACCGTCTTTTTCCTGCTCTGTCTGTGGGACGACTTTTCTGCCTTCTGGGTATTCTTTTTCTCGCTCCTGGATTGGATTTCTTGTTTTCTGAATCGGTGCCTGCCTCCTCCCCGGTGTACTTCCGAGTTTTATGGGTGCAGATTCTGTAATCACTTTCTAAGAAAGAGTGTGTGGGGAGGGAGTTTCTGAATCCCTGTGATTCGTCCCCACAATTGGTTGATTGTGTGGCTACACATAGATTTCTGGGTAGAAAGGTATTTATCAGTGTTGCCCGGTTTCCATTGTTGATTATAAGTTTGAAGGTGCACTAATTCCTGGCCTCCCCTCTCCCTAAGCTTTGAGGGTCTTCTTTTCCATCCTGGTGTTCTTTGGGTGGTTTTTTTGTTTTGGGTTTTTTTTTTCTCATTTATTCTGAACACTTGGAAGGAACTTTCAGTCTGGAGGTTTGTGACCTTCAGTTCTGGAAAATTGGTCCCTCTCTTTGTCCCTCTCCGGCCCCCCTGCTACCTCTCTAGCCTTCCACCCCTTCCTTTCCCTTCCATTCTCTTTTCCTTCTTTTCTCCTTTCCCTTCCTTATCTTCCTTTTTCTTTTTTGGATCCTCTGTTCTGATAAACCAGTTATCACTCCTTCATCTACTTGATTGTTTTTTTTAAACTGTTGGAGCCTCCATCCCTGCCTCTTCTGTTCTTCTTGCAGCTTTACACCTTCTAACTTTTCTGTTCATTTATTATAATTTTCCTGGGGCTTCCGAGTGAGAAGTAAATTTGTTTCCTGTTGGCACCATTAATTATTTTGGCACCTAGGTGAAGTCATGTTTATTTTTATATTTCGTCCATACTTCTGTGACATTGTGGGAGGGGGCAGGTAAACATAGGGACATGGTTGGCCATCTTCAACTATTTTGAAATAATAGTTTACTTTTAAGATTGGGATCCATTTGAGTGTCTGTACTTGTTTGCTGTAAAATCTTCAGTAGGGGAACCTGTTATACTCTTATCGTCTCAACTGAAATTCTTTTCTACAAACTTTTGAAGGTCATGACGACGGATATTTCACAGCCATAATGTTGAAGAAATCAAGAGTGAAATTGAAAAGCCAAGAGATTATCCCTTTTCCAAATACAAAAATGATGAGAAACCTTTTGTGTGTGCATGTGAGTGATTGTTAAGAATCATCGGCTTTTTAAAAATGAATAGTTTCTTCTTCATAGTTCCATGGTGTTGTCCTTTCTTTTCTTCTTACTGTTTCTTTAGAAAGAATTTGCTCCTCACTTAGAGATTCTTCTATTAGTCTTAAAGAACTTTGTGAGTTAAGTTTTTATATAAATTTCAAACATAGACAAAAACTTGTAAAAATTAAATCCTTGATTTGTTAGATGTTTTCCTAAGAATGTGAAAGGAGTTCTTTCCTAAGAATTTGTCAATATTCCCTTCGCTTCTGGGGGTGTGCCAGTCAGTGGGCTAATCTGATTCTGGGGTCAGAGGTCAGCATCGGGGCTGACATAACAGCTGTGCTGTTGGTCCCGTGCCAGGCGAGCGCGTCGGGAAACGAGCTGTGCCTCATGACTTCCCACCTGGAGAGCACCCGGGGGCACGCAGAGGAGCGCGCCAATCAGTTTAAAATGGTTCTGAAGAAAATGCAGGAGGCTCCCGAGTCGGCCACCGTCATATTTGCGGGAGACACAAATTTAAGGGATCATGAGGTGAGTGACACAGCCGTTCACTGCTGAGGGCGGGTTGTTGCCGTGGAAGCTGATTCTGGTTCCTTGTGAATAACGCTGGTTGGTAAAGGGGCACTTGCCCTTGTCGGTGTAAACCCAGCCGTGCTCTGTCCAGCCTGGCGGCGGCAGAGGCAGGAGGCCTGCTGTGTGACGGGGGGAACGGGGCGTGTGAGACACGCAGGGCAGTGGGTTAACGAGGGCTCGCGGGAAGCCAGTGGTGAGGGAGCTTAGGAAAGTCAACGTTCATCGTGGGTCTAGTCGAAAGGTGAGGAGAACAGAGTGGAGCATCATGGTTGTCCCCTCTCCGGGCACCACGTGTCCGGGGCTGAACGATGTCTCTCTTTCCTTCGTTCCGTTGGGACAGAGTGAGGTTTCCAGGGCTTTGTAGACCCAGAACCTGCCTTCCCCCCTGTGGCCCAGCCCTCATCAGACTGAGAGCGGATGGACATGGAGATTCTGCTCAGGTCCCTGCCACAGCTCCAGGGGCAGGACGACTGCGCAGGGAAGGAGAGCGGTCAGGACTCTGCCCCAGGGAGGCAGTTTCCCAGGAAGAAGGCGGCTCAGCCTCCCGGACGCGGTGTCGGCATGGGCACAGCCGTTAAGAACGAGGCTTTCTGTCGGCTGCTCGCAGATTGACTTGTTTATGGCAGTGGTTTCTGAGTGTCTGGTTGAGTGACTTTTAAACCGCGCTTTTCAACAAATAGTGTTTGAAACCGATACCACGTGCAAGAATATGAAGTTGGGTCTTTACATCCCATATCAGAGTTCTTCAGCATGGACCAAAGACCTAAAGTCAGAGCAAAAACATAGGGAAGCTTCATGGCACTGGATTGGCAGTGACTTCTTGGGTATGACACCAACAGCACAGACGACACAGAACAAACGGATAAGGCGGGTGTCATAAAAAGAAACTGCATCAGTGGAGTGAAAAGGCAACCTATGGAATGGGGGAAATACTTGCAAATCATATATCTGACAAGCAGTTTGTATTCAGAATATATAAAGAACTCTTACAAGGAAAAGCCAACAATAAGAACCTGATTATTATTTTTTCATCCTCTTCGCTTCTTGTCACTTACTGTGCTGGCTGCGTGCCTCACAGAATTGAGGAAATCAAGGATTTGCTGCCCACAGCCAGGCCAAAGGGTGCCACATATGTCAGGATCAAGAAAAACAAGCATAGTGTGAAGTCCAAAGTCGAAGCAGCCGGTACCTTTTATCTCGGCCACGGCAGAAGGAGAAGCTGAAGCAGTGCCGGTCCCAGGTTTGGCTCTGAAGCTGGAATGAACTGGCCATGCTGATCTGCATTAAAATGTTAGGAACTCTTCAAAAAAGACAACCTGATTAAAAATGAGCCAGAAAGGCCTGGCTGCACAATTATGTGCGTATACTTAATGCCACTGATAAATGTATATTTTTAAATGGTAAATTTTATGTATAATTTATAATAATTTAAAAAAACGAGTGTGAATGAAAAAAAGGAAGAATTAATGTTAGTAAATTTCAAATAAAACTGAAGGCAATTGACATCATTGGATCATATAAATGGCATCTTCTACATTTATATATATAATAAACAACAAACTGATGAACAAAAATAGAGCCAGAGGAAAACATATTTTAGACTATAATAGAAGTAATCCTGTTATTTGCAGATTTTTAATATTTCCAAAGGCACCTTTTTAATTTAGGGGGAAAACACTGGAATCTTACAGAGTTTTCTGTCTTTTCAGGTTACCAAATGCGGTGGTTTACCCAGCAACATCTCGGATGTCTGGGAGTTTTTGGGCAAACCTAAGCACTGCCAGTACACGTGGGATACACAGGTGAACTCTAACCTTGGCATCCGTGCCATCTGTAAGCATCGTTTTGATCGAATATTTTTCCGAGCGGCGGCAGCGGCGGGAGGCAGCCACATCATTCCCCAGAGTTTGGATCTCCTTGGGCTGGAGAAACTGGACTGTGGCCGGTTTCCCAGCGATCACTGGGGCCTTCTGTGCACCTTGGACGTCATATTGTGAAGAGCTTTTCAAGTACAAGTCACATGTTCTGAGTAGTTTTGTGCTGGAGATTTGCACATAGAATTCCTGCCCATCTGGAGAGTCAGGGTTCATATGGAAGGAATATATTGGACCACCAGAAGGGAAGGAAAAACTGATTCTATTTTGTGTTTTGTATCCTTAGGTTTCAGAACAAATCATTAGTGTTTATTTCGAGGGAATATGTGTTCAGAATATGAGGTCTCCTGGTGAGAGGACATGAAGGCTGTCAGCTGTCAGTAGTGCTGAGAGCTGCTGCTAGATTGCACTGCCTCTGGGCCAGCCTTTATCGTTGATTTATTGTAGAAATCGGGAACCAAAGTAGTGAATGTTTAGGTAAGTCTTCAAGAGAAAAAAAACTGGAGTCCTTGGCACTGGATCTTTGGTATCAGGTCATCAGCGTTTGAGCAGGTGACAGCTGCCCTGTGTCGGCCGACCTTGCCTCACTGGTGAGCTGTACGTGAACTTAGGACTTAACATTCCTTAACTTTTAAATTCATATCTATAGTTGTGTGACCAAGAGAGCCAGGTTGGGCTTGATGAGATGAAAGTCCGTTTACACAGCTCTGGACTGGTTTTCGAGAGCAGAATAATGTGTAAAGAGAAACAGCCTTTTAGTTTTGCTACGCTAAAATGGAATTATTTTACAAGAGGTGAGGAGCACCTTTAAATGTGCTTTAAGGGAACATTTTTTTTTCCCATAAGAGAAAGATACTTAAAATAAAGAAATGTACTTGCTTGTAGTTTGTTTTTGTGTGGGGGGGGGGGCAAGGAGGGGATTGGATTTTAACGCGTTTCTGGCCGCATCCCTGCTACTTCACCTTGTGGGAGAAAACCCTGCAGGCTTGGGGGCTGCTGGTGACAACACCTAAACAACAATAAGGAAGTAGCTGGGCAGAAGCCACACCTGCTTTCATGGGCAGTGGTTCTCAGCAAGGATTGAGAACCCATTCGTGTGCAATGCCTTGAGTTGTTTACTTTGAATCCCAAGTTTTCCCAGGACAGTGGCTTCATGTACTTGACTTCCCTCCTGGGTGGAATTGCAACTCGGAATCTTATTTCAGCGGCGGAAGCGCCCTTTTGCCCGGATGGGGTGCACTTGGACCTTCCAGACCTGTTCCTCCCACCTTCAAACCGGAAGTTTCTTGTCTTTTGTTGTGCAGTTCAGTAACCACATAAACCAGAGCCAAGTGTGGAAAGCTGTACTAGGAGGCATTTCATCTCCCCCGCCCCCCAGCCTTCCCATCTGAGTGCTGTCATCTCCGTTTAATCCTGGGGCAGAGGGCCCGCAGGCTGACGGCACTCCTCCGAGCCTGCCCTGTCCTCTGCCACAGCCGGGCTCTAGCACCTCCATTGCAGGCAGCAGTATAAATGCAGGCCTTGCTCCTGGGTTTCTGCGGTGGAGATGCGAGCGGTGGTCCGGGCTGCTCCCAGCATCCTTTCCATCCTCGGTCTGTAGGCTCCCGCCAGAGGAGCGGGACTACCAGTGCGGGTGGGGAGGTGGGGGGCCCTGCCCCCAGGTAGCGCGCGGCCGGCTTGCGGACCAGGGAGACAGGGAGGGGCGGGCAGCGGGGTGGGAGCGTGCGGCCCGGTGCCTGGTGCTGGGAGCGCGGGGCTGGGTACCGGTAGCAGGTGCGCATGCGCACGCGTTGCCCTGGTAACGGCGGCGACGGACAGGCGCTGCGACTCCGGCGCGTGCTCTCCGGCTGGAGGCGCTCTCCGGACCCCAGACCGCGTGACGCCGCGCGGGTGAGAGCCGCGGCCTGAGGAGGAGGAGGCGAGGGTGGCGGCGGCGAGTGCGCGGGCTGGGTCTGTGGTTTAGTTAAAGGAAGCTGGGCAGGATTCGAATCTGTGCCACCAACTTGTTTTTATTTTTTAAATTTTTATATAATTTTCTTATTGACTTTAAAGAGGAAGGAAGAGGGAGAGGGGATGGAGCCCGCAACCGGGCCAGGACCGGGACTCGAACCATGACCTTTCGGTTCATAGGTTGATGCTCACCCCCTGAGCCGCGCCCGCGGGCCGTCAGCCGGCTCCCCTGCGGGCCTGAATGTCCGTGGCCTTCCTGTGTGGGTGCCCGGCTTGCTCCCTTTTAAAGGAGTAATGGGGGGTTCTCGGGGGGCATCTCTGGTTTATGCCGTAGACATGCAGGCCATCAGGTGCGTGGTGAGCTCTGCACACGCATCTTAGTTCCGGGTGGACGACCTGCAGGACGGCTGTGGGTGCGAGGAGGGGCGGCGTGTGCGCAGGTGCAGGCGATCCCCTGTGAAAACGCAATAGCAGCTGCCCTGGCCCGAGTGGCCAGTGGGTAGCGTGTCCACCTGCCCACTGAAGGGTCCTGGGTCCTTCAAGGGCACGCACCTCAGTTGCAGGCTCCTCCCCGGCCCGGGCCCTGGTTGGAGCGCGTGCAGGAGGCAACCAATCGATGTTTCTCTCACACCCATATTTCTCTTTTCCTCTCTCTAAAATCAATGGAAAATACCCTCCGGTGAGGGCTAACAAAAAATATATAAGTAAATAAATACATGGAAACATATTAACAAACCAAAAAAAGCAACAGCACCTGCTACCGTCCCCCCCTCCTTTCATTTTGATTCGGATGGTGAATTTTGTTACTTATATTAAATTAAAATAAAATAACTTTTTAAATACATGCAGTGAGGCCAGGTTGTCCTGTAGGCCCGTGTGCCAACACCTGGACTAGATTGCGTTCTACGTGGATCTCTGACAAGAATTTCAAAACTGAAGTTATTTATTAATTTTGTAACTGAATGTATTGGGGTGACATTGGTTAATAAAACCATTCACGTTTCCAGTGTACAACTCAACAGCACATCCGCACGCTGCCTCGGGCGCAGGCCGCCCAGCCAGGTCTCCTTCCGCCGCCGCCACCTGCCTCCCCTCTCCCTCTGGTGATGCTGTATATTGTCTGTGTGTCTGTTTTTTTCTTCTCAATCCCTTCACCTTTCTCACCAGCCCCTAATCTAGTTTCTCTCGGTGATAAAGCCAGCATCGTCCCACCCCCACCTGCATGAATCCTGTCACCTTCTCAGCTCCGGGGGGAGAAGAGTGGGGTGTTACGTGTTGATCCCCTAAAACCTCAGGCAGAGCTCTCCTGTGTGGCTCCTCGTCCCTCGCCTCCTCCAGCTCCGGGGGTCCTCATGCCAACACTCCACCTTCTGGTCCCCTTCCTGTCTGAACTGGGCTAATCGTGTCCAGAACACGCTCAAGTCCAGGCGATGCACTTGAACGCAGAAACAGGAGTTCTGTTAATTCACATTTATTAATGACAGCTGCACAAACCGGGAGACAGGAGTTGAAAAACAGACCGTCCGCACACGTCCCACGAACTCCCACGTTTCATCCCACAACACAGAGCACGAGGAAGGCCCAGCACAGACGTTGGCCAGGAAAAGGCTGCCCCAGCAGCGGCACACGCCTGACGCGGGCTCCGCGCTGAGGCTGCCCCGGCCACGCGCACCAGGTCGTCACTACGATGGCCGTTACTGCACGGACAGTGCGCTCAGTGAGACCCGCAGAGCTGCCTGTGCTTCCGCCCTCACGGGGTCTCCCCACCAGGGAAGGAGAACGAACACTTGGCACAAATTCGTAGTTAAAAGCCACTCACAGGTGAGCATCAAGCAGCAGCTGAGCTCTCCAGGTGAGGACTCTGCATGGAGGTGCAGGGGGCGCACGGGGGGGCGGGGCTCAGTGGGGAATGTGCGTCCTCAAGGCCGAGAACTGTGGGGATGTGTAAACCTGCAAACCACATTTATACAGGACCCTGTGGCCGGGGAGACGGCAATCTTTTAGCCGTAGCTCGAGCCACATTAAACATGGGAGAATTCACACTGGATGAGGGCCTTGTGGCTACTGGAATGTGGGAAATAATTTACCTTCCGCCCCGGGCTCCGAAACACCCGTCATTTGCACGAAGGCCTCGTGCGCGTGGCGAATGAGGGGGAACGTCTGCCAGGCTCCAGCGTCCTCACGTCGAGGAGTCACATGAGAGAAAGGCCTTGGGAGGGCAGTGGATGAGGGCAGGCCTCCAGCCACAGGGCTTACCGTGTCGGAGACCACATGTTGCTTTTTTAAGGATTTGGGGCCGTTTGTATTTCCTTTGAGTTATGTGATAACTGCGGGGAGTTGTTCTCGGGAGAACTCACTCGAGCGCAGCCCAGAGGATACCGTTATAGGCGGGCGCTCCACACGAGGAATCAACAATCACAGGCAGGCCGGTCCCTCCCTCCGGGCCCAGGTCAGGGCTGGGATTTTCTCTAAGAGCCAGAGTTTGTGTTTCAGGCTTCGGGGGCCGCACTGTCCCTGTGACAGGCACTCGGCTCCGGCAGGTGCGTGGCTGCGCCATGTTCCAATAACTTTGTATTTACAGACGCTAAGTCTGAGTTTCATATAATTTTCGTGTCGTGAAACAGTATTGTTCCCTCCCCCATTTGGGAATATGAAAACCGTTCTTAACGTGTATACACACACACACACACACACACACACACACACACACACACCGGCCCCTCTCCTCTGGTCTAAGCTGTGAGCCATGTGGGGGTGGCGGAGTCACGCCCAGAGGTCACCAGCTTTGGGAGGGGCCACCTTTGCTAGAGGCAGACAGTCTGTGGCGGGTCACGGGGAGTCTGCAGCCACAGGCAGGTGGCACCTTCCCCTGAGATGTCCCTAGTTAGGTAAGGGGAGGGGCAGAGTCCCACCTGTTTAAGATGATGAGGTCTGGATGAGCTTTAAAAAGTTGGTAACGTTTTAAAAGTGGGTTCGGCTCGGTGGTTAGGGTTTGGCTCGGTGGTTAAGGTGCCCGCCAGCGGACCAAAGGGTCAAGGGTTTGATTCTAGGTCCAGGGCCTGCCCCTGGGTTGCAGGTTGATCCCCAGCCCAGGTCTGGGCTCCTGCGGGAGGCAACCAATCAATGTCTCTCTGACATCAATGTCTCTCCCCCTTCCACTCTAAAACCCAATGGGAAATGCCCTCAGGTGAGGAGACTAGAGAAGCTACTGTAGTTCAGACGGCTGTGGGTGCATCTGCAGGTGGCGTGTGCCAGGCGCAGGCGAGCTCCTTTATTTCCTACAGCACACGGACCCTACAAGCCGCCGAGGCACACGTACTTGACCTCCAGGTACTCGTCGATGCCGTACTTGGAGCCCTCGCGCCCGAGGCCCGACTGCTTCACGCCGCCGAATGGGCACTCCACGGCCGAGAGCAGCCCTTCGTTGACGCCCACCATGCCCACCTCCAGCCGCTCCGCCACCCGCCATATCTGGGCGGGGTCCTGGGAGTAGAAGTAGCCTGTGCGGGAGGAAGGACAAGGGGCGTGCAGGACGTCACAGGGGCGTCCTGTCCAAGCTGAGGGGCACTGACTCAGCCTCCTCCCTCGGGCCTGGCAGCACCCGGCTCCCAGCGAGACCCCAAGCCGGGCCTGTCCAATTCGTCCTCTCAGACCCTGGACGTTCTTTCTGAAGGACCAAGGCCCGTCCGGCTGGCGTGGCTCAGCGGTTAAGTATCGACCTAGGAACCAGGAGGTCACGGTTCAATTCCCATCAGGGCACAGGCCCGGGTTGTGGACTCGATCCCAAGAAGGGGGCGTGCAGGAGGCAGCCGATCCATGCTTCTCTCTCATCATTGATGTTTCTTTCTCTCTCTCCTTTCCTCTCTGACACAAATAAAAATGTATATATTTTTAAAAAGGACCAAGGCAGCCTCCCCTAGGCTCACTCTGTGACCCTCCTCGTGTATCTGAAGCCCTTCTCCTGTCTCACTGTCCCGTCCTTCTGTCCTTAATAAACGTCCTCTCAAGTCACCGGCCTTGGGTGTGAAATTGTCCCCCGCGAAGTCAAGGACCCACACGTTCCAGACCGTGCAAGGGCAGGCCCATGGTCCCAGTCCCTTCCTGGTGAGAGAGTGGCCACTGTCCTTTTACTTGGAAATGGTCATGACGCCCTCTGCCCAGCCCGCGCTTCCTCTCGGTTCAGCCCAGGCCCAGGGGGGCGGGAGCAGCACTTGGATTTCCAGGCAGCCAGCCCCGGAGGACAGGGACTCGTGGTGTGTGAGTCCCCACGGGGAGCCACCCGTTCTGCCTCTCCCCCGCCTGCCCTCGCCCCCTCTCCCCCACTCCCACCCGAGCTCGCGGCGAGGCAGAAGGACAGCACACACCTGCCCGCCCTCAGCGAGCACCAGACAAGTGTCCTCTGACCCAGCTGGCAAAGGGGCAAACATCAGCCTCCGCTGGAGACACGCCCACGGCCCTGAGGCAGGACGGACACCCACCTGCTAACCCCACGTCGGCCGCGTTCGCGATTGCCAGCACCTCCTCCTCCGTGTGGAACCTGCCAGGTGAGCGGGGCAGCAACAGAGTGTGAGCTCAGGGAGGAAACGCCGGCTTCCTCCCAACTCATCTCCCCAGCGATGGCGAGAGAGACAGGTCTGCAGGGACCCAGAGCGGGCGGAGGGGAAGGCACGCCAGCTGGGCTTCGAGAACTACCAGTGCCACCGTGTCCAACAGAGCCCCTCCCTCCGCCTCCCACAGCCAGGCCTCCGACCTTCCCGTGACCTTGGCGGGCGGGGGTCTTACTTGATGACGGGGGCCAGGGGCCCGAAGGTCTCTTCCCGCGCGCAGAGCATGTCCCGCGTGACGTTGCTGAGCAGCGTGGGCTCAAAGAAGTTGTTCCCAAGTTGGTGCCGCTTCCCGCCGGTCACGAGGGTGGCCCCTTTGGCCAGCGCGTCGCTCACGTGCGTCTCCACCTGGGAGAGGAGAGGCCGGGCCCCAGGAGCTGGTGAGGGCACCTCACCACCACAGACTCCTCCTCGAGCAGCGGAGCTCTGGGACCCGCTTTCTCAGTTCAGCTGGAACCCACGCAGCCCAGTCCCCGCCCCTCCCCACCCCCATCACTCCTCTGAGATCCGACGGCCAGCGTGGCTCAGTGGTGCAGCATTGACCCACACAGCAAGAGGGCACAGGCGGAGTTGCAGGCTGGATCCCCAGTAGAGGGCATGCAGGAGGCAGCCAGTCCATGATTCCCTCTCATCATTGATGGTTCACTCTCTCTCTCCCTCTCCCTTCCTCTCTGAAATCAATAAAAATATATATTTTTTTATAAACCCCCACAAAACAACAAAGCCCGTCTCCCTTCCCTTTCACGCGTTGGGAAAATTAAAGAACTTTGTGTTTCAAGGCCCTGAGGCAGCCAGGGGTGGAGTCCACCGCCCTCAGAGGAAATGCAGGGAGCACAGCAGGTCTAAAGGGACGCTCAGGGGACGCGGCGCCACGACAACCGGAAAGGCTGTGGCCAGGTGACGCCCCACGACGCACACACGTTGGCAGGAATTCCGTTTTTTTCCGACGTCTCTGCCGTTCCCAAAACAGCCTTGCTGGGCACCTTACCCAAGTGCCTTTTGCCAGGGAACCTTCCGATGCCAACACCGTGAAACTGAACAGGCCAATGAGCTACCTTTTCCACCGCCTTCTCGTTGATCAGCGGGCCTTGAGTCGTCCCCTCCTCAAACCCATTCCCCACGCGCAGGCTGGCCCTCATCGCCTCCGCCAGCGTGCTCACGAAGGCGTCGTGGATCCCACTCTGCACCAGGAACCGGTTGGAGCACACACAGGTCTAGAGCGAGAAGAACGAACGGGTGGACGTGTGTGTCGGCGGCCGCTGACCCAGCCCGGAACCAGGCCCGCGCGGCCGCCGTGCCCGACGAGGGAAGAGAGGACAGTTTGATTAAAAGAACTTCTGTGAAGCCAGGAACCTCATTCTTTCTCTCGGAGCCCCCCAGCCTCTGGTCCCTGGAAAAGAGAGGGCCTTACTGTTTGCTGAGAAGGTGAAAGAAGGAAGAATGGACCGTGGAAGGAACCCGAGTTTCCTCCCAGGAGACGCGGGAGGTGGAAGGACCTTCGTAAAACACAGACACGCACGACCCGGGACACGCCCGGAACTCACCTGTCCCGAGTTCCTGAATTTCGAGGCCATGGCCCCCGCCACGGCCTGGTCCACGTTGGCGCTGTCAAACACGATGAACGGGGCGAGGCCGCCCAGCTCCATGGACACCCTCTTCACAGAGTTGGCCGCATGGTGCAGCAGCACCTGGGGCAGAGGGGAAGGGGCCGTGGGTGCATGAGGCCTCCACCACCAGGATCCGCCAGCCCTTTCCAAGTGACCCAACAGGGAGGACGCCAGGCACTGGGGGGGAGTGTGGGGGGGGGGGGGTGTGATGACACTTCGCATAAGAAAAGAGGGAGTGCCCGGCGGCGTGGCTCAGTGGATTGAGCATCGGCCTGCAGACTGAAGGGTCCCGCACATGCCCGGGTTGCAGGCTCGATCCTCAGTAGGGGGCGTGCAGGAGGCAGACGATCCATGATTCTCTCTCATCACTGATGTTTCTATTTCTCTCTCCCTCTCCCTTCCTCTCTGAAATCAATAAAAATATTTAGAAAAAAAAGGGTGGGGAGAGTGCCCGGCGGCCTGGCTCAGTGGTTGAGCATCGACCTATGAACCAGGAGGTCACCGGTTCGATTCCCCGTCAGGGCACGTGCCCAGGTTGCGGGCTCGATTCCCATTGTGGGGCGTGCGGGAGGCAGCCGATCCACGATTCTCTCTCATCATTGATGTTTCTCGCTCTTCTCTCCCTTCCTCTCTGAAATCAATTTTTTAAAAAGTCCCCTTAGTTTCTGTAAGTACCTTTACACTAAACACAATTTTCATTCAAGTCTGAGACATGCAATTCAACACCCACGGTGTGTTTCTGGGAGCTTTGGTTCTAGGTTATGAATGAAACCTGCATTCTAGCACTGAGACCCGGACGCGTCTTAGACAAGCAGACCCTGTGCCTGAGAGCCTTGAGCCCCTGTGGCCATCTTCCTAGGCGGCGACCAGGACCATTTTTAAACGTTGTAAAGGGAAAACATGAGAACGAATGTCGTACCTTCCCGGTGGCCGTGGAGCCGGTGAAGGAAATCTTGGACACGAGCGGGTCGGTGCAAAGCGCCTCCCCCACCTCCTGGGCCCGCCTCCGGGAGCAGGGCACCACGTTGTAGGCCCCGGGGGGGATCCCAGCCTGGTTGGCGAGCTGTGGAGGGACCAGCAGGCACGGGCAGCGAGTGAGAAAACAGAAAAGAGAAATAAACCAACGTTTTCCTCTAAAAGGCAGGGGGAGACTCACTGCCTTTGGGGACAGGATCAGAATATATTTGGGAGTGAAACGGGCGCTTTATCGGTGCCGCTGTGATATGGGTGTTGTCACTCCTTTAAAATGAGTCGCCGGGACAGGCCTGGCAGGAGCAGCAGGAGAGCTGAGGGACGGGTGGCTACAGCCCCGCAGTCGGGGCGCTGCTTTAAAATATGGGGGGACCCTCCAGCCAAGAGGTGTCAGGGGAGTGGTGGAGGCTGATGGGTCAGGGGCTCTGGAGTGACAGGCGGGGGGAGGGGAATGAGGCTGGGCAGGTGGCATCTGTCAGGGCCTGAGGGCACTGCCGGAAGCTTGGGCTTTACTCTGAGTGACAGAAGCCGGGGGGCTTCACGCACAGAATGACCAGACCTGCCGGGGTCGGACCTGGAGAAGGGAGGTGGGCGGGAGCAAACGCTCAGGTGTCGCCATCTGAACAGGTCTGCCCCTTTGATAAAAACGATGCAGATGGCATTTTTAGGGCAGCCCACAGACGTCAGGAAATCCTCACCGTTGTTTTGTCTAAAAAGGGCAACATCTGACTTAAGAGAATGGCGGACACGTTCGAGCAACACCATCCAGCGAGAGGCGCGGGCCCAGCGGAGGCTCCCACCTGCGTCTCCGTCCGGGGGCCAGCGTCCTCGTTGGCAGGGCAGGCTCACCTCGGCCAGCGCCAGGGCTGAGAAGGGCGTGTCTTCGGCAGGTTTGACCACAACGGTGCAGCCGGCAGCCAGGGCGGCCCCCACCTTGCGAGTGATCATGGCGCTGGGGAAGTTCCACTGGGGACCGAGGGGCAGAGGCCGTTAGGGGGGCGCCGCCCCAGTGTGCACCTGACCCCTGGCCCATGCCCCCATGTACCGGGGTGATGACGGCGGCCACTCCGACCGGCTGCTTGAGCACCAGGGCCCGCTTCTCCCGGGAGGCGGTGCTGATGACGTCCCCGTAGATGCGGCGGGCTTCCTCCGAAAACCACTCCAGGAACTGGGCGGAGTACAGAACCTCCCCCTGCGCCTCCTTCAGCGGCTTCCCCTGAATCCGGGCCAAAAAGGACCCCATCACCTTNCGAGTGCATCGCCAACCCCGCGGGGCGGGCGGGGGAAATAAGCAGGATCCAGCGGTGATGGAGTGCGCTCAGACCGCCCTTCAGTGTGTCCCCACGTTAGAGGAGAGACCGCACCTGCTGACCTCTTTTCTCCTTCGCACCTCGCCTCAAAGTGGTGGCCGGGGTGCAAGGAGCTGAGGACAGCTGCGGAGATGCCAGCGGTACATCTTTAAATGCACAGACGCAACAGGAAAGCCAACCAAAACATTCGTATGGAACAAATGGGATGGGAACAGCAGTGTTCACACAGCTACACCCGAAACCCCCCTCCCGCACACGCCTGAAGAGGACGTTAGAACACAGACACACTGATACATACACGCGTGCACACACACACACACACACACACACACACACACACACACACGTTGTCTCAGAAAACCAGGGCCGGCCTTTAATGGCACTGAGATTCGCTGACATCTGATCATCAGGCAGGGAACCCCCTCGTGCAGCCACCAGGTGGAGGTCGGCCCCGCCAGCTCCCAAGCAGTGCCCGCGGGGACTCACGCTCTCAGCTGTGATGATCCTGGCCAGGTCGTCCTTGTGTTGCATCATCAGGTCATACCATTTCCGAAGCAGCACGCTCCGTTCCTGGAAAAGAGATGAAACGGTAGAGAAAGAGTGAAACGCCAAGCATAAGAGACACGAGACAATCTTCAGCTCCGACAGCCTCAGCCACGGCTCCTTCCTGGGGAGACGCAGCTCCCAGTCCTGGGAGGAGCAGGAGCTCTGACCCCATTGAACACGCCCCTCCCCGCCCCCCTCCTCTCTGTCCCTGTGACGGTCCCACTCCAGGGCCTCCCACACTGCAGTCACACAGCACTTGCCCTTGTGTGGCCTGTTTCCCTGGCATATGTCCTCCAGGGCGTCCCCTTTTTAAAAAATACATTTTTGTATTGATTTCAGATAGGAAGGGAGAGGGAGAGAGAGCGAGAGAGACGTCAATGATGAGAGAGAATCATGGACTGGCTGCCTCCTGCACTGCATGCCCCACACTGGGGATCGAGCCCGCGACCCTGGCCAGGAATCTAACGGTGACCTCCTAGGAGGCTCATAGGTCCACGCTCGACCACTGAGCCACGCGGCCGGGCTACAGCTCCGTCTTTCAACAGCTCAGGGCAGGTGAGCCTGGGCTGCGCCTCCCGGTGGTGGGTGTCTGCAGGGCAGGTGCGAAGGGCAGGTGCTACTCAGTGCAGGGGGAGGGGGAAGATGCGTCTCCCAGTTTTCTTCCTCCAGTTCCCCTCTCACCGCCCACCCCCACCTCCCCAGCGACCCTAAGAGGTCAGTTCTCAGCTGTGTTTCCCTCTTCAGGCGGAAAGGGTCCTGGGCCCCTTCCCCAGGGCATGGCCCGCCCAGGGCGCTCCCCGCCTCCCGACACCAGCGGGCGGCGTCCCGCGGGTCTCCCCGCAGCCTGGGGCGGGCTCAGGTGCTGCGAGGGCCACGGGGACCCCGACACCCGCGGCGGCGTCCGGCTGCACCGGGCTCGGCAGGAGGCCGCGCTCTGGACCGGGCTGCGCGGCACAGCGTTCTCATCCGGTGAAGGGCGGGCGCACTCACCTTGGCCAGGGCGCCCTTCCAGCCGCGGAAGGCGTCGTGGGCGGCGCGCACGGCGGCGCGGGCCTCGGGCGCCCCGCAGTCGGCCACCCGGCCCAGCTCGGCGCCGCTGGCCGGGTCGCGCACGGGGTAGGCGGCGGCGGCGGGGACCCAGCGGCCGCCCACGAAGGAGTCGGTGCGCAGCAGCGCCGCGGGGAGGCCGCCCGGGCCCGGCGCGTAGGTCCGGAGCGGGCCCGGCTGGGGCGCCCCGCCGCCGGCGCGGGAGCCGAGGAGCACGGGTCGGAGGCGCGGGGCCCCGCAGCGCGGCAGCCGCACGCAGGTCGCCATGGCCCGGCGGTGGCGGCGGGAAGCGGCGGGCGCGGAGCGGAGCGGAGAGCGGGGCGCGGATGCGGGTGGCGGACGCGGAGCAGCGCCCCCTCGCGCTCCAGGCGGGACCTGACGGAGCGCAGCGCTGCCGCCTCCCCGCGGCCGGGGGAGGGTCCGGGTGGGCGTGCCCTGCGGGCCGCGTCCCCTTCCCCTCGGGTGCTGTGTCCCTAACTCATCCCCGGCGCCCAGACCGCTGCCGGGAGCCGCTGCCTCTCCCGTCCCCCGTCCCCCGTCTCCCGTCTCCCAAGCCCGCATCTCCGTGGTCCGGGATGCGCGGAGCGAGCCCAGCTGCCCAGGCCGCCATCGCGCGCCTTGGTCCCCGCGGGCTCTGAGCTGCGGGGCCCGCCGGGATGTGCCTGGGCGGGGTGCCCGGTGCTCGCCCCTTCGGTGGGGAGCAGCCCTTGTTATGGAACAGCCTTTGGCGACAGACCAGCCAGGATCCAAACTCCGAATCCAGCGGACAGGCTGGTGCCCTTGGACGTTGCTCACCTGGGGCTCCCTGCCTGTGAAGTGGGGCCGAGGCCGGTTGTGGGAGAACTCACAGCGGTGACCGTCGCCACCACCGGAGATTCAGGGCCGAGCCCCGTGGATAGAGCGTCCGCGGCCTCCGGACAGAACGGTCCCGGGTTCGAGTCCAGGTCAGGGCACATGCCCCGGTTGCAGGCTGGATCCCCAGTATGGGGCGTGCAGGGGAATAGATATGACTCTCTCTCATTATTGCTGTTTCTATCCCCTTCTCCCTTCCTCTGTGAAATCAATGAAAATATATTAAAAATAAAGTAAAATGGAGGTGACCTTGGTTAAAACACATAGCACCAAGAAGGGGAGCAAACATATTAAAAACAGTATGCCATATATGCCAGGTCCCTTGAAACATATGCTGTGCAGATGTTTCTTCTCTACAGCGACTGTCAAGCAGCAAGGATGGACCGGCTCCCCGCACTGAGCCAAACAAACTAGGGCTCAGATCCACAAAGCTTTTGGACTGGTATTTGATTTTGCATTTCATTGATACATTGTTGTAAAAATGCTTTGGCTTCTTCCTAACAATAAAAAAATGATTCCAATAAAAAAAAATAAAATAAAGTAAAATTCAGGTCAGAATTCAAGGTCATACTGGCTGCCCAGGTCTAGCCACTTAGACTGGTAGGTCCCCAACCAGTCATGAGGACCTGTGTCAGAACCAGAACCAGAACCAGTCAAGGGGGTGTGATGGGTGGGACTTGGCCCCCAGCTCAGGGGCAGCCGGAAGCAGCACCTTAATGAGCATGAGGAACAGAGGGACCCTGGGGGTGGGGGCCTCTGCACTGACTCAGAGTGGCTTCAGCCCACCCTCCTTCACAGGGGCCTTCCTTCCAGGCCAGTGCTTGTTTGTGTTTTGTTTTTTCCAAAGAGCTAAAAGTCTGAATTTCTATGTGAATGTTTCCACTTGAAGAAAGTTGGCCCATGTTTGTAAAACACCCTTTCAGCCAAACAAAACAATCAGCCATGGTCTCGGCCTCCAGCAGTGGCCCAGGCCCGGGAGGAGCCGGCCGGAGCTGAGTTAGGTTACAGGGAAACTTGGCAGCCGGCTGAGGAGCGAAGATCATCCCATCTTCCAGGCTCCTCTCGCAGCCGCCTCGCTGAGGCCGGGCGTCCTTTCCTCCCCTCTGAGGGTCTCCCTTCTGGCTTTTTAAAAAATAATTTTTATTTTATTCATTCATTTATTATATATATATTTTTTATTTCAGAGCGGAGGGGAGAGGAGAGAGAGAAACATCAATGATGAGAGACTCATGGATCAGCTGCCTCCTGCACGCCCCACACTGGGGATGGAGCCCACAACCCAGGTGTGTGCCCTGACCGAGAATCGAACCGTGACCTCCTGGTTCATAGGTCGATGCTGAAGCCCTGAGCCGGGCCGGCTGGCTTCCTTCTGGCTCTTAATGTGCAACCTGCTCAGCTCTAAGCTCACCGTCACTCCCACGAAGACTAACCTAACTGTCCCCACAATGAGGGGCTGCAGCCTGGACAGCACACGGCAGGTGCGTCCTGAGCCCAGGGTTTTGGGAGCCCTGAGCTGGGTCCTGCCTCTGTCCCCTGCCCCCGCCCCACGTGGGACGGGGTGTCTTGGCTGGGGCTGCAGGAATCCGGCCCCACAGCAGGGAGCTCTGGGAACGCAGGGGAGAGAGCAGGACTGGCTGCTCTTGTGTAACCCACACGACTGTCAGTATCTGTTGCCAAACTCGGAGCGAGAAGCCGCCCCAGCTGGTCCTCCGGCTGTCCCAGCGCAGGCGGCAGAGCCCGAGGAGCCTCAGCCAGGACAGGATGCTCGGGTCGGCAGTGGCCCTGGGAAGGTGAGGGGCTGGGCCAGGGATGCCCCAGGCGACAGGAGGCTGCTTTTGAGAGAAAGCAAATGCTTGGGGGCCACTTTGCTGGTGACTCCACATCAGAGGGGGACGCCGGGAGCCTGCAGGAGCCGCTGCTCCCACTGGCAAGCACGTGGGTCTCCCTGCAGGTGTTTGCTGTTCTGGGGAAGTTAACAGTAAACAGCTAACTACCAGCCAAGGATATTATCTAGAAACGAGGCTTGGCTACCGTGCCAGCGACTCGCTCATGGGAGAGCGGAGGGTCGGGCCAGACTGGGGGCAGGTGGGGGGCGGGGGCGGGGTCTGTCCCAGCCCCAGGAGCCCTGAGCCACGGGGCCTGTCTGCCTGCAGGGTCTGGTGCGGCCTGCTCCTCGCGCTGGGCGCCCTGTGCCCTGGAGGCTCACCGTGCGGCATTTCGACCCACATAGAAATAGGTGAGTGCCGGCAGGGCGGGTCGTGGTGCGAAGGACGCCAAGTGTGTCAGGGAGGTGGAGAGGCAGGCAGCCCATCCCTGTGTGGAGGACTGTGTCCTGCTGTGCTGGCCGCCCACCGGGAGCCGAGAGGCCAGGGCCGAGGCCTCCAG
The DNA here is from genome assembly GCA_035771395.1 of Myotis vivesi. Taxonomy (NCBI): domain Eukaryota; kingdom Metazoa; phylum Chordata; class Mammalia; order Chiroptera; family Vespertilionidae; genus Myotis; species Myotis vivesi. The sequence goes on from JAWPEG010000009.1 coordinate 951,382, forward strand.
GCTTGGGGGCTGTCGGTGGACTTGGAGGAGAGCTAGGAAGCTAGGGGGTCTTGGGGCTCCTGTGGGGGAGAGTGAGGCGCTGGGGGGACAGAGGCTCCGGGAGGGAGGGCAGGGGTGCAAAGCGGGGTGTGAGGAATGCTTCCCAAGGGCAAGTCCATGGAAGGTACATGTGTGGCCACGGGAGCGGGTCCCGGGGTCAGGTGGCTTTAAGGGGTCGGCTTCAGGCCCGGCCAGCGTGGCTCAGTGGCTGAGCATCGACCTACGAACCAGGTCACGGGTTCGATTCCCAGTCAGGAAACATGCCCGGGTTGAAGGCTCAATCCCCAGTAGGGGGCATGCGGGAGGCAGCCAGTCAGTGACTCTCTCATTGTTGACGTTTCTCTCTCTCCCTCTCCCTTCTTCTCGGAAATCAACTAAATATATTTTTATATTAAAGCAGGAGGGAGTTGGCCTCCTTAATGAATTGTACAGTTCTAGTAAAGTGAAATTGCTCTAACTATAGAAGTGCGCCGAAGAGGAACCAACATCAATGGGAGTTTTCACGTTTTTAATCCTTAGAGCTCAGCAATTAACAAGATGGATGAAATCCAAAATGCCAACAAAATCAGATCCTGGCTTGCCTTTCTCGAGCAGGTGCCAAGCAAAGGTCTCCACAGGGAAATACACGTTAACAACATGCGATAGATTAAATATGTATAAACATGTTCACTCGGACGTAACTGAAGGCAACTCCTAGCCTGTGACGTTGAAGATGTTTTACATGAGAGGAAACTGTAACCTCACTTAGCGACTAGGTTGGAAGGTTTCATGAAGATGGCGGCTCACTTCCCTCGCCTCAGAGGGGCTGTGCGGAGGGCGGACATGGGTGTGAGTCAGTGCACCAGAGTCTGCCTCATCCAGGGATTTTGAGTCCGTAAATCGCAGAGTCCTGGGCCCGGCTGCCTGTGTGGGCCGTGCCTGACCGAGTCTCTTATGGCACCGATGTCTACAGCAGTGGCCGTTTTCTTGTATGAATTTAAAAATTGGATGTGGCCCTAGCCGGTTTGGCTCAGTGGATAGAGTGTCGGCCTGCAGACCAAAGGGTCCCGGGTTCGATTCCAGTCAAGGGCATGTGCCTCAGTTGTAGGCTTCTCCCCAGCCTGGGCCCTGGTTGGGGCTCGTTCAGGCTCTATATATAAATCAGAAAATTTTGATTTGGCTCAAAAATCCAGTGTGGTTCAGTGGATAGAGCATCAGCCTGAGGACCAAACAGTCCCGGGTTCGATTCTGGTCAAGGGCATGTACCATGGTTGCAGGCTTCTCCTTGGCCCAGGCCCTGGTTGTGGCTCGTTCAGGAGGCAACCCATCGATGTGTTTCTCTCACATCGATGTTTCTCTCTGTCTCTCCCTCTCTCCGCCACTCTCCCTAAAAATCAATGGAAAAATATCCTTGGGTGAGGATTAACAACAACAACAAAGAAAAACTGGAGGTGATTCGCAATAGAAATGAGGCATGAATCACCCTCCAGCGTCTCTTGGGAGAAATGTTGACTCTAAGGAGGTCGGGTGTGGTGTCCCCTACGGGCGTGTGGGTGGTGCAGGTGGCCTCGGAGACTGGTTGTCCGAGTAAAGTCATCCTGAGATAAGGACACACCTGGGCTCCGGCTCAGCCCCATGGGGCCGGCATCGCCTCTCCCGTGTGGCTTATGCTCGGGGGTGTGGCGATGGTAGGTTCTAGGAGGGCTGACTTCTGTCTGCTGAGCTCCTGCCAGGTGCCAGCCATGCTCCTCACAGCATTGGTTTCCTCTAGTTCTCTCAGTGGCCGCAGGTGGGCATCACGTACTTTCACACAGGAGGGGGGCTGAGGCCTCAGCGGTTAACTTAGCCCGGGGAGGGGAGCTGGTGAAGCAGGAAATGTAAATCATCATGCAGCCGGGTCGTACTGTCCTGGTATTTATATGAACTTACATTACATAAACAGTGCATGGCTCTAACTATGGCTGATGAAAATGACCAGTGAGAACAAACTTCATTTTCACNCCTGTGGGGATTGGGCTGAAACCGACAGTCCAACATCCTTTGAGGGGTCCCAGATTGCAAGAGCGTTCAGGCCAGGCTGAGGGACCCCACCAGTGCACGAATCTGTGCACTGGGCCTCTAGTAAAATTATGTTTTCTGTTTCTTTTTAAATATATGTTTTTCTGGATTTCAGAGAGGAAAGGAGAGGGAGAGAGAAACATCAATGATGAGAGAGAATCATGGATCAGCTGCCTCCTGCACAGCCCCGACTGGGGATCAAGCCCACAACCCAGGCATGTGCCCTGGCGGGGAATCCAGCTGTGACCTGGCTCATAGGTCGACTTTCATCAACTGAGCCACGGGTTATATTTCCCTTTTAAAATGAGTCTGGGGCGTCTGTTTTCAGCATGTGGTTGAACTTGATCGATGTGTGTGTCTCTTTCTCAGGACACAGAGCTCTCGAGTTTCTCCACCTTCAGGAGGGAAGCATCAACTATAGACAGGTATCGTCTGATTTTTCTCTGATTCCAGGTGCCAGAGGTCCTTGCAGACTTAACCAGTAACTTTCAGAGCCTTTTCATATCTTTATGAACCATTAATAATGTTTTGGGCTAAAAGCACACTCCCCCGGCACTGGTGCTAACGCACGCAGACATGTCACTGGAAATCCCTGAGTGCCCGCGTGCTCGCCCCTCTTAACTCACAGACGCCTTTTATAATGACACCCTCCGATCCCTTCCAGACACGGGGTGCTGATTTATTTTTTTATCTGCATATGTGGGACCCTTGCAGATTCTCCTCCCTCCCACAGCCTGCCCTCGGGGGAGGGTGGAACGCGGCTCACTGGCCCAGTTGGTGCGAGGCTGCAGAGGGCGTGGCCAGGGGGGCTGTCTGGCTGGCCCACGGGCTGGGCCGCAACAGCTCGGCCAGCCTTCGCGTCCCAGGTCCGCGTTGGGTTGGCTCTGGGTTGTCTTTTGGTGAAACATCCGGAGGCGCCTGCTCCTTAAAGACTGGCGCCGACCAAATGAATCGGGGGCAATGCCTAAAGCGGAGGAACCGGGCACCCGTTGGCGAGACTGTGAGGACGGACCACTGTGCCTCCATTGTGACCGTCGTGGTCGCTCTTTCTGCGGAGGAAATGGAATGTGGTGTGTTGACCAGGAGCCGAGCTGGTTACCGGGCCCCGCCCGCCCGGCCGCCCGGAACAGGTTTCATCTCCCAATTGTGAAAGTGGTAACTTCCTGCAGCAAAGGATCCCTCAGATGACAACGCTGACATTTTGCTTTATGTCTCCAGGCGTTTTCCTGCATTTATTAGTACTTTTCCCCCCAAAATGACGACAGTCTCCACATTATTTTATAACGTGCTCTTTGCATTTAATGTGGCAGGTATCTTTCCCTGTCACTGGAGAGCTTCAGAGTAGTTTTAACAGTTATGTGTTTTCCTGTCCCCGAAGCGCACCATCGTGTGTCCAACCAGTTCCTCGTTTTACTCTTCATTTTGAGAAGCTGTAAAACCCGGAGCCGTTGGAATGACAAGTAACACTCGGGTGCCCTTTACCCGGGTCCCCAGCTGTTGGCCACGTACGCGGCTGCCTTTTTGTCCTCCCTCTGTACATTGATTTTTCCCTGACGCGGTCCTGACTGCCCTTTCGCTCTTCGTGGTGTGATTCCCGGAAACGAGGCCATTGCCCTGTGACCACAGCGTGATCCTCTCGTTCAGGAAATCGACGCTGAAGTAATACCGCTGCCCGGGCCCCCGGCCTCCGTCCGGCTCGTCTGGGGCCTCGGGGCTCCCGCCGGGGTTCCAGGACCCGGGCCACCTCTGTGCTCAGGTGTGGGTTCCCAGCGACCCCCTCCAGCCGGGGAGAGACCCTCCCTCGTCGTTAGCGACCTTGACTTTGGAAAAGGGCAGTCCAGTAACTTCCAGCTTTGCCTGCTGTTCCCTATCACTAGATTCTGCTGCGGGTGTTTTTTGGCAGAAACATGGTAACACAGTGAAGCGATGCTAGGTTCTTCTCATCACATCGCATCAGCAGGCACACGGGCTGATGTGCACCATTTGGGGTAACCATTTTTGTTGCCATGGTTGCATTTTTAGTCCTAAATTTCCATTCGCCCAGTGTGGCTCAGTGGTTGAGCATCGATCTGTGAACCAGGAGGTCACGTTCGATTCCCGGTCAGGGCACAGGCCTGGGTTGTGGGCTCGATCCCCAGTGTGGGGCGTGCAGGAGGCAGCCGGTCCATGATTCTCATCACTGATGTTTCTTTCTCTCCCTCTCCCGTCCTCTCTGAAGTCAATAAAAAGTACATTTTTTTTAAAAGGGAAGCAGGTGTCGTTAACCCTCCCGCAGCCCACAGCCCAGCCTCCCTCTGCAGCACAGGCCGCGCAGGCAGAGAGCCAGGCTGACTCTGTGCTGTTCTCCGACACTGACTGTCACTGCGGCCTGAGCACCTCACACACCAGTCCCGGGAGAGCCGGAGGCAAGCCCGCTCCGCGCGGGACGGAGAGGAGGGGTGCCGTTCCCTCGGGGATGGGCTCAGTGAGGCTGTGACCGCAGGAGAGAGCCGGGCTCTGCAGGCTGGGGAGTCGAGCTGGCTTCCACGTGAATTTCATTTTCCCTCCACCCAGTCCCGCCTCCCTCTGCGGACCCTGCCCTGACCTCTGCTTCGCCCCCAGCTGCTGCTCGAGCACCGGGACGCGTACCAGGCCGGGGCCGTGTTTCCCGACGCCTTCTACCCGGGCATCTGCCAGAGAGGTGAGGGCCCCCCCACCCCGCTCCCCCACCCGCTCAGGAGAAAGGGCTGTGGGTTAAAAATCCAGCCGTGCGGTGGTCACGCTTCCCATGCGTTGGCCCTGGGCTTAGTTCAGAGTTGCGTTCCTGTGGGCTGGGGTCCCTGGCCTTTCCCCTCTTCCTTGGGGCCCACAGGCGCACCCACAGGCCTGGAGGGCAGGTGGAGGGAGGTGGTGGGGGGAGGGTGGGGGAGGGGGCCTCCTGCTGCTCCAGGCAGGTCCTGAGCCCTGGCTCTGTCTGTCAGGGCGCTTTCACGAGGTGTCCGAGAGCACCCACTGGACCCCCTTCCTCAACGCCAGCGTCCACTACATCCGGGAGCGCTACCCGCCGCCCTGGGAGAAGGTGGGGCCCTCGTCCTTGGCCTCCTTGCCCCCTCCCCGCTCTGCCCTCAACGCCAAGCACAGCGCCGGGGGCCAGCAGGCGCTGGTTAACACGTGAAGTTATTTTGAGAGTTTGGGGTAGGTCACGGGTTGTTTTGCTCTGACACTTAATTCATCGGGAAGCACCTGAAACTCGGCACAGGTCCTTCGTGGTTTTGGTAACTAGACACAGATTTTTGTTGTTAATCCTCACCCGGGGATATTTTCTATTGATTTTTAGAGAGTAGAAGGGAGAGGGAGAGACATAGAGAAACATCATCGGTTGCGTCCTGCACGCATCCCGACCAGGGTCAGGGAACCTGCAACCAAGGTACGTGCCCTCGACCAGAATCGAACCCGGGACCCTTCAGTCCATGGGCCGGCGCGCTATCCACTGAGCCACACCAGCCAGGGCTAGACATGGAATTCCCATTAAGCGTCAATCATAGAAATGAATTCACATTTATTTTTATTTCTATTTAAATCTTTATTGTTGGAAGTATTACACATACCCCCCCCACTGACCCCCTTGAGTTCACTCACACGTATGAACACGCCCCACGGGTGTCGTGGAAGAGCCCAGGCTCAAGGCCGTGTGTTTGCGGGCAGGACACGGAGAAGCTGGTGGCCTTCCTGTTCGGCGTCACGTCCCACATGGTGGCCGACGTCAGCTGGCACAGCCTGGGCATCGAGCAGGGCTTCCTGAGGACCATGGCCGCCGTGAGTGCCCACCGTCAGCCTTCCCCGTGATCCGCCCCCGAGGTCACAGAGGGGCCCCCCCAGGGAAAGGGACTCGTCCGGGCGCTCACATCTCGGGAATAGGCTTCTTGCCCAAAGCGTAGTTGGCAGATTTCCTCTTTTTAAAAAATATATTTGTGTTGATTTCAGAGAGGAAGGGAGAGGGAGAGAGAAAGAGAGGGAGAGGGGGAGAGAGAGAGAGAGAGAGAAACATCAATGAGAGAGAATCATGCATCACTGCCTCCTGCCCGCCCCCCACTGGGGATGTGCCCTGACTGGGAATGAACCGTGACCTCCTGGTCCCTAGGTCGATGCTTACCCACGGAGCCACGCCGGCCGGTTATTTTGGGCTTTTTTTCCTTTTTAGTTTCCTGTGTGGAAATGCTGTTTCCCAAGGGGCACTGTGCTCTCACCCGGTGCCTCAGCCTCTGGAGTCCCGTCCATCAGTGCCGACAGGATTCTGTGAGGTGGATGAGGACGCGGGGGAGATGTGTGGCGTCTTACAGGCGCACGCGTCCCCATAGCTTTCTCTGGCAGCTCAGCGGCCAGTGTAACTCCTCCAGCAGATCAATGGGAATAAGTAGGAAAGCCAGGTGCTTCCCTGGACCCTGAGCCGCCCGCCCGCCCCCTCGGCGGCCGCCCGCTCGCTCGCAGGGAAGGAGCCGGCTGCTCGGTGATGCCTGAGACGTTGGTTCTCTGCTCCTCAGATGGACTTTCACGGCTCCTACTCCGAGGCGCATCCGGCTGGAGATTTTGGTAAGTTTTCTCACTTGCCAAGGTTTCTTTTGCGGTAGATTTCATGTGCAATGAGCCCACTATTTAAAAGTGTATTTTTAACCGTTTGAGTCCCAAGCAGCGCGATCGACATAAGATAAAACAAGCGCTATCACGCTGTTTGGGTCTTTTCGTACTCATTTAGAGAAAGCGCGGTTGCGCTGTTTGGGATTCTTCGACAGTGTTTTTTCAATAGCCCCTGGGACTCAAACGAATCGTATGTTTTCTCGACATAAAATCTCAGCAGCGCAATCGCGCTGCTTGGGACTCAAACGGTTAAATACGTTTTTATTGATTTCAGAGAGGAAGGGAGAGAGAGAGAAACATCAATGATGAGAGAGAATCATGGATCGGCTGCCTCTTGCACACCCCACACTGGGGATCGAGCCTGCAACCCGGGCATGTGACCTGACCGGGAATTGAACCCTGACCTCCTGGTTCATAGGTGGTCGCCCAACCACTGAGCCACGCCAGCCAGGCTGTATATATTTATGTTGTTTTTGTCATATCTTGCCAGCAGCACATACTGACTGCTTTCTGCTCTAATGTGCTTCACCCAGCGCACGGGCACACCTCGTTTAACAGCTGCGCACTTCTGAGCGGTTGTATTTTTTGAAAAAAAAAATCACATTTTATTGACTTGTGTTATAGTTTTAGAAACACTTTACTTTTATATCAGATGGACGTTCATGACCTCGTGTCTGCTAACGCACCAGCTCTTGGTTGGTAGCTGCCGTCCTTTCTCTGTAGGCATTTACCTGTAAATATCCAACCGGATGGTGAGCGGTGGCATCTGAAGGAACATCGCGGTTTGTCTTTCCTTAGTGTGAAAAGCACTTTGGTTATGGGGTCACTTTCCACCTCAATTCATGCTTCACTTGCTAAGATTTTAAAAGATCAACTTCTATAAAGACATGCCGGCGCCTAAAACAACAAGCAAAAGCGTGTAACAAACACCTGAGCAGAAGCGTGTAACACCTGAGCAGACGCGTGTAACAAACACCTGAGCAGACGTGTGTGACACCTGAGCAGACACGTGTGACAAACACCTGAGCAGATGTGTGTGACACCTGAGCAGACGCGTGTGACACCTGAGCAGACGCGTGTAACAGTTGAGCAGACGCGTGTAACACCTGAGCAGACGCGTGTAACACCTGAGCAGATGCGTGTAACGGTTGAGCAGACGCGTGTAACGGTTGAGCAGACACGTGTAACGGTTGAGCAGACGCGTGTAATGGTTGAGCAGAAACGTGTAACAATTGAGCAGACGCGTGTAATGGTTGAGCAGACACGTGTAACACTTGAGCAGAGGCGTGTAACGGTTGAGCAGACACGTGTAACAGTTGAGCAGACGCGTGTAACGGTTGAGCAGAAACGTGTAACAATTGAGCAGACGCGTGTAACGGTTGAGCAGAAACGTGTAACACTTGAGCAGAGGCGTGTAACGGTTGAGCAGACACGTGTAACAGTTGAGCAGACGTGTGTAACGGTTGAGCAGAAACGTGTAACAATTGAGCAGACGCGTGTAATGGTTGAGCAGACACGTGTAACACTTGAGCAGAGGCGTGTAACACCTGAGCAGACGCGTGTAACAGTTGAGCAGACGCGTGTAACGGTTGAGCAGACGCGTGTAACAGTTGAGCAGACACATGTAACGGTTGAGCAGACACGTGTAACACTTGAGCAGACGCATGTAACACCTGAGCAGACGCGTGTAACGGTTGAGCAGACGCGTGTAATGGTTGAGCAGACGCGTGTAACACTTGAGCAGACGCATGTAACACCTGAGCAGACGCGTGTAACGGTTGAGCAGACGCGTGTAACGGTTGAGCAGACGCGTGTAACGGTTGAGCAGACGCGTGTAACGGTTGAGCAGACGCGTGTAACAGTGTCGAGCGCTCACAGTTCCGGTTGCAGGAACCATGTGGGCAGCGCTGCTCCTGTGGTCTCTGACCCCCGTGTCGTGTTTTGCTCCCGCAGGCGGAGACGTGCTGAGCCAGTTCGAGTTCAACTTTAATTACCTCGCGCGGCGCTGGTGAGAGCGGGAGTGACGGACAGACGCCGTCTACACGGCGTAGGAGCGCGACCCTGTCCTCCGGGGAGCGGAGCTCACCCTCCTCGGGCCTGTGCTGTGTGGATGCAGAAAGCAGAGCTGCAGACTAGACGGCCCAGCGGGCTCTTCACGGGCCTGAGGGTCACAGCAGAGGAAGGAGTGCGCGTTCACTGAGCCGCAGGGCGCCCTGTGCCGCGGCCGGAAGGAGCCACCGTTTCCTTTTAACCGGTCGTCTCGCGGTCCCCGAGGGGGTGGCTTAGAATCCCCCTGTGGGTGGTTTCGTTCCTCCTGCCCTTTTGCTGTCCACGTGCTTGAAAGGATGTTGTTAGGAGCATTCAGGTTTCAAAACCTGGCACCTGCCTGGCACGCGGAGCCTGGGTCACGAAGCCGTGGCCTCCATCGCCCGTAACGCTGTTGCCCCACGTGGCCTGACCGGTGCTGCTGCAGCCACGCCCTGGTCACACAGCTTTTTTCTCTGAATGTTTACGAAGCTGTTGGAGGTGGAGGAGTCTGTCCCCAGTCCCAGCCCCTGAGCGGGGAGGGCTGGGTGGGGAGGACGCTGCAGACCAAAGAGAAGGGAGGCCTGGGCTGGTGGGGGGTCAGGGCGGTGGGGAGGGGGGCGTGGTAGGTGTCCTGGCAGTGCCCGCCCGGTCCCTGGTCCAGCTGCCTCAGAACTAAGGGCGCCCAGAACCAGCGAGTCACTGCAGGTGACCGGAGGCCGGCGGGCCGCGGCTCCCAGGGAGGGGCGGGATGCAGGGGCGTCCGCACCGCACTGCCGCCTCTCAGTGTCCATTGGTTTGGGGCCTTTGGAAATGTTTCACTTTCTTGCTTGCCTGGTGATTGACATAAGAAATTATTTTTGTTATTTTCAACAAAAACCTAGCCTTTTAGGCTGTTTTTATTGGAAGGACCATCCTGGGTTCTTGTAAAAAATAGAAACTGGGCCTGAACAGATTCTTTCTCACAGACACTGACGTTGGAGAGCTAGGGCCTCGAGAAGAAGGCGGGGGCGAGGGGGGGGGGAGCAGAGGGGCGCCGGGCACAGAGTGGAGGCGCTGCTGGTCCCCCCGGGAAACAGCTCGTGTCTGTGACCTGACCCAGTTCTCCCCGCTCCTCATGGGCTGGGGAGCCGGGGGTCGGGTGGCAGCCATTGTCTTACAACAATGATCTTGAGACCATTTCAACTGAAAAGAGTAAAAAGGCTGCCCTTGCTCCTGGGACTCTGAACCCACAAAACCAAACACCCGTGCAGCCGGGAGCCTCCTCCCGGTTGTGCCTCATACGTGTTAGGTGATGGCTCCGGTGCCTGCTCTGCGGCTCTGGGCCAGGCCCTGTGAGTGGAGGGACCGAGAGCAGCCGACCTGCGGCTGGGACCAGGCACCGCCCTGCAGGCCCTCTGGTGGCCCCGCACGGCAGGCGGGGGATGGCGGGCAGGCAGTGTCACCTCTGCTATCATCTCCATCTTCCGAGCCCCACACTCGGCCCTGATCCTGCCGCTTCCCCAGGTACGTGCCCGTCGAGGACCTGCTGGGCATCTACAGGAAGCTCTACGGCAAGGAGGTCATCACCAAGCACGTCATTGTCGAGTGCTCCTACCTTCAGTTCCTGGAGATGTAAGTGCGGCCGGGGAATCGCACAGGAGCGTGTCACTGCCTCCTGGCCCACGTCCTGGTGACTCTGTGTCTGTCCTGGAGGCCCCGTGTCCGTCTGGGGGGCCCTGTGTCAGTCTGGGGAGCCCTGTGTCCGTCTCCATGGCCCTGTGTCCTTCTGGGAGGCCCTGGGTCCGTCTGGGGGGCCCCGTGTCCGTCTGGGGGGGCCTGTGTCCATCTGGGGGACCCTGGGTTCGTCTGGGGGGGCCCTGGGTCCGTCTGGGGAGCCCTGGGTTCGTCTGGGGGGCCCTGTGTCCGTCTGAGGAGCTCTGGGTCCATCTGGGGGGCCCTGTGTCCATCTGAGGAGCTCTGGGTCCATCTGGGGGGCCCTGGGTCCATCTGAGGAGCTCTGGGTCCATCTGGGGGGCCCTGTGTCCATCTGAGGAGCTCTGGGTCCGTCTGGGGGGCCCTGTGTCCATCTGCGGGGCTCTGTGTCCATCTGGGGGCCCTGTGTCCATCCTGGTAGCTCTGTGTCCGTCCTGGTGGCTCTGTGTCTGCAGTGCGGGTTGGTGGGTGGACTTAGCTGGCTCAGGGCGCTCACACGATAGTCGATGCGTGTCGATGCAGCTCTTTCTTCGTTATTTGCCTCGTTCTCTGTGGGGCCACAGCTCACGGCCACGCTCACTGTGTGTTGCAGGTACGGCGAGGTGCTGGCTGTCTCCAAGGTACAGCCTCCTCCCCCGAAACCGCCCCACGAGAGGCTCTGTGGGCCCGGGCAGCGCCCAATGCCGTCTCCCCTCCGTGTCCCCCCAGCTCTACCCCACCTACTCCCGGAAGTCCCCGTTCCTGGTGGAGCAGTTCCAGGACTACTTCCTCGGGGGCCTGGACGACATGGCCTTCTGGTCCACCAACATCTACCGCCTCACCAGCCACATGCTGGCCCACGGGACCCAGTGAGCGGCCTGTCCTCCCCCACACCCCACCCACTGCGTCCCACAGTCCTCGCAGGTTCCTGTGAGCACACGCCTGGGCTCCCTGAGCTCTGCCTCCTCCTCGTGAATGGGCAGGCAGGGTCCACCACTGGGGCTGCTGGGAGGGCGGAGGTGGCCCTGGTGCCTGGGCTCTGCTGCTGCTGTCAGAAGGGAGTTCAGTTTGACGGGCGGGGTTTGAACACGTGGCCACAGGGGGATGGCCTGCATGTGTCTGTTTTATAAAGTTCACATGGCTCACGTGGTTGAGCATCGACTTATGACCCAGGAGGTCACAGTTCGATTCCCATCAGGGCACATGCCCAGGTTGCGGGCTCCATCCCCAGTGAGGGGCGTGCAGGAGGCAGCCAGTCCCTGATTCTCTCTCATCACTGATGTTTCTCTCTCCCTCTTCCTTCCTTTCTCTGAAATAAAACACAACAACAACAAAGATTTTAAAAAGCAGACTTCGCCCTCAAGGGTTCTGAGCGGGTTCCTGGGCTCAGGGCAGCTCAGGGGTGCAGGGCAGGGACGGGCAGCTGGGCCTGGGTAGCTGTGGAGGCTTCTCAGTCGCTCCCCCTCCCTCTGGAGGAGGCCTGACCCCAGGCTGCCCCGCAGGGACTGCAGCCTGCCCGAGAACCCGCTGTTCATCGCCTGCGGCGGCCAGCGGACCGGCCCCCAGGGGTAAGTGTCGCAGACTGGCTCCCAGCGACATGCTCACCGAGGATGTGCGGCCGACAGACAGGTGCCAGGTGTGCCCTCCCAGCCGGTGGGCTCAGAGCGGAATCACGGGACGGGCTGTGCACGAGTAAGGCGCTCAGTGAGGCACACGCCAGTCTGCTGCTCAGTCAACGTCACGTGGGAGCGAGTGGTGTTAGTGATGCCGCTACTGCTGTCCTCACCCTTAACCTTGACCCAGGCCTCACCCTGAGGAGCAGTGACCAGTGAGGCCGTGTCTGAGGACAAGGCCGGGCCTGACCGGGTCTGGGACTCGGTGCCCAGGCTGCACATTTCATTCATGGGCTGTGCAGTGAATAGTGCAGGTGACACCTTCCTCCTCATTGGGTGGGACCATGGGCCCCAGGTGCTCGTCAGGGTCCGTGTTCGTGGGGACACATTGTTGTGCATTTGGGGAACGAGGACGTTAGATGAGAAGCGCGACACAGACGGTGGTGCCTTGTAAGGAACCGTGTAGCTTCAGGCAGGAGCTCGCTCAGCACAGGGGCGAGAGGGGAGACTGTCAGGGACCCTATGGCCAGTGTTGCTCAGTGGATAGGGTGTCGGCCTGTGGACAGAGGGTCCCGGGTTTGATTCGGGTCAAGGGTACGTACCTTGGTTGTCAGGCCGTGGGCAGGAGGCAACCCATCGATGTGTTCCTCTCACATCAATGTTTTTGTCTTCCCCTCTCCCTTTCCTTCTCCCTACAAATCAATGGAAAAATATCCTCAGGTGAGGATTAAAAAACAAAAACAAGATGGGCTTTGAACCTGTGACTAAGGCGACGACATCCTTCAGCTCGGGTGGTTCTGGTCTGTTCTGCTCTCCAGCAGCTCCCAAGTGCAGAAAAGCGACGCCCATAGAAACCTGACTGCCTCCCTCACCAAGGATGCTGGGAAGAACATAAACTACACAGCAAGGGGCGCCGTCTTCAGCGTGGACTCCTGGACCTCGGTGAGGAGGGTCCGCTCTGCGTGGAGAGGGGGCCCCGGTGGCCCCTGTCCTGCGGCGTCACAGGCTGTGTGACGAACACTCCCTGAGAGTCACTCGTGCACGCCAGGCCCCAGACCCTCGGCCGCCAGTCTGGTCTGTGCCAGAGCCGCAGGCGGGAGGGCCGCTGGCTCGGGGGTAATGGACAGAGGCCCTGAGCGGCTGCTCTGGACTGCCTGGGCCCTCGTTTGGCCTCGGTCTCCCTTGGGTGGGCTCAGTTGTGTCCCCGAACTCGCGAGGGTCTAGCGCTTGGTCCCTCCAGGCCTCTCCCGTCTGCGTCTGCAGGGCCTACGTCAGGGACAGTCGTCCTCCCACGCTGGGGGCCGCTTGTCCCCCGATTCGCACACAAGGCCTCCCCCATCGCCACGACTCTCGTTCCAGGACTCGATGTCCTTCATGTACCAGACCCTGGAGAGGAACCTGCGGACGCTCTTCACGGGCAGCTCCCAGCGGCCGCAGAAGCACGTGTCCCGCCCCCTGGCATCGTACTTCCTGTCCTGTCCCTACGCGAGGCTGGGCTGGTGGGTGCGCGTGTGTCTGGCTCCGTGTGCCTGTCCCTGTCGTTTGACCGATGGAGTGAGTGGCCCCTATTGTCTGTCCATTCGTCGTCATCAGCATTACCTTGGTTACGTGGTTGTAACGCTAAGATGTCTCCTTCACGTCGGTCAGGACGCGTGTACCAACCTTGCGGAGTTGCCCACCTGCAGGGCTGGGGCGCACGGGGTGCTGTCGGGGTCCTGTGCGCGGGGACAGGTGGTCACAGGTTTGGGGAGTGACAGTGTTAGAAGGAGAAGCGCAGACAGTGGTGTGGTGACGGGAACAGTGTACCTTTTATTTTTTAAAACAATATATTTTTTTATTGATTTCAGAGAGGAAGGGAGAGAGATACATCCATGATGAGTGAGAATCATGGATCGGCTGCCTCCTGCACGTCCCACACTGGGGATGGAGCCCGCAACCCAGGCCTGTGCCCTGACCGGGAATCAAACCCTGACCTGGTTCATAGGTTGCTGCTCAATTGCTGAGCCACGCCGGCCGGGCAGCAGCGTAGCTGTTATCAGACACCAGGCGGTCTCTCTCGTCCACACAGGGCGATGACCTCGGCCGACCTCAACCAGGACGGGCACGGCGACCTGGTGGTGGGCACCCCGGGCTACAGCCGCCCCGGCCACATGCACGTGGGGCGCGTGTACCTCATTTATGGCAACGACCTGGGGCTGCCCCCCATCGACCTGGACCTGGAGGCCGAGGCCCACGGGGTCCTGGAGGGCTCCCAGGTGAGGCCGTGTTCCCGCCGGGGTGCCCACTCCTCGGGCAGGGCCCGGGTGAAGAGTGGGTTTTTGGTTCGTTGGTGTTCGCATGGGCCCAGGGGTTTCCAGACCTTTCCATCCCGGGCGCCCCATCTTCCTGTGTCGCCGGCGCTGCATGTCGCGGGCGCTGCAGGTGTCTCAGGGCTGTCTGAGCCGAGCTGAGCCCAGGACTCGCTGCCCCCAGCCCGCAGGCCGCTTCGGCTCCGCCCTGGCCGTGCTGGACTTCAACAGGGACGGGTTGCCCGACCTGGCCGTGGGCGCCCCCTCCGCGGGCTCCGAGCAGCTCACCTACAAGGTCAGGCTGGGGGTGGGTGGAGAGGGATGGATGGAGGGGGGCCAAGCCCCTGGGGGCAACAGACGGTTGGACGAGCCGGCCCAGCGTCTGGGTGGGTGACCTGGGGCGCCCCCTTCGGTCCCTGACGAGGCCTCGGGCCCTGACGCACCTGTTCCTGCCTCCTGGCCTCCTGCCTCCTGCCCCCAGCAAATGCTTTGCTCACTGGGGGGGGGGAGGGGGGGAGGGGGGAAGGTGACACAGTCCAGGCCATGGGGCTCCCGTGGGGCACAGACCCGGCTGGGCCAGGCTGCTCCCACTGCCCAGGCCCTCCCGGTCCTGCCATCCTAACCACTGGGCCTCGCACACGGGGGCGGGGTCATCGCATGCCGTGAGCGGACCCTGGGCGGCAGAGCCCAGGCCACGCCGGCTCTGGGTCTGCAACAGCCTGTGGCAGGGAAACGCCAGGGGTGCCGCCTCCCACCCGCCCCCGGCAGCAGGGCCCAGGCCCGTGTCCGTGTCCGTCACGGAAGCCAGCCCGTGGGACGGACGGGGACTGCCTGGTCCTCCTGCTCTCCTGACCTCACGGCCGCCCGGCCTGTCCTCGCCAGGGCGCGGTGTACGTCTACTTCGGCTCCAAGAGAGGAAAACTGTCCCCGGCCCCCGACGTCACCATCTCCTGCCAGGTATGTCCCCTCGGCCGGTGAGGCCTGGGGCTGGGCGTCCCCCCCAGGTGAGGACACGCGGCTCCGTCCCCAGGACACGTACTGCAACCTGGGCTGGCGGCTCCTGGCGGCCGACGTGGACGGAGACGGTGCGCCCGACCTGGTGCTGGGCTCTCCCTTCGCGCCGGGCGGCGGGAAGCAGCGGGGCATGGTGGCCGCCTTCCACTCGGGCCCCCACCGACGCCACGGAGGTAGTCCCTGCTCCGCCCGGGGCCGCTCCTCCTCACCCCCCCCTCACCCCCCCCCCCCCGCCCCTGTCCTCCCGCGTCAGCCCCGCAGCCGCCCCCTTACAGGCGCTCTGGGGAGGGTACTCGGTGTCCCCGGAGGACAGGGAGCCCGGCCTCTGGGCCCAGGCCCCAGGGCCAGTGGCTTAGCCTGAGTCTCCCAGTGACAGAGCAGGGACACCGCAGGCGCCCAAGAAGCACTTCCTGCGGGACTTGCGAGTCCATCTAACGTTGGGGCCTGGGACAGGGGTGGGGGGTGTCTGAGAGCTCTGGGGAGAACCCGTCCACCATTACCTACAGAGGGCCGCCTGTCCTCCTCCCTCCCGGCCTCCCTCCCTCCCAGCCTCCCTCCAGGCCTCCCTCCTTCCTAACCTCCCTCCAGGCCTCCCTCCCTCTTGGCCTCCCTCCCTCCCTCCCGGCCTCTGGGGTAAAGCCGGGGCTGCCTGTCTTGCGCAGACAAGCTGAACGTGGAGGCGGCCGACTGGCGGGTGAGGGGCGAGGAGGACTACGCGTGGCTGGGCTACTCGCTCCACGCCGTCCCCCTGGACAACAGGACGCTGCTGCTGGCCGGGAGCCCCACCTGGAAGAACAGCAGCGGGTGAGCAGGTGCTGCTGGACCCCTGTCCCCTCATCGGCTCAGGAGACAGCTAAGTGCTCAGCCCGGAGATGCGGAGGCTGGGCGAGGCCGCAGGTTCTCGTAGGGATGAGAAGTGGTGCTCGGGGTCAGGACTGCCCCTGCGAAGGGCCGCGGCCTCCGGGCTCCGCGGGACTTGTCCTCTCAGCTCTGGGTGTCGCGTGGCGGGGCTGGTGTCTCTGGGCCCCCCCTCGTCCTGCTGTCCTTCCCTCCCACAGACGCCAGTCACGTGGCGTTAGGCCCGCCCACCCTGACCCCTCATTTATTTGTTTTGCTCATCCTCACCCAAGGACATTTCCCCACTGATTTTTAGAGAGAGTGGAAGGGAGGGGGAGAGACAGAGACACATCCATGTGCCTCCCGCACGCCCCCGACCAGGGCTGGGGCTGGAGCCGGCACCGAGGGCCTTGTTTTAACTGAATCTTCTCCTTAAAGACTCCGCCTCCAAATCCCGTCACAGTCTGAGCAGCGGGGGGACCAGGGCTTCAACTACGGATTTGGGGGGCAGGTCAGCCCGTACTGGCGGGCACCCCCGTCCTTGCTGTCAGCCGGGCAGAGGGTGGGCCTGGTATCGGAGGGTCCCAACACCGGGCCTCCCTCCCCGACGCCCGCTTGGTGCCCGTGGTCACCCAGACAGACCCAGGTGCACAGGGGGGGACCTGGCGGGGGACCTGAGCACCGGGCCAGCTCCCGCCCCGGCCCCCCACGCCCCGTGTGCTCCCTTCCAGCCTAGGCCGCTTGTTCCACTCGCGGGACGAGAAGCAGAGCCTGGGCCGGGTGGACGGCTACTTCCCGCCAGGCCGCCAGAGCGCGTTCTCCATCTCGGGGGACAAGGTAGGGCGCCCTCCCCCAGGACGGGCACCGGGGAACGTTGTCCCAGCCGGCCTTTGACTCGTGACCCTCCACAGGCCATGGGGAAGCTGGGCACCTCCCTGTCCAGTGGCCACGTGCTGGTGAACGGGGCGCGGACGCCGGTGCTGCTGGTGGGCGCCCCCACGCATGGTAGGTCACGCGGACAGGAGCCGACGCCGGGCCAGGAGTCCACTGGGTGCTTGACGCCCTGAGAGCCTGGCCCTGACGGTGTGGTTCGTTCCAGACGACATGTCGAAGATGGCCTTCCTGACCATGACCCTGCACCAGGGCGGGGCCACCCGCATGTACCAGCTGAGCCCGGCCGCCCGGCCCGCCCTGCTCAGCACCTTCAGCGGGGACCGCCGCTTCTCCCGCTTCGGGGGCGTCCTGCACCTGAGTGACCTGGACGGTGACGGCTTAGGTAGCCTCCTTCCCAGCCCGGTCCCTCCCCACTGGCCCCTGGTGGCCCCCGGCCATAGGTGCTCCGAGTCAGGTTCAACCAGCACCACGTGTACAGAGGGAGCTGCACTTTTCCAATTAGCGATAATCGCGCCTCAGATAAACCCAGTGGCTACGTACGATACTGCCACTGCGCAAAACTGCAGCTGTACCTTTAAACACACACACACATATTTCTATTGATTTCAGAGGAAGGGAGAGGGAGAGGGAGAGAGAGAGATAGAAACATCCATGATGAGAGAGAATCATGGATCGGCTGCCTCCTGCACGCCCCACACTGGGGATCGAGCCCACACCCAGGCCTGTGCCCTGACCGGGAATCGAACCGTGACCTCCTGGTTCATAGGTCGATGCTCAACCCCTGAGCCGCGCCGGCCGGGCTGAGCTGTACTTTTTTTATATGTACGTGGATATTTTCATTGATTTCAGAGAGGAAGGGTGAGGGAGAGAGAAACATCAGTGAGAGTGAGCTGTCCCGTTTGAAGGTGGTGGCGGGTGATGTCAGAGCCGCCATGTCGGTGTTGAATGATCAGCAGGAAGCCAGGGCCTGGGTGCCTGTGGGAGGCGGTCGGTCGGTCAGGAGCAGGGCAGTGGCGGGGCCGGGGAGTGGGCGCTTCCCGCTGGTCTCACTGTCACAGACGAGGTGCTCATGGCTGCCCCCCTGAGGATCGCAGACATGACCTCGGGGCTCATCGGGGGAGAGGACGGCCGCGTCTACATCTACAACGGCAGGCGCACCTTCTCCGGCGACATGACGGGCAAATGCAAGTCCTGGACGTCCCCGTGTCCAGAGGAGAAGGTAGGATTCTCGGGCAGAGCCCGGCCCGGGTCCCAGGCGGCTCTGCGCCTTGCAGGGTCGCGTTCGCCTTGGCACGCACCGTCTTTACTGGAACCGAGTCCTGGTCCTCGGCTGCGTTTTGAAGGCCCAGCCGCCTGGTTCTTGCCCCAAAGCTCGCTGCTGGGACCTGGCCCCCCTGAGCCCTGGCCCCCCTGCTGCTGCCTGGCTCCGCCCACTGCGCCCGCTCCCCCCCCTGCGTCCTGGTCCCCCGCCTCGTTTCCTGGGCCTACAGCTCCTGGCCATACCTATTTTCCAATTTAAAAGTTATTTTTTAACTTGAAAAAGTTAATGAAAGTTTATTGTAAAAATTTACACAAAATGGTACAAAGAAAAATGAAAGACCATCTACCTCGAATTCCACTCTGCAGAGGTAAGGCCTGCGAACCTTCTAGGACAGTGATGGCGAACCTTTTGAGCTCGGCCTGTCAGTATTTTGAAAATCCCTAACTTAACTGTGGTGCCGTGTCACATAAAGAAATTTTTTGATATTTGCAACCATAGTAAAACAAAGATTTATATTTTTGATATTTATTTTATATACTTAAATGCCATTTAACAAAGAAAAATCAACCAAAAATATGAGTTCGCGTGTCACCTCTGACACGTGTGTCATAGGTTCGCCATCACTGTCCTAGGATTTTTCCCTAGAACTTGATGATATAGTGAATCCACATCAAAGCTACTGGGTCGGCGTCAGGCCCCTTTATGTGGAGAATGGAGAGCAGGGAGGCTCCCAGCACCTGCGGGGAGCCCAGAGCAGATGGGAGCACAGCCCTCTCCCGCTGGCCACACTGTGCGCATCTGCCCCCCCCCCCCCCCCCCCCCCCCCCCACCACCACCACCACACTGTGTGCATCTCCCTCGCTGGCCACACTGTGTTCCGCGCCACACACAGCACTGCCCTGTGTTTGCTTTACCTGCCAACGTGCAACACGTTCCAGTGCCTCCCCAGCGTCTCATTTATGTTTAGCGGTTGTCGTGTATTTTATCTGTAGGCGAGCCGTAGTTCATTTAGCCACGTTATATGTAATATTCACATATAGACACTTTTACGCACGTATTTTTCTTTTTTAAGTATATTTTTATTGATTTCAGAGAGGGAGGGAGAGGGAGAGAGAGATAGAAACATCAACGAAGAGAGGGAATCATGGATCGGCTGCCTCCTGCACACCTCCCCTGAGGATGGAGCCCAGCCTGTGCCCTGACCGGGGATCGAACCGTGCCCTCCTGGTTCATCGGTCACGCCAGCTGGGCCACATGTGTGTTTTCTGGCCTGAATTCCTCTAAGTGGAATTCCTGGTGTCGGAGAGCGTGCACATTTTAAGGCTCCTGCAGAACGGGGAGGCGGAGCTCAGGGAGAACTGGCTGAAACCCCACTTGAAGGTAGGAACTGAGTCTCCCTCCCTCACCGTGTCTTTCAGGCCCAGCACGTCCTGATTTCCCCAGAAGTAAGTACCCCAGGAGTGAGGGGAGCTGCGGAGGCCCTGCCCCTCCTGTGAGCTGTCCGCGGGGGGGGGGGGGGGGGGGGGG
>JAWPEG010000009.1:971876-1025015 GCA_035771395.1 Myotis vivesi
GGCGGGCCCCCCCCCCCCCCCCGCGCGCGTCCCTCAGGGCCTGTCACCGCTCTCTCCGCAGGCGAGCTCGCGGTTCGGGAGCGGCCTGGTCACTGTGCGGTCCAAGGACAAGGTGGGGCCAGGGCTGGGCTCCGGCATGCTGTCCCCGGGCTGGGGTTTGGGGGTGGCCTCATTCAGACAGGATTTTGTATTTACTTGGGAAAGAGAGGAACACCCCTCACCACACACACACCGTGGGAGAGCTCCCCGAGGACAATGGGGCTCACAGCTCTGTCCCTTCGGTGCCCGGGGAGCAGGGGGCTGGGGACAGGGAGCCGGAACCAGGGCGAGGCCCCACCTGAGCTGTTTCTGCTGCCTCTGGTGGGCTGAGACGGGCACGGGCGTGGGTGAGGGGCGGGCCCTCTGGGCCCCAGGTGGGCAAGGCAGCCGAGGTCCCGGCCCACGTCTCCGGGTCCTCTGACGACTAACGCTGTCTCCCCAGAACCAAGTGGTCGTGGCCGCAGAAAGGAGCTCTCTGGGAGCCCGACTGGCCGGGGCGCTTCACGTCTACAGCCTGGACTCAGACTGGAGCCCTGCCCGTGTGGCCGCCGCCTCCGCGGACACCGGGAGAACCTGCTGGAAGGAGGTGAGGCTCCTGGGAGTGGAGACACACGCAGCCAGACTGTCTGGAAACGAAACGGCGCATCCGACTGCGCCACAAGCTTGCGGCATCGTGGGCACCGGCCGCTCTCCTGCCTAAGTTAACCCCTAAGACAGCACGTGGTCACCGGCGCACGGAAAACTAACACACACAGCCGACGGATTAAATGGAATGGCAATACCGTCTAGAGTTCTAGTCTCATTAACACACATCTGAACTTACAAGCTTAACTCAAAATTTCCTTTATTTCAAGATCTCAGAACACATTCCCATATATCGGCAGTTGTCGGCTCACATGTTTCTTGCAATTTGTCTATGCGGCAGCTTTCTTCAGAGCAGCTCTGATGGGAGGAGTGGGGTGAACACGGGCTCCACCCATTAGACCGCCTCCACGGGGTCACGCAAGTAAACCCGAAACTGAACCGGGATTTAAACATGGCAGTTCCCCAAAGGAGGCTGCACAGCTCTGGGGGCACCTCAGCAGGACAGCCTCTCGGGGGCTCTGTGGGGCCGCGGCCTGTGCCGCGGGGGGCGGGGGGGGAGCTTCCTCAGAGGCCGGCCTCCCGACGGCGGTCCGCGGTCCTGGCACTGCGGGTCCTGGCACTGCGGGTCCTGGCACTGCGGGTCCTGGCACGGGTGCCCGGTGAGCGGTGCAGCTTGCTCACTGCCTCACGCCGCCGCGCAGCTGGTGCCCTAGCACCTACTTCCAAAGAATCGTTTGCACTCAGTCCATTTCAACTCAAAACTGAAAACCGCTGAGCGCTGTGCGTGTGGACACAGGCTGTCCCCGCTGGGAGATGTCGGTGTAAGGGACCCCGCTGTCTCTGCGCTGGGCTGACACCGGGACCCTGCTCATCGCCTACCAGGAAGCCCCTTTACCAGCCAAGGTAGGTGCCCTGTTTTCCCTTTTATCCGCGGGACACGACTCCCCAAAGCCACAAGCGCACACCAGAAGGCAACACCAATCGATGCTACCCCTGGTCAGTCAAACCAAGCTCTGCTCTCTGGGTGACCCACTCCCGTCACAGTTGAGGGGTTATGACCCGTTTTACAAGAACAGGACCAAACCTGGCACAGGGAGCCCTGACCACGAGGCCGAAGAGCCAGTGGCCACAGCACAGCTGAGCCTCTGCCCACGGGGACTGCACGTGGCCCTGGTGACCACAGGGCTTTCAGCCACGGCAGAGTGTGGAGCACGAAAAACTTCACCTGTGTCCTTCACATCAGCCGGGGGATAGCAGTTTTATTCCAATCGCCAAGCCCCATACAGGGGCCCGAGCCGCCGCCTCCCACAGTGTCCTCTGGAGCGGGGGCCCAGAGCACAGGGTGCCTTTCTGACGCCTGCCTGCGCTGCCTGCAGGGCTGCTCTGGATGAGGGGTATGGTTAGGGCTAGGGCAAGGCTATGGTTAGGCTCAGGGCTAGGATTAAGGGGTATGGTTAGGGCTACGGCAAGTCTATGGTCAGGCTTAGGGCTGGGGTGAGGGTTAGGGGAATGGTTAAGGCACAAGGAGCTGAGCGGCTCAGCGGAGGAGCTCAGAGATGGCCGGCACAGGGGTGCAGGTGGAGAAGAGGGTGAAGCCTGTGACTGTTTTGAGGGACACAGGAGGGGTCAGCTGAGCCCGCCCTGGGGATCTGGTCTCCCTGGTGGTGGCTTATGCTGGCCTCCAGAAGATCGGGGGTTGTGCCCTAGGAAGTGCGTTTTAAACACCCACCCAGGTAAGTGAGGAGCAGGTCCCGGGAATCGCTGAAAACGTGGGGGCCTGGGAAGGCTGGTGCGGGTTGGGGAGGCTCGAGGTCGCCTTCCCCCGGGCACTGGCATGTGGGTGAATGTTGGCTCAGGCCAAGGGAAGGTGGGACCTGAGGGGTGAGGCGGACTCTCCCTAGAGCCCAGGGAGCCTCTCTGTCCTCATGAGCCCGAGGCTGGGCTGTGGGGGGAGGGGGAGGAGACAGGTGCGTGGGTGGCTGCCTTAAGCTCTGGGCAGAGGGCTAGGGCTAGGGTAGGGTTACATCGTCGAGGCCTGGGGCTAATGTTAGGGCCGGGGGACCCCTGCCTTGAACCTCCAGAAACAGGAAAGGTGGGGCGTCAAGGGCGGCAGCTCTGAGGCGAACAGCCATCAGCCACTGCTCTGACCCGAGCTCTGGGTGAAAGCGAAGGGGAAGGCAGAGCTAGGCATCTCCCCTCCTGCAGCCTGGGGGTCCCCCACCCCCACCCCCACCAGAAACCAGCTAAGAGCCAGGAACTGAGGAAACTCTTTTCAGCTCTACTTCCAAAGGCAGAGTTGCAGCCAAGCAAACAGAGCAGTTTGGGGTTGAAAGCTGAAATCTTGATGAATTGGAATCCACATAAAGCTGACGTGAGAGGATCGTGCCCCCGTTTTATTCACCGTCCATGAAGGGAGCGAATGGAAGAAACTAAGGCGCTGCCAGTGGCTCCCAGCACGGACTGCGGAGTGTAAGCCTGGCGTGCGCTGCCAGCTCTCGGCCGCTGAGCAGGCTGTTCGCGGACAGGCCCGTCTCAGCACCGCGGCTGCTGGACACGCCTTTCCTCGATGCGCATGAAGTCAGGTCCAGGCCGCAGCCGCGGTTCAGTCAGCTCCTGCCGGCCTCCAGCTGTAAGGGCACCTCTGCAGGCTGCAGAGCAGAGTCCTGGCCTCTGACCAAGAAGCCCACGGTCTCCTCAGAGCCCTGAAAGCGCGGTCACGTCCTCGTCGGTTGCTTGCTCGCCGGGCCTTCCTCGGACGACAATGTAGCTCTGTGCTTGGCTCGGTCTCACCAGCGACTGCCGTGCGAGCCGCGCTCACCGGGGTGTGAGGACGCTCCTGCTGGACCCCAGCCCGTCCGGCCTGAGGCTGGGCTTCGTGTCCAGCCGTCCGTCTGCCCGCAGGGTCTTCCTAGGTAAGGAGGCCATCTGAACAAAGCAGGCAAGTGGCGTGTTAGTGGTGTCTTTCTTACAAGGAAGGCCATCCCGTCACCGCTGAGGGGACCTGCCCATGGACCAGTGTGTCACGTGGGACAGAAGGGGGCGGTAACCTCTCTTTTCCCGGTGACAGTGCTGGCTCCTGCGTTTACGTTTTGTAATGAAGCCGCAGCAGGGCCACTGCCGTCTCCTGGGCTGTAACACTTGTCCCCACGTCCTCCCCCACCCCCCCAGCAAGCAGTTCTCCGTGTTCCGGGCGGCTCCTAAGTGCTTCACACGCATTATCTTACTCAGCTCCCCTAACCCCTCGAGGCAGGTGGTGCTGACGTGCCTGGCGGTGGGGAACCGAGTGGCTTTGAGGCATTAAATAACCACTCAGGGTCAAGGAGTCTGCCTGACCCACACGGGCTGTGGCGTGACAGCCATGGCTGTGACCGCTCAGCCTCCGGCTGGGACCCGCACTACGTACCATCGGAGGCATAGGAGCCTCTAGCTGCCGCCCGAGGAAGGACAGCAGCCGCCTCCAGATCAGGCCACTGCCCATGAACATGATCCCGGTGATCAGCCAGAACACCCTGTGGTCCTGGAAGAGAGGATCACGTGCGTGTGGATCACGAAGGCCCTGGGGGAAGGTTTGTCTGGTGTTGACCTTGAGGGCATCCAGGGCTACTGAACAGCTGGAGGCCGGAGTGGCCTCAGGTTCATGTCTCGTAACGACCACTTTTCAAGGTGAACAGGGGTCCCGATGGAGACCATGGGCAGCGCAGGCTGACAGCCAGAGACACGGCCCGTTGGACTCGCCAGGACACAGAACCCGAGCCCGAGCGTGCTGAGCGCAGGGTCGGGTTCATGCCTAGCTCGGCCAGCACCACACCACGTTCCTATGCCAGGCGCAGAGCAGAGGGACTGCAGGTCTCTGGGTTCAAATGCAACTGTGACTCTCTACCTCTGCCCTGGGCAAGTCACTGACGTTTTCTGGGCCTCACTGTTCTCATCTGTGAAGTGGGAACAATCACGCCCACTTTCAGAGCTGTGACGGCTGAGCCACACGCTGTGCCGCTGGCCAGGGCGCTGCCTGCCTCCCGCACGGCCAGCGTGACTCCGTCTGAGAAGCAGGAAGCCTGCTGTCTGTGCCATGGAGACAAGGTTTGGAGCCTGCCTGGCTGTGGACGGGCCAGAGGACACATTTCCTGTCCCGAGGGGAGTGGACAGTGAAGACTATATTTTTAAAGTCTGTTTTAAAAACGGACCTTCAAAACATGAAAAAACAACCCCTGGCTCACTGAAACAACACCCTCACCTCCTCAAGGGACGATTCCAAATTCATTCCAAAGGCAACTCCGATCAGGCCGAAGAGCGAGAGCGAGAAGGTGCCCATGGTCAGCTGCAGGTTCAGCCGCATCATGACGTTGCGGTGGCTGCGGACAGCGGACAGCGTCGGTCAGCCGGCCCACGGCCGGGCCCCGGGCCGCAGGCACTGCCCGGCCCCCCGGAGCCAGGCCCACGCCGCGGCAGCACCTCTCCCTGAGCAGCCCGTCTGCCGCACCCACCTGTCCAGGTTGAGGAAGATGACGCTCTGCGAGTCGTCGATCAGCGCCCGCAGCTCGCGGGCCGCGTGCGCCAGGTCCTCGGCCAGCCGGTGGCAGTTCTCCAGCAGCAGCTCCATCTCCTCCGCGTGGTCGATGCCCGCGCTGCTCTGCTCACTCCAATCACAAGCGCCACGTAAGCAGCGCCCACGCGCCACACACCCAACCCCCGCGTGAGCACATGACGCCGCTCCCAGCGAGCCCACTCGCCTGCCCTGTCTGTCACGGCCCATCTGAGGGCCATCCCCTGACCCCGAGTACCACACAGGGAAGTCTCCGCACAGGCCCTGCTGCACAGGGAGGGAGCCCCACTACCCGTGACAGCGACGTCCAGACGTGTGACGCGGACGGACTGGTATAAGTTAGTACAAACCAGTGAACCAAAACCACAGGCCGAACACGAAGGCACAGAGATCCCTGCCCCAGGGGGCCTGGCCCCACACAGAGCGATGTGATGAGGATGCGACACAGCGGTCTGCCCCCAGGAGGCGGGGCAGAGCTCCACCATCCACACTGCCGCCCGGCAGAGGGGACCCGCCCAGGACACAAGCCAAGGGCAAAAGCGTGTCCCCCTTTCTGCTGCTAGGCCTTGCTGGGCCCAGCTCTTGTCATCTCAGCCTCCTTATGGGAGAGAAGTGACGCTTAAACCTGCAGCCCGTCCTCTGCGCACATTACAAAGCGTCTGTGTGAGTTTCTGACCCTGGTCTACAGACGACAGTGGAACACCGAGTGCATGAGCCCCAAGCTCCGAGCCCGAGGGGAGGACCAGTGCCCCCGAGGGAGGGCCCAGTGCCCCTGAGGGAGGCTAAGTGCCCCGAGAAGAAGGAGCTCGGCCTGGGAGTCCGGGGCAGGAAGGCCACTCACAAGACCTCGGGGTCGCTCCACTTGCTGAGGCAGAGCTCCTCCAGCCGCTCCTCGTCGTCCAGGATCTCCAGGATCGCCTCCTTGAACATCCGAACATCCGTCTCCAGCTCAGACAGGCTGGAAGGGCAGGTGCACAGGCGTGATGGTGCCATGGACTATGGATCCGTGTCACCATGAGGAGTGCTCCCCCCCACCCCCCGCCACNCTGCCGCCCGGCAGAGGGGACCCGCCCAGGACACAAGCCAAGGGCAAAAGCGTGTCCCCCTTTCTGCTGCTAGGCCTTGCTGGGCCCAGCTCTTGTCATCTCAGCCTCCTTATGGGAGAGAAGTGACGCTTAAACCTGCAGCCCGTCCTCTGCGCACATTACAAAGCGTCTGTGTGAGTTTCTGACCCTGGTCTACAGACGACAGTGGAACACCGAGTGCATGAGCCCCAAGCTCCGAGCCCGAGGGGAGGACCAGTGCCCCCGAGGGAGGGCCCAGTGCCCCTGAGGGAGGCTAAGTGCCCCGAGAAGAAGGAGCTCGGCCTGGGAGTCCGGGGCAGGAAGGCCACTCACAAGACCTCGGGGTCGCTCCACTTGCTGAGGCAGAGCTCCTCCAGCCGCTCCTCGTCGTCCAGGATCTCCAGGATCGCCTCCTTGAACATCCGAACATCCGTCTCCAGCTCAGACAGGCTGGAAGGGCAGGTGCACAGGCGTGATGGTGCCATGGACTATGGATCCGTGTCACCATGAGGAGTGCTCCCCCCCACCCCCCGCCACACACAGGCAGTGAACAGGGATGTGTCAGCAGTGCTCTGCCGTCTACACGCGACCGAGAACTGAGCCTCCAAGCAGGCCCGGACAGAGCCGGACGCAGCCTTCCTGCCCCATCACCCTTCCCTCCACTCGGCGCCCCGACAGGAAGCCGCCATCAGCAGCAGCACTGGCTGGCACTTAAAGACCAGTGGTGACCCCACGGATTCTGTGTCTGGGCTGAGGTTACACACGTCGCTGAACCAGGCCAGGGAAGGGCCGGGCACCTGCTCACCTTTTGCCATTTTGCAGCAGGATGTGCAGTTTGCTTCTGTCCACAGAGGAGTGTTTGGGGTCCACTAACGCCTCCAACGTGTCAAGGATCCGGGGCTCCAGCAGGCGCAGCTTCCCCTGCAGCTTGCTGATCTAGAGCAACACGACCTCGCATGAGAATCCAGTCTTTTCAGAATGCTCAGGGCCAGTGAACCCTGGGATCAGACACCGTCTGGAACAGCGGGGCAGCGGGTAACGCTGCAGAGTGCAGCCTGCAGGCACGGCTGTCCCAGGAGGCCCAGACACCGTCTGTTGGGGACAGAGGACCAGGCACATGCTGTTCCCAGGCTCCCACCGGAGGGGGACTAACTCCTGTCACCAAAGGAGGGAGGATCAATTAATTGGAAGGAAATCCGCCCTTTTGTGGTTACAACTCAAACTTCCATTTGGCAAATACTTCTGCTCTTTGTAAACAGAGTACAGTCCAAACTCCTATGAACAAAACTCTTTGAAAACTAAAACATAACTTGGACTTAAAAATAAATCGGTGTGAAGTCAGAAGTGCTCTTCTTATTCAGGCCCCGCGGCATGGCGGGTGCCCGGCGGGTGCGCAGACAGCTGTGCCAGCGGCTAGGGCGCTGGGACCCGCCCTGCCGCGGGAACAGCAGTGAGACTGACGGCACACATTCCAGCAGATGTGCCTCCCGCCCGGCAGCTGTGCCCATCCTGGCAGCTCCCCTCCGTGCCCTCGCCTACGCTGTCCTGGCCTGCTAACGTGTCTTCCTCCTCGACGGCATGTGGGCCAGGACCAATGCAGGCGGCAGCACGGACGGGCTTACCCGGTACTGCAGGAGCGCTTCCATGGCTCTGAACTCAAAGGGCAGAGGGTATGTGACCAGCTGGCCCTCTCCGGCCAGCTGTGCGGGGAGCTCCCGGAACAGCCACTGCTCCAGGTTTAAGTGACGATAGTCCAGGATCAGGAGACACTCGGGGGTGATCACCGCTTTCAGGTACTGTGGGGAGAGAGGGCGTGACAGCGAGTTATGCTAGAAGAGCAACACAGGAAGGAGCCTGTGCCACTGTGTCAGTGATATAAAGCCTAGAGGGTGGTTTCTTTACATCTTTTCCAACATTTTATGAAAATTTTTATACAGAAAAAGTATACAGTGAACACCCATGTACATGCCATCTACACAATTAAATGTCGGCTGACTTTGTTTTGCCACATGCTTCCCTCCCCGTGTCTCAGAGCTGCGTTTGTTCCAGAATCACTTTATTTATTTATTTTTTTAAATATATTTTATTGATCTTTTACAGAGAGGAAGGGGGAGAGACAGACAGAAACATCGATGAGAGAGAAACAGATCAGCTGCCTCCTGCACACGTCCCACTGGGGATGTGCCCGCAACCCAGGTACATGCCCTTGACCGGAATCGAACCTGGGACCTTTCAGTCCGCAGGCCGACACTTCATCCACTGAGCCAAACCGGTTTCGGCTCCAGAATCACTTTAACCCGTGGCTGACGGCGCTGGGAGGGACCCTCACCTCCATTCTCAGGATGATCCTGTTGTTTCTGGTGGTGATGCTCATGAGGTGCTGGAACCGCAGATCTCTGGCCTGAAGACCTAATTCTTGATATAAGTCCGTTTTCTTCCTTTCTGAAAAAGAAATATTTTCAAGAAAAAAAAAGTGGCTGGTCTAATCCAGCAAAGAGCTTAGCCTTCATATCAGAGCACCCTCCCACCACCATCAAGATAGTTTTGTTATTACCAGAAACCAAAGATAACAGGAGTGTTTTAAATGCCTGTTTTTACCTCAAGGACACACTCAGGCTAAAGCTAGTCTGACTCTAGTATTCTTCCTCCTCCTTCCCCACTTCATGAAGTCTTTCTGGCGCAGGTGCTCCGAGGGGCGGAAATAAAACCACACGCGCCTCTGTCAGAGGGGCTCAGCCTCGTCCGGCACTAGAACGGCACCTTGGTTTAGCAGGACCTGCATTCTGTTATTTCTCACTCCCTTATCACCTTCGATATTTTAAATCTGGAAAGAGAGAGGTTCAATTTTCTTTCTTCTTGGACTAACACAAAATGAGAAAAAGTCCGTCCTCAGACTAGACTCTGCCTGAAAACTCAATTTATTCCCCAAGAGGAAGCAGATTGGGTGACAAGTCCCAAGCAGTGGTACTGGCGACACTACTGTCTGCACCTGTCCAGTCAAACCACAGGTGTGGCAGCGCTCCAGGCAGAACAGCCTTCGAAGGAGCTACTGAGCAAAAACCCCGAAATGTTCCCGAGGACCTCAATAACAGCAGGAGGGGGTCGTGGGAGGGGATCACGGGAGGGGGTCACGGGAGGGGGTGCGTGGGAGACCCAAGCCTGCCTCCGAGGTCAGACTGTGAAGGGATTTGTTTCACTTTAGAAACAGAGTGACCAGCAGAGCCCAGCGCCCACCGGCCCCTCGTCTCCTGTCACCCACTGCTGGTGGAGGTCCGTGACTCCGCCTCACCCAGAACGCAGGGGGCATGGCTGCGGACCGGGAGTGAAGAAGAGATGGAGGGAAGAGTGTTTCTGTGCCTTTAACATCTGGGCAGAGCACGAGTGGCCCTGAGGACAGTCCAGGCACCGCAGCCCCAATGAGGACTGATGGACACGCTGCACAAAGACTGCTCCCTGCACGCACCCATCCACGCTAAGGGTGCTCTGTTCACAGCACCACCTGCCATTCCTTGATTTCCGTCAGACTCACGCATTCAATGATTAAAGAGAGACGATGCAGAAGAAACCTGAAGATACTCACCAAAAGACGTCACATTTCCTCCTTTGTCAAATTTTGTCTGAAGAGAGATAATAAAAACAAAATATTTTTTCTCCCAAATCAGTAAACTCTCTGGTATCATACCATATGGTACTATGATATCCCACAAACACTGAAATACACATGGGAACCCCACTGCCCTTGTTCGGGTGAAAGTCGGTTCTGAGTGAAGGGTTAAGACTCCCTTTTCCTTTGCTGGACAAGCTGAGCTGGGGCTCTGGAGTCGGCAGTGAAGTCCCACTGGCTGAGCACAGCCCCAGGACCAGAGACGACGCAGGAGAAGTGCTCTCTCTAAGTTATCGGGCGCCCGGCACGTACTCACCACAGTAAACACGGGGGCTACGCTGGCGAGCGTGGCCTGAGTGACATCGGACGTTCTCAGCAGGTGCATTTCACCTGAAGAATGAAGGAGAGAATTCCATCAGCACACGACTGGCTGTCACCTGTGGCCGAGAGACAACTCTCAGAGAGCGTGGTCTGCAGACTATTCTGCTATTTTTTAAAATCTTTTCCTGGAGGAGAACACTCATGTGTGCAGTTTGCAGGTGCTTATGTTCGGTTTAAGGGGGAAAGGTTTTGAGACGGCTTCAGCGAGGCAGAAGGATGGTGGATTCCCACCACCGTCCTTCCTGATCACCTCAGAGCTGGATGAACAAATGTTCAACGCGGTGTTGAGACCAAAAGGCAAGGCCCATCTTTTCTGCATAATTTAAAAGGCTCCTCATGCGCATGGTATCGGGAGGTGTATTTTAGGAAGCAGGTCCCAAGTGCCCCGGACCTCTCAGCATTCCAGGATCAGGGTGGATTGCTTGACCTACACACTAGGAAACCTACAGACTTGACTTCTTTGTATTAACTTCTTGTCCACAGACACACTTTATTGTTGCTACGTGCAAAATAGCCAACGGAACTGGAATGAAGGCAACGCTACTTGAAAATCAATTTAAACCGTGTGACTCGACTGCGCTATATCGCCAGGTCCATTCAGCATCTAACAAAAAGCACTGTTCAAAGCCATGGACCCCAGGGGAGCGGGGTAGGTGGGAAAACACTTCCCATTATCCGATGCTTCCCAAGCAGACGCTCAGCTCTGATCCCCTCCTCCCACTTACACGCGGTCTACAAGGTCTACAATCTACGATGCTGATGCTGTCGTTTCTCAGCCCCCAGGCCTGTTGTTACCCATTTGCAAAGTGCAGACCGAATTTTAAGGGTCAGCATTTCCCAGGGCGGAGATTCTGCATTTTAGCGTTTGCCCTGAAACATCAGACTGCTTTGGCTCAGTGCCCAGAGGTGGGCCTGCAGGCCGTGCGGGGGTTCAAGTCCCAGTCAGTGCAGGGACCTCAGCTGTAGGTTCCCCAGCCCTGGGAGGGGTGCGAGCAAGAGGCAACCAATCCATGTCTCTCCCCCACGCCCCCAGCCCCCACTCTCTCTAGAAATCAATGGAAAAAATGTCCTTGGGTGAGAATTTTTAAAAAAGAGACCTCTGACTATTAAATTATAAACAAAATAAATAAAAAAACCATCAGACGGGCTGAACCCGGGGAGCGTGGCGGGGAAGGAGGTGGAGGCGCCGGGTTGCGTTGGGAGCGCGGCCGAGAACACGCATCTGCCGGCAGCGCGAATGGGGAAGCCGGACGCTCGGCCACATGAGCACCGCGCCCTCCGGTTGGTGGAAATGCCGGCGATCGTCGCGCTTCATCATCCGGCGAAGACGCACCGCTCGGGTCCCTCCTCCGGCCGCACCGACCCGCTGGCGGTCGGCCGCTCTAGAAACCACAGTCCGCCCATGCTCGGCGCGGTTCTTGCCTCCAAGTCTCCCCCGGGCGCCCCACCCCGTTCCCGGGACAAACGGAACGGCGCCCGCGAGGAGGACACTTATCCAAGTATTTCAGGCGGCGGGGCCCGATCCTGACTTCCCAGCTGTCACGAGGAGTAAGGGCGACGCTGGATTCAAAAACCAAGGGTGCTTCGGGCGGGAGCTCTGCCCAGGGACCGCGAGGAGGACGGGCCGGCCAGGGGCCCGAGGTCACCGCGGCGTCCGGAGCTGCGGGCGGGGCCGTACCTGCCAGGCGGGGCCCGCGCGGTGCGCCGGGCAGCGCGGCCCAGCTCCCTCCGAGGGGTCCGGCGGCGCGCGCGGGGGTCAGGCCCCAGGCCGGAGCGCACAGGACGCGCGGGGGCAGCCGCAGCGCGCGCGGCAGGAGCCGGGGCAGGCCCCGCAGGCGTTCCATGGCGCGGCAGCGAGGCGGGGGCGGCAGCGAGCGCCCAGCCCGTCATGCCGGTCGCTGGCGGGTCAGCGGCACTTTGCGACCCCGCGCACGCGCCCGAGGCCCCGCCCTCCCTGCCGCGCACGCGCCCGAGGTCCCGCCCTCCCCGCCGCGCACGCGCACGCGCCCGAGGGACGGCCCTGCCTGTCGCGCCTGTGCCGCTCGCGCGTGCGCGCTGTGCCGGCGCCTCACTTCCTGCGCATGCTCGGAAGGGGCCTGTGGGAGCGCTCGCGTCCCGCACCGGTGCCGGGAGGAGGGGCGGGCTCGGCCCGGTGGGGCGCGTTTACCAGCCGGAGGCGAGCGGAGGAGCTCTGGCGGGACCCTGCGGCCCTGGTGCCGCTGGTTTACATGAACTAGCGGGAGAGCTCCGTGCTTGGTTGCGCTGGTGGCGGCCCGGGTGTCACTGGACTTGTCCATCTCCGCCCCGCGTAGCTCAGCTGGCTGCCAAGCCGGGGTCTCAGGTGCAGGTGCAGGTGCTCTGCACTGGGAGGAGCTGATGTCGGGGTGCCCCTTCGTGGTGTTTGGAGAACGGTGACACCCTAAATCCTGTCGTTGCTTCCGCACCGCTGCGCCGGGACCCCCGTTAGTTCTGCGGTTCCCGGGAGTGCGGTCCACTGGGGAGGCGGGGCCTGTGCTCCGTCCTGTCCTTTCATTTATTACCAGTTTCCGAAATAATGACTTTGCCCCTAGAACAGTGGTTCTCAACCTTCCTAATGCCGCGACCCTTTCATACAGTTCCTCATGTTGTGGTGACCCCCAACCATAAAATTATTTTCGTTGCTACTTCATAACTGTAATTTTGCTACTGTTATGAATCGTAATGTAAATATCTGACATGCAGGATGTATTTTCATTGTTACAGATTGAACATAATTAAAGCATAGTGATTAATCACAAAAACAATATGTAATTATATATGCGTTTTCCGATGGTCTTAGGCGACCCCTGTGAAAGGGTCGTTCAACCCCAATAGGGGTCGCGACCCACAGGTTGAGAACCGCTGCCCTAGAATCTTCTAAAGGCAATCAATGAGGTTTTGTTTTTAGTGTTATTGTGAATTTATTAATATAAACATATTTGGTGTGTTTCAAGAACAGAGTATTTATATTCTAGGGTTTTTTTTAGGGTCTGGTATAAGACAGGTCTTTCCTTTTTAAAAAATAACCATTTGGGACTAGCCAATGCTTTGTTAAAAATTCATTTTAGAGCCTAGCAGGTGTGGCTCCGTGGATAGAGCGTCGGCCTGCGGACTGCAGGGTCCCGGGTTCAATTCCGGTCAAGGACAGGTGCCTCGGGTGAGGGTTGATCCTGGGCCCCGGCCTCGGCACTTTCGGGAGGCAACCAATCGATGTGTCTCTCTCACATTGAGTCTCTCCCCCTCCCTTCCACTCTCTCTACAAATCAATGGAAAAGGATCCTCAGGTGAGGATTAACAACAAAATTTTTATTTTAAAAATATTTTTTAGCCCTCGCTGGTTTGGCTCAGGGGATAGAGCATCAGCCTGCGGACTACAGGGTTCCAGTTTCGATTCCGGTCAGGGCACATGCTGGGGTGCGGCTCATTCCCAGAGGGGGGCGTGCAGGAGGCAGCGGATGGATGATTCTTTCTCATCATTGATCAGCTGCCTCCTGCACACTCCCCACTGGGGATGAGCCGCACCCCAGCATGTGCCCTGACGGGAGCCGAGGTCTGCTGTTATTTCAATTCCGCTAACATCTCAGTTGTAAAGGGAGGGATAGGACTGTCCCCAGACCAGGCGAGGGAGGCGCAGACCCCAAATTCTTTCAGCGCCCCCAGCATCTCCCGCCCCCACACCTGGAGGCCTCCTTCAGGCCCGCACCCCAGGGTTTTCCTTCTTCACATACTTCATTCTTCACATACTTCACATACACCGCATTTGACTGGTGGCTTCGGTTTCTCGGACAGACTGGGCGGGGGAGGGCCCTGGTGGAGGGGCAGACTGTGGGGGCCCTGGTGGGGTCTGCAGACACCCGCCTTGAGGGCGTCCCTGGAGTGTCGGGGTTCAGCCCCTCGCCCCACAGTTTGCCGGCTCCGTCCCCGGGGCTCCCCTCACTGCCGACAGGGAGACGGTCTGTCTGCCGTGGGCTCTCTGTGATGCCGAGAAACAGCACAGCACCTGCCTGGCCAGTGCCACTCACCTGTTGGAGGGGGACCCGCCGCACCTGCCCCGGGCCCTCGGGGCGGACGGACTGGCCCAGGCCTCCTGCTTCCCGCTCCCGGCCCACGGGCCCCCGCTGCGGCAGGTGGGCGGGGGGGGGGGCGAGGGGGGGCAAGGGGGGGGCAGGCGGCGCCTCTCCTTCCAGAAGGGGCCAGTTCCCTGGAGCCACCCGTGCTCGGAGGCCGCCGCCGGGGGCGCTGCGCCTCTGCCCGCCACTCGCCCCGGGTTTGCCCGCTGCGGGCGCTGCGCGCCCCCCAGTCCCGCCTGGAGCGCAGGATGCGGTGCCTCGGCGCCCAGAGCCCGGTGAGTGCCGCCCGGGGGAGGGGAGGGAAAGGGAGGGGGGGACCCGGGGCAGGGACTCGGGCCCCACCTGCGAGCACCTGCCCCTCTCTGCGCCGATAGAGCCCTGCCTGCAGCCGAGCCCTGGGACCCATGGCGGGCCCCTCGGACCCCACTCTGCTGGGGCGCTGGCTGGGGGAGGCTGGCCTAGGGTGCGACCTCGGGCCGCCCCCAGGTGCACCTCCAGGTGGGGACTTAGCGGCTGGGGGCCTCCCACCCACCCCGCGAGGAGCAGGTGTTGGCAAGCTCCCAGAACAAACACACACACAAAGGAAGTTCCTCCGCGCGCAGTCCTCCAGCAAGTTTGGTTTGCCCCAGGTGGGACCCACAGGTGACCGCGCCCTTTCCTCCTCGCTCCCCTCTTTTCCTGGCAGATTTCCGCAGAGAGAACCCCCCAGCGAAGAGAGTGGCGGCCTCAGATTTACAGGAAATGCACCGACACGGGCTGGCTGCTCCTGTTCTTCCTCTTCTGGGCGGGTTTGGTGAGCGTGGCCGCCTGGCGGGGAGGAGACCGGTGTGTGGGTCCCCACAGAGCTGTGCTCACCTTAAATCGCATGGCTAGGCCTTTCCTGGGGGAGCCTAGGTGTGTGTGTGTGGGGTCGGTCCAGGTGAAAGCTGGTGCCACCATGGGAGGCACCTGCCTAGGGCAGGATGAGCACTATCCCGGAACGCTGGTCAGGTGCGTCGCTCACCTGGACAGCTGCCTGGTCCTGCAGGGCGTCCGAACAGAAGGCTTCATTAGGGGCTGAGGCCATGGGGTAGGAGCGGAGGCTGTGGGGTAGGAGCGGGAAGATGGGATCGTTTCTTAGCCCGCGTGCCGTCTCTCTTCTGCGTGCCATCTCTCTTCCGTGTGCGGTCTCTCTTCCACACTCCGTGGGGGTGCTCATACCACCTCAGCCCCCAGGTTAAAATGTCCCTCAGGCGTTTGCTGTTCCTTTAACACAGGACAGTCCAAGGTGAGCCTGGAAATAGACGACTCTTAGCCGAGGGAAGCAGGCCTGAACCCGCTAGTGCGGCAGCTGATCACTGCCCCCCACCCCACCCCCAGTTTCTTTCCGGTTTCCAGGTATGTGGTTGCTGGCAGACCTCCCCAGGCTGTGCTGCTTGGTCCTGGCTGCATCCCGTGGGAGCGGGATCTTGCGGCTCTGTGCTGCCTTAGAGTTGTGGGAGCAGCAGGGAGAGCTCCCTCACCCTCTCAGGCCGCCCGGTGAAACCGTCCGCGGCGGTGGAGGCTGCAGTTGCTGCCTGGCGGGTGATTAACCCACAAAGCCCGCTGTTAGCACCAGCGAGGAGCGCCTGTGCTGAGAAGTGATAAAGTGGAATAGATTCTAAGATGCCATGTTTCTCTTCCCCGTTCCTCTCTCCTTAGAAAAAAAAGCATTGGTTGTTGACTTTCCCAACTGGTTCCACATAGACAGGCCGGGCCGTAAAGGTGTAACCAGACGTCTGTATTGCCCGTATCGCGGCCCTGGGGCTGTCCACAGGTGGCTGGTGTTTCTGCCAGGCCCGCTGTTGCAGGAATGCCGGAGCCTCTGTCCGGCCGGCACCTGGCAGCTTGGATCTTGGGCTCCTGTGTTATTTAATGGTCTTCCCCAGCCCCTGCCAGGTTCAAACCTAGACGGCACCACCGCGCTCCCGGCCCGGGGGCCGCAGGGTCAGCCCAGCCTGCACAGTGACGGGCCAGCGGAGCAGGGCCCTCAGAGCAGGCCATTTGCCAAGTAAACCGGAGGCTTCCCTGTGCCCGTGCCCCTCCTCCGTCAGATCCGAGCCATGAGAGCCCTTCCCGAGCGGACTGGCTTTTAGTAGCTGCTGCCACATTGTTAAACCACAGTTGGAAAACAGCACAGGGCCTGTTCTTTCTGCCTCTGCAGGGCGGGCATCTTTCTGCCCCCGGCTTGGTCCTTGGCCCATGCTGGGCCCTGCAGACTGTTGTTTTGGTTTCTAAGTGAACGAGTGTGATGTGGTGCGGAACCCCTGCAGCATTTGGCTGGGACAGTGCGCCTGGGAAACGCATGGTGTCACATGGTCCGTCCCCAGAGGCCCGCTGCGTCCAGAGTCCCGGGTGGTGCTCTGCGCAGCGTGCGCGGCTGGGAAACTCACGCCCCATGTTTGTGTTCGCTGAAGATCTGACTCAGTCTGCCAGGCCCGCCAGTACTTGTCACTGGGACTGAACTTTTGAGGTGGAATTTCAAATATTCCACATTCACTGTGAAATTGGATAAAAGTGACTATCAACTGCAAGATGTTCTTGTCCCGCAGAATTGTTGGTGTATATCAGCCGTGTCGCTGCAACCCTTGAGGGTCAGTTTTTGTAAGACAAGAACAGAAAGGGGGCGAGAAGGAGAGGAGGAGGAAGGGAGGGTAGGAAGGAAGGAAACCTGGGAAAGGTAGGAAGGGAGGAGAGAAGAAGGGGTGGACGGGTGGACGGACGGGTCTGAAAACTCGGGGAAAGAAGTGGCAGAGCCTGGCCCTTGGGTAAAAGCCGAGTGACCTGGTGAGCGTGTGAGGGGAGCACCTTGATGCCCCCCAGTTTGTTTGGTTTCATTCATGTCAACATTGGGGGGGGAGTGCCCCGGAGCCCCTGGCCAGGCTCTCACGTGCCACCTGGGCTTTCCCAGATGTTCATCACGGGCTCCTCGGTGGCGGCCGGAGCCACGGGAAGGCTCCTCTTCGGCCACGACAGCTTCGGCAATGTGTGCGGCAGGAAGAACTCCCCCGTGGAAGGGGCCCCTCTTTCCGGGCAGGACATGACCCTAAAAAAGTAAGTGTCCACGTGAGCCTCCAACCTGCAGGGGGCTCCATGTCACACTGCATCCATTGGTCATTCTGAGCCTGGGACCGTTTTCCCATTAAAACTCTAAGGCCACGGCTTCAGAATCAACAGCCCTCGGATCAGATTCGGCTCTGCTGCCTGTCGGCTGTGCGCCCTCGGGCAGAGCCCGTCACCTCTCTGAGCTGAGTTTCCGTCCTGTGAAGCCTGGTTCATTATCCCCCGGCCAG
Organism: Myotis vivesi; assembly: GCA_035771395.1. Classification (NCBI taxonomy): domain Eukaryota; kingdom Metazoa; phylum Chordata; class Mammalia; order Chiroptera; family Vespertilionidae; genus Myotis; species Myotis vivesi. The sequence continues at coordinate 989,492 of JAWPEG010000009.1, forward strand.
GCTGTTGCCAGGATCCCGATACACTGCCCGAGCTACGGCTCAGTGAACGTTGGCTGTTGCCATCCTCCGCCTCCTCATGTGTCAGTCCAGTGGCATGTGAGCAAGGGCACACCATCCCCAGTGCTGTTTCCATGGAGAAATAGCCGCGTCCCGACTGGGAGCGCCGGGGACTGTCCCTCCCCCGCCCCTGTCTGCACTCTCATCCGTGGCCCGTGGCCTCGGGTTCACAGCCTCCCCTCCTGCGGCTCTGGGTCCAGCTACTCTCTGAAGTAGAGGGACTCGGGGCAGAGGTGCTTCCTGCGGGTTTCCTAGAGCAGACTGTGCGCTGCCCGCCTCCAGCCCCCTGGGAGGTCCAGGCAGCCCCCTCCCACCTCAGGCAGCTCCTGCTGTTGTCCCCCAGAAAATGCGGAGCTGGACAGGGACGTTAGTTAAAATGTTTCGTAAACATCTGTGCATGCTACTAGCAAAGTCCGTAGAGACAAGTCTAGCTTCGTTATTATTTATTTTTAAAGTATGTCTTTATTGATTTTAGAGAGAGAGGAAGGGACAGGGAGAGAGAGAAACATCAATGATGGGAGAGAGACATCGATCGCTGTCTCCTGCACACCCCTACCTGGGTTCGAGCCCACCACCCGGGCATGTACCCTGACCGGGAATCTAACCGGTGACCCGGCTCATGGGTTGCAGCTCAACCACTGAGCCCCGCTCGCTAGTTAACAGTTGAGTGTGGCTCCCGCTGCGATGGTTGGGGTGGGGTGGGGGGGGCATGGCGTGCACTGACTTCTGCGGAGGCATTCGTGAGGCTTTGCTCGTTATGTCCGCATCTGGTAGCTTGTGGCTATTTTTTAAGGCCCCCGCTGACCCCCAGGAGAAGACCTGCTCTGAGGCGGTCCCCTCCTGTCTCCTGTCTCCTGTCTCCCAGACACGTGTTCTTCATGGATTCCTGCCACCTGGACGCCAGGGATGACCGGCTCGGCTCCACCGCCCTCTGCGTGGCCAGCTGCCCCGAGGAGCAGCTCCACACCCTGGAAGAAGTGCAGCTCTTCGCCAACAACACTGGTGGGCGCTGAGGGGCCCCGAGGGCAGGCCCTGCCCCAGGGGGAGCCGCAGTGGGGTCACCTCTGCACACCTGCCGGAGACAACCTGCCCTGTGGGCCCCCCTTGACCTCAGGGGGCACGTGTGCTGTCTGTCTCTAGGTCCCCCACAGGCCCCTTTCTAGATCCCAGGGATTCATCCTGTCTCCGCACAGTTTTGTACAAGGACGGGTTGCTGTGCTGGCTCCCCCAGGGACAGGGACAGGTCCTACAGTCTGCTATCTCCTGCTCCCAGGGTCCTTCCTGTGTGTGTACAGCTTGAGTCCCGCCAACTACACCCAGAATCCCGGTGCAGCCTCACTGTGCCCCAGGCTCCCAGTGCCTCCCAGGTAAAAGCCCATACATCCCCTGTCTGTCAACAAAGGTGATTGGGTGCCTGGCCCTGTCTATCACTCTTCTAGGCATTGTGGGAGGGGCAAAGGAGTGAGCGGTGGAGCTGTCTGCAAGGAGCAGGTCGGCCAGAGGCCAGGGACCAACCAGGTGCGGCTGTTTGTAAGGACAGCGGGGGTGGGAAAACAGCAATAAAGGTGCGTGTGGTCCTCACAGGGCAGCCTGGAGCCAGCAAGAGCGATGCATGCACGTGTTAACGTAAGAAACATTCAGACCTGGAAAGAATTTTTGTGAGTTTGAGCCAAATTGTTGACAATGGCCAGGAAGCAGGATCTCAGTGGATTGGGATAGTGCCCCTGAGAGTGGCGGGTTTCACCTTGTTTTAAACATTACAATCCAAGGAGGGGACGCAAGTGGGCACTTGAATCCATTGGTGATGGATTAGGGAGGCGGGAGAAGGCAAAGGGGGGGACCCTGGGATTGGATAAAAGTGAAATGATGGACACATGCTGCCTTCACACAGGTGGGTGCAAGGTAGTTAACAGTCAGCAACTAACACGATAACAGTAACAATGAGGGACTCTGTGGTCTCCGCCCTGGTGCACTAGTTGTGCCCTGAGGGGTGGGGAAAAGGGAAGTTACCAGTTACCCTGACTTTCCTGAGGTGTGTTATCTTAGATGCAAAAGGACAATGGGCTCAGGAAAGACGGAAGTTGATCTTTGTCAGGGAGGGCACTGGCCTAGGACATGACTACCCACCATAGACTGCTTTCTTATTTAAAGAGTTTTAATTGCAAATGGAACTCCCATGGGACCCAGTGATCCCACTTCTAGGAATATATCCTAAGAAATCAGAAAGAGTGTACGCACCCCCATGTTCATAGCAGCACAGTTTACAATAGCTGAGGTCTGGAAAAGTCCAAGTCCATCGTCAGGTGAGAGGGTAAAGCTGTGGTCCATCTACACCACGGAACCCTGCGCAGCCGTGAAAGAACGCTGACCCTCTGCAGCAGTGTGGGTGCGCCTGGAGAGCACCGACTGTCACAAAGTAGAATCCACTGACTTTGGCCTTTTTCTTGCAACCAGGCATTCCTGGGTTTTTTTAGAATTTGCATGTTCATTCACACTGTGATATTCTGCACCGTCACACAGATGTTTTTTCTATTTCCCGTGACCATCACATGCCTCTCCTTGATGCATTTGTAACCTATTAGGATCTCGAGCCCTGGTGTCAGGCTGCCAGTGTGGTGTGGGTTTTTATTTTTAGCTACTTATGTAATCTTGAACAGATTCTCTACCTCTACCTTCTAGTTTCCTCCTTAACCACGTGGGGAAATCCTCATACTCCCATCACTTACTCATTCAAAGCAGTTTACAGAGCAAGGGCCCTGTGCCCGGCATGGGGGCTAAAGTGGGGAACACAGTACAGTGGGGCCTTGACTTACGAGTGTCCCTACTAACGAGTTTTTTGAGATACCAGCTGTCTCCCGGCAGATTTTTTGCATTGAGTTGTTAGAGTAGTTTGAGTTAACAAGCTCCTTAACGAGCTTGGTCTCCGAACAAATTAAATTCGTAAGTCAAGGCCCTACTGTATAGCAAAGAGTGAAATACACACAGGCCCCCCTCGCCCCGAGCCTTTCCATTCTGTAGCCGTGTCGGCCCTGTCCCGTCCTAAGAACCACGTGAACAAGCGTCTCCGTCAGGCTGAGCTCCGGGGACCCGCCTGTGGTGCTGCCCGAGCCCTCCCCCGCGCGCTGGCTCCCTGCGGAGCGAGATGGCAGTGCTGGTCTTCCGGGAAGATCTTTAGGGGCGCCCTCTCCATGCCCCCTGCAGAAGGCATGAGAGGGGCTTCGAGGTGGTACCCTGACCACAGGTGGACTATTCTCCTAAGTGGACGGCAGCTGGAGGCCCTGCCAGGCTGAGATTTGCCTCGGTGCCATGGTGTCGCTTTCATTCCTGCTTTGCTGCTGGCGAAGGCGCTGCCGACAGGAAGGCTGTGAGGCAGCACCCACGCTGTTTCTGTGACCACACGAGCAGGCAGAGGCCCCCTTGGGCTCACACCGAAGGGGGGGTGGGGCGTACCATGTGACCTAGGGTCACCAGACCAGCCCTTTCACCCTCAAATGCGACCCTTCCAATACCAGCTTTCCAAGTGAAGACAAGCCCTGCTGGCGGGCTTTCCTCGGACAGAGCTGGGGACATGGAGGCTCCATCTCCTTCTCCCGCACAAGCCAGTGTCTGTCCTGAGGTGGGACGATCGGGTTTATCTCGGGAGAGCCCTGCCAGGAGTGCAGGCTCGCAACCCGAGAAGCGTGGCTGGCTGCGGGGCCACAGCACATTTCCTGAATGCCTCCCTGTGACCCGCCATTGCTCCTCCCCCGCTGATCACGTGAGGCTCGGGTGCCCTTTCGGAGCAGTGGCGGGGTGCCCGGAAGGTGTGAGTGCCCAGGTGAGAGCTCTCAGGAGCAGTGAGAAAAGGCTGCGGCCGGTCCCTGACCAGCAGGCCCTCCCCCTCTGGAGTCCAAGGTCATGTAGGACTTTGAGTCCCGTGTGCCTTTGAAATCTGAAAGGCTTAGGTTTCCCTCCTGTGAATTCTGGTTCCAGTCTCCCTCCTCCCTGCCCATCCAGTCACTGCGTCGTTTGCTCAGATGAATTCTGTCAACGTAAGAAGCATGCAAACCTGTAAAGAATTTTTGTAAGTTTATTTGAGCCAAACTGTGGACAGTTGCCGGGAAGCAGACTCTCCTTTTCCGTGTATTGGGACAGTGCTCCGGAGAATGGCGGTTTTCCCCTCGTTCTATACATTGCAATCAAAGGAGGAGACGTGTGTCACGTGAAATCCATTGGTGGTGATGAGGGGGGCAGGAGACAGCAAAGGGGGGGGGAACCCCTGGGATTGGATAAAAAGTTAAACAATGGCCACATGCTTCCTTTACACGGGAGGGGGGGGGCAGGGTGGTTCACAGTCAGCAATAACAATGTGGTAACAGTAACAAGGAGGGGATTGTCGTCTCTGCCCTGGTGCACTGGTGATGCCCTGAGGGGCCCGGGGAAAGGGGAAGTTACCAGTTACCTGCTGGCCTAGGACAGACAGTGATGGTGAACCTTTTGAGCTTGGCGTGTCAGCATTTTGAAAAACCCTAACTTAACTCTGGTGCCGTGTCACATATAGAAATTTTTTTATATTTGCAACCATAGTAAAACAAAGATTTATATTTTTGATATTTATTTTATATATTTAAATGCCATTTAACACAAAAAAATCAACCAAAAAAATGAGTTCGCGTGTCATATGTTCGCCATCACCGGCCTAGGACGTGACTGCTCACCATGGACTGCTTTTAATTAAAATGCTTTCAGTTCAGACCACCCTTTGGGGTCACTGAGGTCTCTCAGTTTGCAAGGCCGCCTTTCCCAATGATCTCTGGGTGCCTGCTTCCCAGAGTTCCCTTGGTCATTCCCCATCCAGAGGCATCAATCGGTTGTCACCACGGCAACAGGGATTGACGGCAGGCTCTCTGAGGGCCTCTGCTCGCAGGGTACTAAGCCTCTTTTTATTACTGCCTCTCTTATGCTCTCTTGGTTGTTGAGAATTCTAAACATCTTTTTTTAAAAAAAGCAATTAAACCTCTCCACCATTTTCCCACCTTTTATTTTTAGCAAGTCTTTCCCCCTGTTTAGCCGCTGCGTCCCCCAGACGCCGGAGTGCTACTCCCTGTTCACGTCTGTTCTGATCAACGACGCTGACGCCCTCCAGCGCGCGCTCGGCGGGATCCTGTCGGGAAGAAACACAATCCTGGGCCTGTGTGTCCTCGCACTGGGTAGTCCTCACTTTTACTCATGACAATCCATGCGGGGCTCCCAGGGTTCCTCCCACTTATGTATGTCGGATGATGGAAATTAGCCTCTTGATTAAATTTAGAGCCTCGCTCTGTATGTCCACCCTCCCTCTGGGGCGGAGCCTCTGGGCCCTCACACTGAACTGTGTTGCGCTTCTTTCCAGCCTTGTCTTTGGCCATGATGCTCACCTTCCGCGTCGTCACCCGCCTTCTGGTTCACACTTTGGTCGCGTTGGTTATTGTGGGGCTGCTGTGTGAGTATTTCCACTTGGATTTCCTTCAAAAAGAAGAATAAGTTATTTTTTAAAATTGATTTCAGAAAAGGGAGAGGGAAGAGGGAGTGAGATAGAAACATCAATGAGGAGATTCATCCATCGGCTGCCTCCTGCATGCCCCCTATTGGGGATCGAGCCCGCAATCTGGGCCTGTGCCCTGACTGGGAAACTGAACCCTGACCTCCTGGTTCCTAGGCCGACGCTCAGCCCCTGAGCCACGCGGCCGGGCTGGGTTTCTGTTTGACCAAGTGAAGAGCCTTTCCATTAAGCGTGGAAGTCAAAAGGCTCCAGGTTTTGGTGAAGTGGGGCCTTAGAGAGCCTCCCCTCTGACCCCATCTCGCTGCACGTGGGGGACGAGCCTGCCGGTCATGGCCTTGTGTCCATCCTTGAAAACGGCCCCACTGCTTCCCTCTTCATTGCTGGGCCGGAGGAGGGGCCCCAGAGGCAGGGCGGGCAGGAGGCTGGGGCAGCAGCCACACCAGGGTCCAGGGATCTGAGCTTCCAGTCCCGGGTGCAGCCAGTTTCTTTCCTGGGAGAACCGCTGTGCCCTCCGCCATGCAGTGCCCTCGGCCCAGGTACACAGTGGGTCCCCGAGGGACACACACCGGGGCTGGCGAGGGACTGTGACCTTCCTGTCACTGTGGATGTGGCGAAGGTGGCAGAGTGTCTGCAGTGCCCCGGCGCCTGCGGGCTCGTCACCAGCAGAACTCCGTGTCTGGGTGGCCCTGGCCTGCCAGCCCTTCAGGGTGCCCAGGGACGTGTGGCCCCACGAGCTGGGTGCAGGGGGAGGTGGGTGGGCACCTGGGGCAGGTGCTGAGCCCGTGCCTGGCCTCCTAGTTGTCTGTGGCGTCCTGTGGTGGCTGTATTACGACTACAGTGCTGACCTCAGCGTGGCGCTGGACACGGAAAGGGACAACGTGACCTGCTTGCTGGGCTTTGCTGTGGTGGCCACGGTTCTCACGGTAAGAAATGCGTGGGGGGCGAGCCAGCCGCAGCTCTGAATCCAAGTGCCTGGTTTTAGCCGGAACAGGCAGAGCTTCCGTGTCTTCGCCTAGTGAGCGAGAACACTGGTTGTGTGTTTATCTGCGGTCCCCACGCAGGGACGCGCCTGGACCTTCCAGCACTAGGGACGCGTCTTTCCTCTCCCCGTTCCCGCCACCTCTCCGAGGCCACCCTGCTGCTGTGCTTTCGTTGGCCTTGAATGCAGTGGAACCAGGCCCCTAATTCAAGTTCCAGGTGGCTGAAGGGTGGACGCTGCGGGGCACACTGTTCCCTGTGTGAGGACGATGCTCACGCCGCCCCCAGAGCCCTCTGCTCCCTCCCCCTGGCTCTGGCCACCTGAGAACCCGCCACCTCTCCTGGCCTCCCTGTGGCAACAGGCAGACACGGAGGGTGTGGGCCACTCCCCAGGGGCGGGAATCCACGGGGCCTGCTGTGCATGACCCCTCACCCCCCACCCCCCACCACACACAGTGTGTCCACCAGCCTCAGGTCTAGTTCAAGACCCCGCCCACCACGGTGTGCCCTCTGCCTGTCACCTCATTGGTCACATGGGAGCACTAACAGGCTGTTGGGGTGTGGCCATCCCTCCTCCCTCCAGCCCCCAGTGTCATGGGGAGACCGAGGCTGGGGAGTGGGGCTGCTGTGGAGCAAGGGGACAGCCAAGCCCAGGAATCCACTGCCCGCCTGCCTGCCTGCTTCGTCCCTGCTCCCTGCGTGGCAGTCTCTGCCGTAGACCCTGTGCGGGGAGGGGCACTGGCCTCCCCCTCAGGGTCTCCCAGCTGGTCTGTCACTCAGACATGAGACAGATTAGCAAGAGGAGGTAACCAGGGACCCGCACACACGAGACCCACCTGCAGGGGCTCAGAGTCGCGTGTGAGACACCCTGGGCCAGGGTGTGGGGGGGAGGGGGCTCTGTCCTTACGTGAGGCTCCTGTGCAGGGAGCAAGGCGGAGGAGGTGCAAGATGCTTTGTGGCAGTTAGACCGTTTGTGTCACTCGTGTTCCCTGCCCTTCACAGCCCTTGCATTCTCGTTACCTCTGTGCTGCGGGGGGGGGGGGGGGGGGGGGGGGGGGGGGGGGGGGGGGGGGGGGGGGGGCCCCCCCNCCCCCCCCCCCCCCCCCCCCCCCCCCCCCCCCCCCCCCCCCCCCCCCCCCCCCCCCCCCCCCCCCCCCCCCCCCCCCCCCCCCCCCCCCCGGAGTCAGGGCCTCGCCGGGACCAGCGCGCACTAGGTGCTCAGTTCGCTTTTTAGAATGTGTTCCCCGACAGCGACAGCGGGAGTCGCTGTCCTAGCAGGGCTGCTGGTTGCGGGGCAGGGGAAGGTGGGGTGTCCCAGCCTCTCCCTCTGCGGCACTTTGAACAGTGTAACCCCTTTCTCGCCAGGCTGTTCTGCTGGTGCTGATTTTTATCCTGAGAAGGAGAACGAAGTTGGCAGTCGAGCTCCTGCAGGTCACAAACAAGGCCATCAGCCACTGCCCCTTCCTGCTGCTCCAGCCGCTGTGGACGTGCGCCGTCCTCCTCCTCCTCTGGGCGCTTTGGGTGGCCGTGCTGCTGAGCCTGGGCACCGCAGGTGAGGTGGGTGCCGTCGTGTCAGGGCCGGGTGTCGGGGCTGCGTGTCAGGGCCGCGTGTCGGGGCCATGTGTCAGGGCCATGTGTCAGGGCCGCTGTGTCAGGGCTGCGTGTCGGGGCCGTGTGTCAGGGCCGCCGTGTCAGGGCCGAGCGCTGTGTGAGTATTTCCAGGTGGGCCTGTGGGTCGATGCTCGGACGGCGCTGGTGTAAGCATGCCTGTGTTCTAACCTTAGGAGCGGCCCAGGTCACGTGGGGATGCCCGGGTGTCAGGGCTGCTGCCCTGTTGGTGGGACGGTTTGTGGGGCCCGAGCCTCCGGCAGCCAGATGCCTGGTGAGGGTGACGGCTCGGGCTGGGCCTGGGGAAGCGGGAAGTTCTCTCCTCTTTGGGTTGAAGAGCAGCTGGTTTTGTGTTTCATGAGAGAAATGGCAGGGAAGGGGGAGGAGGAAAGGGGTCCCGGGAGATTCTTGGAAAGACGTGCGAGGTTCTTGGGAAGCAGATGCCTTCAAGTCGGTGAGAAAGAGGATGTTGGGGGGTGGCCTTAGGCTCAGGGCAGAGGGGTGATTGTCCAGCCCAGGCCCATGGCCACCGCCCCCCGGGGGCTTCTGACACGTGTCCAAGCTGAGCCTGGAGCCAAGACCTTTCTTAGGTCCCCCAAGACCCATCGCATCCTGGGTCTGGTCCCTGAACTTCCCGACACTTCCTATTGCTGCATTGTAACAAAGCTCAGCAACAAAATAGTCAGTGCTCGCGGGGCTCCTGACTGCAGGGCCACGGCTGCCCAGGAGAGGGCAGCCACATGCCAGGGACTGCCTGCCCTCCGGAACTTCCCTGGGCTTTCAGGGAGGGAGCCTAACCCTAACCCTAACCCTAACCCTAACCTGGGGTTCGCTTACAGCCCGGTTCCCGGGCATTGGTTTTGTCCAGCAGGTGGCGTTGGGCAGCCTGGAGACCTTGGGGGCTGGCAGGACTCGGGGAGGGGCAGGAGGATGCTGCTGGCGTCAGATGGGTAGAGGCCTCGGACCCTGCTGGACACCCTGCAAGGCACAGGCCTGCCCCCACCCCCCAACCATGAATTAAAGGGTCCACAGTGCCCATTAGTACGTGCAGAGCTGAGAAAGCCGGCCTAGATCAGTGGTCGGCAAACTCATTTGTCAGCAGAGCCAAATATCAACAGTACAACGATTGAAATTTCTTTTGAGAGCCAAATTTTTTAAACTTAAACCATATAGGTAGGTACATTGTTATTAACTTAATTAGGGTACTCCTAAGGCTAGGAAGAGCCACACTCAAGGGGCCAAAGAGCCGCATGTGGCTCGCGAGCCGCAGTTTGCCGACCACTGGCCTAGAGGAAAGGCTGTGAACCGTCGGAGTGACCAGAGCGAAGAGCAAGTCGGAGACGGCTTCCCAGACATTCGGATCCAGTGGCGTGGGGGTGCCGGGGTGTGAGGGCCTGCGGGGCCTCGGCTTGTCCCGTTAGCTGCTGCTGCCTGCCACCTGTCGCCGTCCCTGCACCTCGTCACTTTTACCAAGGCTACATTTTTGGTGACTCGGGTTCTGTCCCGGGGCCCCCACAGCTTCGGGGGGCTCAGCCACCGGAGGTCTGTTGTCTCACAAGGCGGTTTGGAGGAAGATGGGTGTCAGCGCCCAGGGGGCATGGCTTCCCGTTCTCCTCCCGCTAATCTCGAGTCCGAAAGGGTTGTGACCCTTCCGAACCTCCGTGTTCACCCCCGCAAAGTGGGGTGAATAGGAAGGTGGACACCGTGTGTCCTGCTCATTGCCAACTACCTGTCACTGCGCTTATGGTTCATTGTGTCCATAAGTTAAATGTGATCAGAATGCTTCGTTTTTGCTGTCGAGATCTTAGATTAGTGGGGGCGGGCGCTTGACACGTTACTGGGGTGTTTGTGTTTCATGGATGCCAGAGGCCGGGGGGTGGGGGGCGGAGGTGGGCCTATGGGTCGGTGCTCGGACGGCGCTGGTGTAAGCATGTCTGTGCTCTAACCTTAGGAGAGGCCCAGGTCACCGCAGGGGGACGGGTGGAGTACCAGCCTCTCTCCAGCCTCCGCTACATGTGGGGGTACCACCTCCTGGGCCTTGTCTGGACCAGCGACTTCATCCTCGCCTGCCAGCAGATGGCGGTGGCGGGGGCCGTGGCCACCTGCTACTTCAACAGGTAGGTCCACCTGCCCCTGCTGCCCCTGCTGCCCCTACTGGCTGGCTTGTGTCATCACATTGTGCGACTCAGGAATTTTTCAGTTTGGACGTGACCCCTTCAAAGGGACTGGCAAGAGCTACACGAAGCCAAAACTCTGGGTGCTTATTTGGTGGGAAAAGAAATGGTGTCCCTTCCGTCCGCCACAGATCCAAGCTCTTTAAGATAGAAAACCCAGCAGGAAGCCAGATGGGGAAATGCAGGCTGCATGGAGGGGAGAGAGCTGGAAGGCAGGGCCTCCTGCAAGTGTCGTTCTCACCAGCTTCGCCCTGGGCCACGTGGGGCGCCCTGGGCCACGTGGGACTCACTGGGCCGCATGGGGCTCCCTGGGCCGTGTGGGGTGCCCTGGGCCGTGTGGGACTCACTGGGCCGTGTGGGGCGCCCTGGGCCGCGTGGGGCACCCTGGGCTGCGTGGGACTCACTGGGCCATGTGGGGTGCACTTCAGTGACATCTGCAAACCCAAGGGGTCCTGTATAAGATGAGGAGAGTGTGCGCTCGGGGAACCACGTTGTGTCCTCAGGGAACTGCGTGTAACTATGACCTAAAGCTCCTGTTCCCGTGTGTGCGAGTGAATGGCTTCCTGCCTGTGCTTCCCCGTGACTCTGCAGTGTTCACACCCATGACCTCACGGTGCCTGAGGACGCGCACACCTACGCACCTTCACCCGGCCTGTCTGGTGACTCTCCACATGGGGCAATGGTAACACCTCGGGCCAAAGAGGACCGGCCAGGACAGACACAGGCCAGGACGCTGACAGGAAGCTCAGTCCCTGCTGGGCCAGCCCCCCTCTGATCTCCCAGACCACGCGAGCAGATAACAGGGTGTTTCTGGGGGAGGAGAGTGGAGTGGGGATGCCTCATGTGCTGAGCAGGCACCTCCTTCCTGCCCACGAAGAGCAGCTGGGGTTTGTTTTGTTTTGTTTGTTTGTTTTAAAAATATTTTTTTATTGATTTCAAAAAGGAAGGGAGAGGGTGAGAGAGATAGAAACATCAGTGATGAGAGAGAATCATGGACCTACTGCCTCCTGCACGCCCCACACTGGGGATCAAGCCTGCAACACAGGCATGTGCCCCGACCGGGAATCGAACCGTGACCTCCTGGTCCAGAGGCTGACGCTCAATCATGATGTTGCACGTCGGTTAAATCTCACTGAAGCTGGAAAAGGACTCTAACTGGAAGCTGCAGTGTGATTGTGCTGAGCGGGAGGGGGTGGGAGAATGAGGCCTGTGAGAGCTGAGTCTGCATTTCACGGCTTGGAGTCCAGGGCTGAGGATCAGGAAATGTCAGGAAGCCTGCGCACAATGGCTGGGCCCCCGGCCCCTCCCGGCCGGGAAGCAGGGGTGCCCTCTGCCCCTGCGCCCCCTCCTGAGAAGTCCCGAGGCACACAGACCTCCTAAATGGGAACGTAAACATTCTTTAAAAAAAAAACGAGGACAGGGAGCAATGTGTCAGACTCCCTGGCCTGGCTCTCTGTGGTCAGATCCCTGCGCTCCCATCAGCTGTCGCTCCCTGGCCTTTCCTCCTCCTGGACGGACCGGACACGGAGTTAAACACGCTCTCTTCTGCCTCCTGAAAGACTGACCGCAAAACGCACCTCTGCCAGCTCCGGAAACCGCGGCCGCTCCCCTTCCTCTCGCAGGCCTGGGCGCCCTCAAAACCTGGACTCCGCAGGCCTCTGGCAGCGGCCCCCCTCCCCGGGCGGAGCAGTGGCTTCTGGGAAGGGCTTCGGGCTCGGGAACCGGACTGGCGGAATCCGGAGGGTCAGGGAGGGCCGCCCAGCGCTGGCCTTGGTCTCACCCTCAGGGTTGGGGGGAGGCTCTGCCCCCTCTCCTTCCCCTGCCTGTGCAGCTGGGCCCCGCCTGCTGGGAGCCCTGTCAGGACACGTCCGTCCCGGAAATGACTCCACGGGGAGCCCTGGGAGCGAGAGGGATCAGCTGGGTGTCAGGAGCCTGGGGCTGTGCGGAAGCCAGACTTCCCGGCCAGCCAGCCGGCCAGGGGAGCGCCCGTCCCTCCCTGGTCATGGTCCCGGTCCCCGGATTCCGGAGCGATTCTAACCACCCGGCCAGGCGGGCAGCGTTCCCTGTGCGATTATACCTGGCAGACGATTACAGTGGAACTTCTGAACATGAAGACGAGATTACCAGGCAGCTTAAAGGGCGGGTGGAAGGGTGGCTGCTGCAAAGAGGGAACCTGGTTTCTTTTACCCACTAGTGTCTTATTTATTTATTTAATATGTTTTTATTGACTCCAGAGAGGAAGGGAGAGGAAGAGAGAGAAACATCAATGATGAGAGAGAATCATGGATCGGCCGCCTCCTGCACACCCCCTACTGGGGATCGAGCCTGCAACCCAGGCCTGTGCCCTTGACAGGAATTGAACCCGGGACCCTTCAGTCCACAGGCCGATGTTCTGTCCACTGAGCTAAACCAGCCAGGGCCCCACCAGTGTTTTAAAAAGTTTTCTGTTCTATTTTTGTTTAGCAGAGGTTCTCAACCTGTGGGTCACGACCCCTTTGGCGGTCGAACGACCCTTTCACAGGGGTCGCCTAAGACCATCCTGCACATCAGATATTTACATTACGATTCAGAACAGTAGCAACATTACAGTTATGAAGTAGCAACGAAAATAATTTTATGGTTGGGTCACAACATGAGGAACTGTATTTAAAGGGCCAGAAGGTTGAGAACCACTGGTTTAGGGCATTGAGTGTCACCAACAGGAGTTATCTTAGCCCAGGAAATGCTTTTCCCTCAGCGGCCGACGTGTAGGGACACGTTGCCACATGCTCTGCATCGCTGCTGGCCACCCGCATCCAGGCCGGGCACCCACTCCGGGCCAGGCACCCACTCTGGGCCGGGCACCCAATCACACAATCTGGGCTGGGCACCCACTCCAGGCTGGGCACCCACTCCAGGCCGGGCACCTACATCCAGGCCGGGCACCCACTCCAGGCTGGGCACCTACATCCAGGCCGGGCACCCACTCTGGGCTGGACACCCACTCCGGGCCGGGCACCCACTCCAGGCCAGGCACTCAATCACACAATCTGGGCTGGGCACCCACTCCAGGCCGGGCACCCACTCTGGGCCGGGCACCATTAGTGCCATCGCCCATCTGAACCAAGTTGGTGGCTCCCCTCTCAGCAGGGGTTTAAAATACTGTCCTCTTCTCCTGTCCCCAGGAATGAACAGGACCCTCCCCATCGCCCCATCCTGTCATCTCTCTCCATCCTTCTCTGCTACCACCAAGGGACAGTGGCGAAAGGGTCGCTTTTGATCACCGTGGTGAGGGTTCCACGAGCCGCCCTCATGTTCATTTCCAGGGCCCTGAAGGACAAGGTGAGGCCAAGGACGGCAGGGCCGCCCGGAGGGCCCTCCCCCACCCCACCCCCGGCAGGCTCTGTCCCAACCGGCTGTTTGTGCTTTTCCACCCACACGGCCGCGGGGTGGGGGTGGGGTGAGGGGAGGAGTTCCCAGTGGGCGCTTCCTTTCTTGTTTAAATGCTGAACAAATGGGAGGAATTCTTCCGAGGAAAATTTAAACCATTTTTTAAGGACATTTAGATGCTTTTTTTTTAAAAGGGAAAAAAATACACTACAAGATCTACAAGATTAGAATAGTATTTGTGTTTTAATGCTAAAGTATTTCTTGCCTTTTGCGTTTCCTAAAGGGCGCCGTGGGGAGTCACTGGTGTGTGTGTGTGTGTGTGTGTGTGTGTGGAGAGAGAGAGAGAGAGAGAGAGAGAAATGGGCAAGATGACCCACATCTCGGCTCCAGAGCGGAGAACTGTGGGCCTTTGTGCGGCTGCTCCGGCTGCGTTTCCGTGCCCGTTGGCTGTGAATGGTGGTGGAACCCGAGCTCTAGGGGACAGCTGTGCGCAGGCTGTTCCTGGCCAACAGGCAGGGCAGGTGGGACTTTCCCAGCTCTGCTCCCACACGCGCCTCCCCCCCCCCGCCCCCCCCGGCCCCCCGCAGCCTCCGCCAGGGTCAGAGTTCATAAACCTGACTCCCGCCGCTGGGCCTGGGGACCTGTGCTGGCCGAGCAGGGAAATGTCACCCTCTGTGCCCTTCCAGGAAGCCCCTGACCTGTCCCTGTGTTCAAGTCCAGCGCCGAGAGGAGAGTCGGGCAGGGTCCAGGTCAGGTGGCCCAGGTTCTGATCTGGACCTGCGGGCGGCGCGGCCCTGGCCACAGTGTCCCCTTGTGTCACTGTTGAAGTGGTGCTTTGTGGGCACTGGTTATGTGCCCATGTTAAAAAAGTTATGTTGAACTTTTTTGAGGGGAAATAAATTCTATGGTGAGACTTTCAGGGCCGAATTTCGAGGGATGAAAGAATGCATCCATTTTGGGAATTAAAGAGGCGTTTCCACCTCCAGGTGGATCCAGCTGCTCTGGCTCCTGCGTTTGGAGTTTATCCTTCAGTTTCAGGGGCCTTGGAGGAGGATGTCTTGAACAGAATCTATATGCAGCCCCGTGTGTATTTATGGGGGAAGAAACATTCTTCCATCTGCTGCTGATCTCATGATGAAAGTACAGCCCGGCCGGGTGGCTTAGTGGTTGAGCATCGACCTGTGAACCAGGAGGTCACGGTTCGATTCCCGGTCAGGGCACAGGCCCGGGTTGTGGGCTTGATCCCCAGTGGGGGGCGTGCAGGAGGCAGCCGATCCATGATTCTCTCTCATCATTGATGTTTCTCTCTCTCTCCCTTTCTCTCTGAAACCAATAAAAAATATTTAAAAATTCCAAAATAATTTTAAAAAATAGACATGAGACAGACTAACAAGAGAAAATGGCCCCATTTAATCACATGTGTGTGTATGGGAGCTCCACGCACATTCAAGGTTCAGAGAGAGAGAGGGAGGTGGGGAGAGGACCTCTGAGCTGGGGATGAGGTCCCTGCCAGCCAGCGCGAGGAACAGTGTGCAGTAATGAGACGTCTGTCCTGCCATACAAATCGGCCGGAAATGTTATTCTGGTGGCCACTCTATGGACAAGGCCCGCATCCAAGTTCTGTAAGGGAGAGTAAGCGTTTCTTGTGAGCCCGCAGGGTCTCGCCTGCCTTCAGCTCCGAATATTTCACATACCGGGGCGGGGGGGGGGGGGCGTTGCCGGGAGGCCNCCCCCCCCCCCCCCCCCCCCCCCCCCCCCCCCCCCCCCCCCCCCCCCCCCAGTGCCGGGAGGCCTGTGCCGAGTGTGTGTGTATGTGTGTGTGTGTGGATAGAGACAGAGATGTAGACAGACATATAGATATGTATGTGTATGTATTTGTATGTATGTGTGTATATGTAGTGATATAGAGATGAAGATATGGAAATATAGATACCTCTTTGTGTTTGTATGTATGCGTGTGTGTGTAATCATGAGTTAGTGAGCAGTCGGGCACCTCGCCATCCCTCCCTGTGCTGCTAGCATCTTACCCTCCGGGGCAGCAGCCGTCCCTCACTGTAAAGAAGTCAGGCTGGTCCCTCCGGCAGAGGTCTGAAAGGTCACTCACCCCCCCAGGCCCCAGGGACTGAGGGCCGCACTCCCTTGAGTGATGTGTCCCTTCCCAGGCTTGGGAGGACGTGCTCCTGGGCCTTGCAGGCTGCCCTGCGTGGTCCTCGCTGGGTGAATGGCACACCCACCGCGGCCAGGCTGGGAGGTCTCCAAGTTTCCTGCCAGTGAATTGCCGTTGGGAGAAGAGCATGCCCACCAAAGGCCGGAGCTCCTGGGCCTCCCAGAGGCCTGTGTCAGGCTCGTTGTCAGACCCCGGGGGCGATTCTGTAATGATTCACGCTGGCCTTGCACACAGGTCCAGGCGACATCTCACAGGACTAACTTCTCTCTTAAAATGCAGCCCTGAACGTCTCACTATCGGAGTCATTTCCCAAAAAAGTTAGACTTGAATCTTTTTTTCGTGCGACCACAGGACTAGTGTCAGCAAAGCATACTTTGTTTTACTGACTTCGGGGTGTGAATTTGTCATGACGCTGAGCTGGTTTGAAAAAGCAAAGTCTCTCATTGAAGACACTGGAGGGAGGTGAAGGGAGAGAGGTTTTTACGCGAAGTAGGGGCTAGCGGTTACCTTTGATAGCACATGTGAGCGAACCCACTTCCCTTCCTGTTGAGGGCGACAGCGGTGTAACAGGTGAGCCCACGAGGGAGACACCTCAGTCGTCAGTAATAATAATAATAATAATAACAACTCGTGGCCGTGGCGTGTGCAGCAGGGGATTTCTCGCGCTCTGAGCGCCACTGCAGGGCGTCTCCAGGAGTGTGAGCTCCGGGAGAAGCAGTCGCAGAGCCTGCCTCTCGCCTCCCCTCCGGTGGTCCTGACTCTGTCCTTTGCTTCTGCTCCTGACCCGCAGCGGAGCGCCTGGTCCAGGTGCCTGCTCAGGTGCTGCTCCTGCTGCCTCTGCTGCCTGGACACACACCTGCGCCATCTCCACCAGGTAGGTCTCCACGCGGCCCGGTACGCGCAGCGGGGCCGCGGGTGGGCTCGTCTCGGAGGTCAGTGGTCGTCCTGTAGGTCAGGGTCTGTAATCACTGGGTCCTGTAACTGTTTTAGGCTTCTGGGCCCTGCGGTGGTGGTCACACCTGCTCTGCTCTGCCGTGGTCGTGGGCGAGCAGCCACGCACGGAGGGAAGTGGCCGGCCCGTGTGTGTTCAGGGAAGCTTTCCTGTGGGCGCCGACGTTTGAATTCCATAGAATCTTCACGTGTCCAGAAATCTGTGTTTTCCCAACCATTTAAAACATGTGAAGAGTGTGCTTCGCTCCGGCGGGGGCCAGCGGGCTGCCGGCGGTGGGCTGGGCGAGCAGGCCTAAAGGGGACAGCTCGTTGGCGCCATTCTTCAAATTCGGAAAGAAAGGTGCCACTCTTCTCAGAGCTAAGCTGAAGGGGCAGAGATTGTCAGCAACAGCTCGTTCTCAGTGTCTTCTCTGAGACTGTCATTTCCCTGAAATAGGAAGAGCTGCCTCCCTGACTTCATATATTTCCCTGTCTTTCCCGCTCAAGCTGGAAATATATTCCTGTAAAAGTCAGAAAAGCTGCACACTGTGATGGTTTGAATTTCAGATTTTTTTTTCCTCTCTGGAGTCTCTCAAACTGAGGAAATTTGCATATGTGTTATGTTTCTGTCGCTAATCTAGGAGATTTTAATAGCCCTTCGTCAGGTGTATGCAAAGCTGTGTTTTTGTGAGGGAGCAGGCTGTTTTCATTTAAGCGTCCACAGAATCTCACTTAGCCAAGCTCTTCTGCGCTAAAGACGTGAGCACTGATTGGACGTCCTTGTTTATGTCCCTTAAGTGGCATGATAGCGCCTCTCATTGTTGGGGGAGAGGGGAGTCTTCCTGTGCTCAAACCCTATCTTTAAGGCTCTTCCTAAGGACCTGGAGTGCCTTTCGTTTCCACTGGGGCTGCTGCGAGCCAGCAGGTATGACTCAGTGAGACACCACACCTTTCAGAGGAGTGGGCGGAGCCGGGCCTGGGGCTGCCTGTCACCGTGGACTAGGCCCGCCTCCCTCCTCAGAGCTGTGCACCATCCAGACACCACTTACTCCAAAGAGACCCGAGATGTGTTATGAAAACGTACCAGGGTAAGGGACATGCGCACAGGAAAAGCAAGGCTGAGAAGCCGGGGGCGGACTAGAAAGACAACAGGAGCAGGACCGCCAGTAGGCAAACATGGCCCAGCTGGCGGGGCTCAGTGGGTGTGCGTCGGCCTGTGAACCAGGTTCCATTCCGGTCAGGGCACAGGCCCGGGTCACGGGCTCGATCCCCAGTGTGGGGCGTGCAGGAGGCAGCCGGTCCATGATTCTCTCTCATCATTGATGTGTCTCTCTCTCTCCCTCTCCCTTCCTCTCTGAAATCAATAAAAATATATTTTTTAACAAAAAAGACAAATACGTTGGCCTGTGGCTCTATGGGCCTGAGTGGAGTTGCCCTCCCCTGGCTGTGGTGTGTAAACACAGGGCCTTTCCATGACCCTCTGCCCTCGAGTGTGGGAACTGCCTGGGGAAGCCTAGGGCTCCCTGTGGACGGTCGGGGGAGAAAGATGAGCGAGGAGAGGTGGCCCTGGCCCCGCGCCTCCCCTGCCTACCCCCTCCCCCCACCAGCGCAAAAGGGGGAACCTAGGCCCGTAGGAAACCTGGAGACGAGAGAGGTGGGCTCTTGTAGAGAAAGGTCCTGCCTGGTCCCTGATGGGTCCATTTCTATGCAGATGAGGAATCCAAATTTGCACAGTCTGATTGGTCAGATTTGTGCCTCCTGATTGGGCACAGCTGGGCGGCCTGAGGGTTAAGTGATTGAGAAAGCAGAGGAGGAGGAGGAAGAAAAAGAATTGACGTGAACATGGCCAGGCGAGAGCACCTGCAGTGGGAATGAATGCTGGGAAGCAGAGCGGAAGGAAGACCAGGCTCCCGGGTGGTGCTGGGCGATGGTGGTCAGCACTGCGTCCGCCTCGCTTGGCAGTGGGGAAGGAAAGGGAGCTGAAAGGGAGGCCAGGAATGTGGCCTTTTGAAAAGTTTCCTGGCACTGGAGTGAGTTGCTAGGGGACGATTTCTCTGGAAACCAGACTGAAAAGAGCAGAGGCCCATTTTGTTTTTCTTGTTTTGTGCAGCAGGCACTGAGCAGTGCTAAGGAGAGAGATCCATTTCTCACCAGAACCCAGCACTCTTCTTCTTCTTCTTCTTTAATTGATTTGAGAGAGAGAAACATCAATGCATCAACATTTGACCGGCTGCCTCCTGCACACCCCCGACGGGGGATCGAGCCTGAAACGGGGCATGTGCCCTGACCGGGCCCTCCTGGCTCACAGGTCCACGCTCCACCACTGAGCCACACGGCCGGGCCCCAGACAGTCTTCTTGAGGGAACATCAAGGAGCTGGTCGCTGCTTTAAAGCCTCACCTGCCCTCCCTGGTCCTGGGAGGGAGGCTGCGGCAGCTGCTGCATTTTGGGGACACCCAGGCTGAGGCCGGCAGTCATTCCCTTGCAGCGGGGGGAGGAGGGGATGCAACCCTACATCGCTCCCCACTCCTGTCTGCATCATAAATACCAGATGTGTGTCTCCCTGGAGAAATTACAGGTGTGCGCCTCACACATCTGTCTACCCAGCCGCCACTTAGTCATGCTCTGTCCAGCCTTTGAACTCGGGCTCGATGGGGGCGGGGATGCGAGCAGCAGTGACTCCAGAGCAGGGCCGGGCCTCATGGGAATTCCCCCTGTCCGCTCCGATGCCGGGAAACCCACGGTGGGAGGCCGGGGTGGGGGGGGGCACAGGACACTTCCCGGGGGCTCCAAGGTGCCTGGACGGTCCAGGGTGCCCTCCCCAGCTCTCAAGCCCCTGGAACGTCCTCTCGCCCGCGGCTGAGGGCTGTGGCCCACCGCAAAGCGCAGGGTGTCGCCCAGCTCAGGAGAGGGCGATGCAGGACCCCACACGGGTGTTCTCCTCCGTGTCCCGAGGACTCCACTCCGGCTCAGGCTTCCGTGGAGACCGCCGGCTGCCATGGTGCCAGGGGGGGCCCTGGGCCCTGCCAGCGGCTGCGCTGCCCTCACCTGCACCTCTCGCTGCCGCTCCTACCGCGTGAGCCCTGCACTCTCGACCTCTGTTCTCCCGGAGCCTAAAGGGCGGCTCCAGGGGCGGCGTGTGAGGGGAACCGGGTGATTTGACCCACCAGGGCCCTGCTGTTTGCTCACCTCAGGCGGGTCTGTCTTCAAGCCTCGGTGGGAGCCTCCCAGAGCCTCTCCCTGCCCCCCATGGGGTTCCCCCCCCCCGCCCCCATCAATCGCAAAGTCTCGGTGTTCTCTGTGCCAGGATTTGGCTTATCCCACACCACCTGCTGGTCCCAGCGGCTCCTCTCCTGTCTGCTCCCCGTGGCCACAGGGGCCTCCCAGGGGTGGACCGCGGTGCCCGTCTCTGGCTGGGTCCTGGAAGGGGGTGACCGTGCTTAGGGGGACACCGCTCTTTTGGTAGTGGACGTGCCACAGTAACAGACGTGCCACAGGAGGTGGCCTCGTCCCAGGGCCTCTGTGCGGCCGCCTCTCGGGGTCGCAGTGGCTCCGAGTCCGCAGTCCTCCTCCCCCCCCCCCCAGTGCTATTCTGGGCCGGCAGCTGATGGCCGGCGCTGAGAGCTGGGACGCCCACGTGCGGGGGTCCGAGAAGGAAGCTCACCGTGCGCTGCTGGATGGTGTGCGTGGAGGCATGTTCCTGGGCAGGCAATTGCCCACAGCAGCTGTCGCGAGGTGGGCGCTGCTGCCGCTTTAGATAGAAAGGAATGGAGACACCTGCTTGTCCGGCCCCAGACTGGGGCACGGGGGAGCGGGGGGTGGCCCAAGCGGCCTTAGCACCCCTCCTCCTCTCGAGGGTCGGGGGGTATACTCTCGCCCAGGGCCGCTAGCTGGGCAGTGGCGACTGAGGGCAGCGGGGCCGCTAGCCAGAGGTGGCCTGGGAGCAATCCCTGCCCCTCCTGGCCCTGTGGGGGGACTGGGGCCTCCCCGTCCTGGGTGCAGGCAGAGCTGCCCCTTTCCCAGCGGTAAGTGAGGTCGTGTCGCGAGGCCGGTGACTGATGCCCCAGGAGACGCGCTTCCCACGCTGGGCGCTTTGCTGGCTGTTTTATGGGGACTCGGCTTTCATCCTCCCAGCTCCCTGGGCGGCAGGTGCTGTAACTCCCTGGGGGAGGGGGCTGAGGTCTGAGAGGTGAGATCATTGCCCCCACCCCCTGCCCCGAGGCAGCCAACAGGTTGGCTGCGGGGCTGGGATCTGAGCCCAGAGACTGGCTGCGGAGCCGGTGCCTCCGGAACCACCAGCCTTTAGACGCCTCTGTTCCGGTGAAGATGGGCAGTGATGTCCCGACGTCCAGGGGAGAGCTCAGGCTCATGGGGGGGGGGGATGGCTGCGGAGGTGCTTGATCCTGGTTTCCGTCCATAAAAGGACGGTTATGCCGCTCCCCCCCTCCCCCCCACCTGTTCTCAGGAGTGATGACCCGGTCAGAGGCTCTGGGAACTGGGGGTGATTGAAGCTGCTTCGTTAAGTGGCGAGCGAGTGAGTTTGGGCCTCCCTGCACCAGGCATGGGTCCCCCCCACCCCCGGGTCAGCTCCCACCAGCCGCCAGCGTGGTTTCACAGGCCCGCGATGCACAGGTTCCCTCTACGTCGGCCAGTAGGGTGTGGGCCCCTCCAAGGTGTTTCCTGGGGCCTCCCCTGCCTTCTGACTGAGAACGTCCCTCCGACAGCAGGTGCCGGTGGGCGGGCCAGCCTCCCTTCGCTGTGCTGAGAGGGGAGTTCGCTGAGGGGGTGGGCAGGTCCGCCCCCTGGCTTCACCTGTTGCCGCTATTACCATCACACGGGCTGCAGGCTGTGGGCTGAGTGGCTGTGCGGGACCCTGTGGTGGCCTCCTGGTGACATTGCTAAGGGGCCGTGTGACAGCTCCTGTGTCAGAAGAGGAAACTCTCATCCTTCGTCCAAGCCCAGAGTGCGGCCGACACCAAGCAGGTCGTGTGTGGTCCCAGGAAAGCGACCGGTTCCTCCCTCGCTGGAGCGGCCGCGCACGCGGTGCTGGTGGAGGTTTGAAGGGAAATGTAGGAACAGGTGCTTTTGAAATGATCATGTTGTCACAAGGGAAGGTGCTTGGAAAAATGACTCAAGAAACCACCTCACGTGAACGCGCACACATAAACAACACACATGCGCACACATGCAGCACACGCGCGCGCGCACACACACACGCACACACACTCCCTTTGACTTAGTGATCCCTCTTCTGGAAGTTTATCTTAAAGAAATGGTCCAAAATCAGGAAGTGAAGATGGCCATTGCATAGTTATTTATAAAAGCAAAATATTAGAAATAGTCTGATATGTACCAGTCCCCCACCATGGAACTTATATTTATTGCAGATTAAAATGACCACTAGAATGGGTGTGAATCCTGAATCTGCAGGGCGCTCAGTTCCCTCCCAGGGCATGGTCTCCCGGGAAGGGGTGACGCCCTGGCCCAGCTGCACTGATTCCAGCCGCACGGGCCTTGGGGGCAGCTCACCAGCCACCAGGGGCTGCTTTGTGTCCGGCACTCAACTTCCTCTCCTGCCCTCAGACTCTGCAGGGCGTCACAGCATAATTCCTTGCCCCTCGTTCCGTTTGCTTTAAAAAAAATATATTTTTATTGATTTCAGAGAGGAAGGGAGAGGGAGGGAGAGAGAGAAACATCAGTGATGAGAGAGAGTCATGGATCAGCTGCCACCTGCACGGCGGATGGAGCCCACAACCCGGGCCTGTGCCCTGATGGGAATCGAACCCTCACCTCCTGGTTCATAGGTCGATGCTCAACCACTGAGCCACACTAGCTGGGCCGATGTGTGTGTAGTGCGATGCTCTAGCCACCCTACCGACCCCAAGTGCTTATTTACCTCTGTTTGCTGCAGCTCTGTGAGAACTGAAATCTGAGACGTCACAGCGACAGGATGTGCTACGGGTGCCTCGTGACCGGTTTTCTTCGGGACGTTCTTAGCCGACCTCACATTGTCCTGAGACCGGGCACGAGGCGCATCTTCTTTCTGACTGCCGTCTGTCGTTCCAGAACGCGTACACGACCACGGCCATCAACGGGACAGAGTTCTGTACGTCCGCGAAGGACGCGCTCAGGCTCTTGTCCGAGAACTCGAGTCGTTTCACGTCGGTCAGCTGCTTCGGGGACTTCATCGTCTTCCTAGGCAAGGTGAGGCATGTCCCCGAAATAATAGACACAGGCACGGGGTGGGGCCCGAAGCGCAGCCCTGCAGCGGG
Organism: Myotis vivesi; assembly: GCA_035771395.1. Lineage (NCBI taxonomy): Eukaryota > Metazoa > Chordata > Mammalia > Chiroptera > Vespertilionidae > Myotis > Myotis vivesi. The sequence goes on from JAWPEG010000009.1 coordinate 1,012,567, forward strand.
GCTGGGCGAGCGAGCGCCTCTCTTGCTCCCCCAAAGGTGGACGCCCTGCCTCCTCTTTGCGTTTGGTCCCCAGCCCAAGGCCTTGGCTCCCTTGTGGGGGCCCGTGGCTGCTCCCGTAGCGTGTCCGCCTCCGTGGTGGGCCGCACATTAGCCCTGACCCAGGCCCTGGCTGCGAGGGGGCCGCATCCCTGTGCAAGCCCGTGGGGGCCGATGGCTCGGCTGGGCCTCTCCGATGTTTGGGGGTTTAGCATTGGTCTCTGCATCGCTGCCCTGGTGAGCTGTGGTCGGTGACACGCTATGACACACCATGACACGTCACGACACGCCTGGGCCGGGCTGGTGGGTGCGACACGCACATACATTAAGCTCCGCCCGGCCGAGAGGCTCCGTGTGGCGGTTGCCACAGAAGCACCGCTGTGGCCTGTGCCGCCTTCAGAGCCGCCGGCCACCGAGGCTGAGGCGGCACTGGAACGGGTGCGACGGCGGGCGTCAGCTCGGGGCCCCGGGCGACATGCTCTCTCATAACTACGTTCCCAGACGTTCTCTGGGCCGAGGCTTCCCCTCTGAGGCAGACGCGCCTCTCATTTACCTCGGGGAGCAGCCCGTTTCCCTCGTCTCCCATGACCAGCCCGTAGTTGCCCAGAGCCGCCCGCGCCTGTGGACACCGGTGACTGTGTGTGTGTTCAACCAAGTGCCGCTCAGACGTCACGTCCGCTGGCGCGGATGCCGAGGGCATGCGGACGCCAGCCGGCCGCGCTGTGTCTGTTGAAGAATTGGGTGCCACCTGGCCTCGTCCTGCCCGGGAAATGGAACCTCTGCCTGTGGACAGGGCCGATGACCCGTCCTCTCCCCGCTGCACGGGGAGCCCTCCGCCCAGTCCTCGGGCGCAAGTGACCACGTGCTAAGGGCAGTGCCCGTTCGGGACCGTCGCCGCCATGTGCAAGGGGCGCTTACGAAGAGTTTATCGTGAGGGGCGCACTGTGGGGTGAGAGTGAGGCCCCAGGACCCCAGATAAATGCGGATGAGGCGCCAATGGGATGGAAGTACAGCCCCTCTCCCTCCTCCACGGCTACTCCCTGTCACAGCTTCGTGTTCTCGTCCCCTTCATTGTCCAAGCGGTTCTGAGGTGCGTGCTTGGCCGCAGGGCACCCGCAGTCCCCCCCCAAAGTCCCACATGCACACACGCAGTCCCACACGCACGCATGCAGTCCCACACGCATACACGCAGTCCCACATGCACACACACAGTCCCGCACGCACACATGCAGTTCCACATGCACACACACAGTCCCACACGCACACACACAGTCCCACACCCACACAGTCCCACACGCACACAGTCCCACACACACACACAGTCCCACACGCACACACAGTCCCACACGCACACACACAGTCCCACACTCACACACGCAGTCCCACACGCACAGTCCCACACTCACACACACAGTCCCACACTCACACACACAGTCCCACACGCACACACGCAGTCCCACACGCACACACACGCAGTCCCACACGCACACACACAGTCCCACACTCACACACACAATCCCACACTCACACACACAGTCCCACACGCACACACGCAGTCCCACACGCACACACGCAGTCCCACACGCACACACACGTGTGAAACTGCAGTAACTGAGACATTTTCTGACGTGTTCCCACGGCTTCTGAGGGTGTGAGCACACTCTTGCTTCGACAGGTGCTGGTGGCGTGTCTGACCGTGTTCGGAGGGCTGATGGCCTTTAACTACCACCGCACGCTGCAGGTGTGGGCCGTGCCGCTGCTCCTGGCCGCCGCCCTCGCCTACCTGGTGGCGCACAGTTTCCTGTCCGTGTTCGAGACTGTGCTGGGCGCCCTGCTGCTGTGCTTGGCTGCTGACCTGCACACGAACGACGGCTCGCCCGGAAAGCCCTACTTCATGGACCACGAGCTGTTGGTGAGCACACACCGCGCTTCTGCGGCCATCTGCACACTCACAGCGTGGGAGCCTCGGCCTCCACCCGGGACAGGCAGCCTGTGTCTCCTCTGCTGGGGGGGAGGAGGGGGGAGGGGGGGTTTCTCTGAGCTCCCACTCGGCTGGCCAGTTGAGACCCCTGGAGAGGAACAAGGCTGCACGTTAACACTGACCCACGGCCCTGGCTGCAGGGGGGATGCCTCGTGTCCGAGCCCCGTGGGTGCTAATGGCTCGGTCTGGCCTCTCTGATGTTTGGGGTTTAGCAGTTGATCTTTTCCCAAAGCATTTTGCACCCAAGCGCCCGCCACCCCCTCAGTCGGTCAGGGGCCGTCGCTCAGTGAAGGCTCCGTCTGGCCGGGTGGCGGCGGGTCTGCCATCCCGGGCCCTGTGCTAACCGGGTGGCCCGGCAGCTGTCCCCCCTCATCCCTGCAGACGGGCCTTTGGACAGCTGGGGCGTCTCATCTCTCCCGCTGTTGGGGCCAGTGGCGTCCGGATAATCCTCTTTCGTTCTGTCGCCATAAAACGTAGGCGTTAAAGCCCCTTTGCTTCTAAGAGCAGCAGGCGCAGCCCCTCTGCGTGGGCCCCTCCGCGTCTGTAACGATGTGTCCTCAGTCTCCACACAAACAGGAGGCGCCCTCGGAGTCACGTGTCCGCAGTCTCGGGAGACGCTCTGGAGGCGGCAGGACGTGGGCAGGGCTTCTTGTTCTGGTTCCCACTTTTCTGACTTAAAATCCACTTGGAAATCTACCCCCTTCTCCCCAATATTTTAATTCAATAGGGGACACTTTTTAAAAAAGATTTTTAGAGAGGAAGGGAGAGGGAGGGAAGGAAGATGGGGGTGGGGTGGGGGTGGGGGGGGGGAGACATTGATGTGAGAGGGGAACGCCCTGTGAGAGCAGAACTTCGATCGGCTGTCCCCGCCCCCGGGGATCGAGCCCACAGTCCCAGGCCTGTGCCCGACAGGAGAGCGAACCTGTGATCCTCAGTGCACGGGACTATGCCCAACCAACTGAGCCACCCGGCCAGGGCTGGGGGGAACTTTTTAAGGATTCAATTCCCCAAAGTGATGTGGCCAAGTACATGGTTGCCAAGCGTATGTAGGCCACAACCCTGGCCCATGCGCCCTCCTGCTTGCAGAGTTTTGTGAAGAGGATGAACAGATCGCACCGCGAGGGGCCGCAGGGCGCCGGGGGCTCCACGAGGAACCAAGAGGGAACGGAACTCCGGCCCGTGGTCCACTCCACCTACTAGGTACCTGGGGAGGGGCCTCCTCCTCCCGCCCTTCACCCAATAAACACACAGGCCCGGCCCGTCCCTCGAGTGTGGTCCTTGCCGCCCCTCCAGCCCGTCCCTCACGCGTGGTCCTTGCGGCCGGGCCCTCCCAGCCTCTCACACTCGTTGGGTCGAGACCCTCTAGGACAGCCATGGGCAAACTACGGCCCGTTTGAAATGAATAAAACTTAAAAAAAAAAAAAAAAGACCGTATCCTTTTATGTAATGATGTTTACTTTGAATTTATATTAGTTCACACAAACACTCCATCCATGCTTTTGTTCTGGCCTCCGGTCCAGTTTAAGAACCCATTGTGACCCTCGAGTCAAAAAGTTTGCCCACGGCTGCTCTAGGACCACGTTCACGCGCCCCTGCGCCCCCGCGCCCCCCCCTCAGGGACGCAGTCACACACGCGCTCCAGGCAGCAGTCAGCACCTCGGCGGAAAGGCTGCCACCGCGTCCAGAGCAGGGCCCCGCCATGTGCCGTCCTGGAGTGGCTCAGATGTCACAGCTGCGTGTGCAGTTCTCCCACGTGACCGTGACCATCAGCGCCACAGCTCCCCCCTGGCGGCAGCCGTGACGCGGGCCAGGCAGGGGCACCAGATGTGATGAGGCTGGTGGGCCCAGCCTCCCGCTCACAGCCAGCAACCATCCGGGCCAGCCCCGCCCCAGAGCCACGGCAGCGACCAGGGCAGAGACCAGGGCAGCGACCAGGGCAGAGACCAGGGCAGAGACCAGGGCAGAGGGGGGTGGGGCCACTTTTCCCTCCTGAAAGCTTCGAACGGGGTGGAACGCTCCACGCTGACGCTTCCCCTCAGCTCGGACCGGCTGACTTCCCGCAGGGCGAGCGGGGCAGAGGCTGCGGCCCTGGGCTCTCAGCCAGCGCAGATGCACCATCGGATTTGCAAAGGGGGTCACGGAGCGGGCTCTGGGAACAGTCACTGTGCTGATAGGCAAGTGGACGGGGCTTTTGTGGGCACGTGGCACCCTGGGCACATCCTCCCCACCTGCCTCAGCAAACACCAGCGGGTGCCCCTGCCCCAGAGCAAGCCCCCTGGGAGGAAGCAGGTGGCCGGGAAGACGTCAGAGTGTGTGTGTCGCTGGGCCTGTCAGCGAGTGGACTTTGTCGTCATCGTAACCACTCAGCCCCTTGACCCTCTGTGTGTCCCGAGTGAAGGCTGGATTTGCTGACACCTCATTACACACCCCAGTTTACTATCAAAGGTCCTGGTCCTGATCCAGAGATTAGAACTGAATAGATTGTCTTAAAGTAACAGTGATTACTTTAAGCAATTTTAAAGTTATTCATCTGAACGTTTTGTGTGGTTTATTCCTATGTAGCGTATTCTTTCTTAGAATTTACTTTTCAAGCGGAGGTGACGTACAGTATCACGCAGCGGCAGGTGTACTGCATGTGGTTAGACTCCCCGTAATTACGAAGCGGTCGCCCCGTAAGCGCAGCACCTCGGACACACACAGCTGCTGCGGGGTCGCTCACCGTGTTCCTGCTGTGCTTACATCCGCCACTGGCCTCACCACCGCCATTTGTACTTTTCAATCCCTTCTCCTTTGTACTCATCCCCCCAGCTCCCTCCCATCGTGCAACTAGCAGCTTGTTCTCTGTGTCTGTTTTGTTCATTCATGTTACTTTTTACATTTCACATATAAGCGATATCATACAGTGTTTGTCTTTCCCCGTCTGACTTATTTCACTTCACGTGTTACCCTCTAGGCCAGTGGTTCTCAATCTGTGGGTCTCGACCCCTTTGGCGGTCGAACGACCCTTTCACAGGGGTCACCTAAATACATCCTGCATATCAGATATTTACATTACGATTCATAACAGTAGCAAAATTATAGTTATGAAGTAGCAACGAAAATAATGTTATGGTTGGGGGTCACCACAACATGAGGAACTGTATTAAAGGGTCGCGGCATCAGGAAGGTTGAGAACCGCTGCTCTGGGCCCAGCCCTGTTGTCACAGACGGCAAGATTCCATTCCTTTTCACGGTGCGTGCATTCCGTCGTATTCATGCACCTCCGCTGTTTTAGCCACTCTCTGCCCACGACACCCAGGTCGCCTCCGTATCTTGACTGTTGTAAATTTTGCTGCAGTGAACAGAGGGGTGCATATATCTTTTCAAAGCAGCATTTAGGTTTTCTTCAGACATATTACCAGAAGTGGAATTGCTGGGTCACATGGCTGTTCTATTTTTAATTTTCTGAGGAATCTCCATACTGTTTCCCACAGTGGCTGCACGGCCTGCCTCCCACCAGCAGCGCACGCGGTCCCTTTCTCCGCGCCCTCGCCCGCACTTGTCTGCGGGTTATTGACGGCAGCCGTTCTGACGGGCGTGAGGTGGTGTTGCTGCGGGTGGTTTTGATTGGAATCTCTCTGATGGTTAGAGACTTGGAGCGTCTTTTCGTGTATCTGTTGGCCACGTGTGCGTCCTCTTTGGAGAAGCGTCTACACAGGTTCTCCTCGGCCCTTTTTTAAATTGCATTGTTTGGGTTTGTTTTTTGTTTTTATGTTGAGCTATGTGAGTTCTGGATAAATTTGGATATTGACCCATTATCAGATACACCATCTGCAAGTATCTCCTCCCATTCAGTACGTTGCCTTTTGTTTCGGTGATGGTTTTCTTTGTGATGCGAAAGCTTTTTAATTTGATGTGGTCTCGTGTGTGTTTTTCATGTTGTCTTTGCCCACATAAAAAAGTTACCAGGCCCATATATGTGGGTTTGCCATAGATGGCCTTTATTATGTCGACATACGTTCCCTCTACCCCCACTGTGCTGAGAGCCTTCATCATAATGGATGATGGATTTTGCCACATGCTTTCTCCGCATCTAGTGATAATGATCATACAATGCTTGTCCGTCATTTTATTTACGTGGTGTATCACGTTCCTTGATATCTGAATATTGAACCAACCTTGTATCTCGAGAATAAACCCCACTTGGTCACGGTGTATTATCCTATCAACGTGTTGCTGGATTTGGGTTGCTGATATTTTGTGGAGGGTTTTGCATCTGTGTTCATCAGGGATGTTGGCATGTGGCTTTATTGCTTTGTAGTCTGTCTGGCTGGGGAGTCAGGGTGATGGTGGCCACGTGAAATGAATTTGTGACGTTCCCTCCTCTTCCGTTTTTATTGGGAGATTTGGAGGATAGTGTTCCTTGAACGTTCGGTAGAATTCACCGGTGAAGACATCTGGTTTGCTGGTTTGTTTTTTATTACCGATTTGGTTTCATGACGAGTAGTCTGTTCAGGTTTTCTGTTTCTTCTTGAGTCAGTCTTGGAAGATTGTATGTATATTTCTAGGAACTGATCCATTTGTTCTTGGTTGTCCACTTTTTCGGCATATACCTGTTTGTAATAGTTTTTTATAATCCTTTGTATTTCTGCCACTTCTCCTCTTTCATTTCTGGTTTTATTTTTCAGCCGGGGGGGGGGGGAGGGGGGCTCTCTCTTTTTTCTTGATGTGTCTGGCTAAACATTTATCAATTTTGTTTATCTTTTCATAGAACCAGCTCTTGGTTTTATTGGTCTTTTTTTTTCTTATTATTTATTGTATTCATACTGGATCTTTCTACGTTAGTCTTTGCACTAGCTTTAATTGCTTGATTCCCTACTCTTACCAAGTGTTTGCCTTTGTCATGAGGTTTTTTCCCGCTCCTATATTTTCTTATTCATGTATTTTGATCTTTTTTTTTCTACCTAAACAAGCTCCTTTAACATCTTTTGTAGTGCTTGTTAGTGGTGATGAACTCTTAGCTTTTTCCTATCCAGGAAAGGCGCTCTCTCCTTCGATTCTAAACGATGCCCTTGTGGGGTAACCTCGGCTGTAGGTCTTTGCTGTTCATCACTGAATGCCACCTGCCAGTCCCTTCTGGCCTGCAGAGTCCCTGCGGAGGAACCAGCTGACAGTGGTATGGGAGCTCCCTCACAGCTAACTGACTGCTGGCTTTTGCTACCCTTCACGGTTCTCTCTGTCTCTAACCTTCAGCATTTTAAATACGTTGTGTCTTGGTGCAGCCTCTTTGGTTTCCTCTTGTTTGGGACTCTGTGCTGCCTGGACTTGTAAGTCTATTTTCTTTGCCAGGTTAGGGAAGTTTCAGTCATTATTTCTTTAAATAGGTTTTCAATCCTTTTCTCTCTCTCTTCTCCTCTGGGACCCCTATATTGTGAAAGTTGTTATGTTTGATGTCCCAGAGGTCTCTTAAGCTATCCTTTTTAAAAATATATATTTTTATTGATTTCAGAGAGGAAGGGAGAGAGAAACATCAATGATGAGAGAGAATTATTGATCGGCTGCCTCTTGCTCTCCCCCCACTGGGGATTGAGCCCACATCCCAGGCATGTGCTCTTGACTGGAATCAAACCCGTGACCCTTTGGTCTGCAGGCCGACGCTCTGTCCACTGAGCCAACCCGGCCAGGGCAAACTATCCTTTTCTTTAAAAAATTCTCTTTTCCTTTGCTGCTCTGATTGGGTGTTAGCTGCTACCCCATCTTCTGGGTCACTGATTCCATCCTCTGCTTCAGCTGATCTGCTGTTGATTCCCTCCAGTGTATTCTTCATCTCAGCTATTGCATTCTTTAGCTCTGGTTGGTTCTTTTTAATATTTCCTATCTCTTTGTTGAAATTCTCAGAATTCCTTCCTCCTTCTCCCACGTTCACTGAGGAGCCTCATAACCAGTGTTTTGAGCTCTATAGCAGGTAGGTTGCTTGTCCATTTTGTTTGGTTCTGTCCTTGAGGTTTGTCCTGTTCTTCATCTGGGACATGAGCTAATCTCATTTGGGTGGACGCTCCATGTAGTAGGCAGATGTGCTGTGTCTCTCAGTCTTACAAGTGTCCTGTGGGCCAGCGGAGCAGCCCCCTTAGCCACCCGGGCCGATTCTCCAGGGGTGTCCTTGTGTGGTGGCACGTGCCTCCTGCTGGAGCTGGGCTTTGCCGCTGTAGGCACTGTGGTGGCGGCTTGCCCTGGCTGACTGGCCGTGCTGGCTGCAGCTGTCACAGAGGAGCACTGTGTGGGGACCAGCCCCGGAGCCGTTCCTTCAGAAGGGCTGGTTGGGTGGGCATCTGGTGTGGCCTGAGCCAGCCTCCAGGTGCATGCGGTCTGAGTCCTGGGAGGGCCCCGGCGTGGGTGGGGCTGCCTGGTGGGAGCTGCAGTGCTCCCCAAGACTGGCTGCCGCTGTGTGGGGCTTGCCGCCCTCCCTCTGAGAGAGCCTGCAGCGGGAGCTTCTGCCAGAGGCTCGGGGTTCGAGAGGGATGGGGCGGCCTCAGGGAATCACCGGGGCCGGCAAAGGGTGGTCGCCAGGCTAAGGGGGATCACGGGTTTGTGTCCACCTGCGCGGGGCAGCGGGGGAGGGAGGGAGCGGCACAGAGGAGCAGCGGTGCCTGCGCTTCGTCCTGGGGAAGGTTCCCGGCCCTCGTCCCAGCCCTCACCCTGGACTTGGGCACCCGAGCTCCCCGCTGGAGTCCCTGGTGCCACTCCAGCCGCTTCCTTGGCTGGGCCTGAGAGTGGGGCCCAGCCAGGGCTGGGCCTGAGAGTGGGGCCCAGCCAGGGCTGGGATGCCCTGCGCCTCGGGAAGGGGGCGGACCCCTGCAGCCGAGACATGGCTGTCCCATGGTGTGGGCCCTGCCCCTCCGGGGTCTCCTGTGGCCTCTTTCTACCTGAGTTCCGGCTCTTCTGCTCAGCTGGTCTCCCAGGGGCTCATTTTTGTAAGTTTGATGTGGTCGTGGGAGGAGGGAAGCTGTGTATCTACTCCGTCATCTTGACTCCACCTGAGAATGCCCCCTATTAACATTGATTCACCCGAGAGCATGAGCGTAGAATCCCACCTCACCCCAACCCAACCCCCACCCCCACCATGTTCCTGAGGATTAAGATGACCCAGAGCTGGACGTGAGGCACATTGGGCAGCTGAGCCACCAGACTAGGCAGGGGCCCAGGAGCAGTTTGAGTCCTGGCTGTGGGTCCCCATGTGCAACGGCGGGTCCCCCATCCTGCCGGCCCCCCCATCCTGCCGGCCCCTCCCAAGCAGAGTGCGCTGTGGTGAGGGTTGAGGAGAGAAATGTTAAGGCAGCGACTGACCACAGACCCTGGGGAGGAGTCCTTAACATAACCAGCTGCTGGCTCATGTGAATGTTCAAAAAAAATATTTATTTATAAAAAATACACTGGGATAAGTTTATGCTGAGAAATGCAGCAATAAATACAGTTGAAACAGAGCGAGTCTACACCGATACGTTGGCACAACAGGAAGGGCCGCGCGGTCAGATCCCCGCGTCTGCAGCGCCGGAGCCGCCCGCGCGGGTGGGAGCGACTCGAGCATCCCCAGAGCGCGGGCCGCGCCTGCATTTCCACCCGCAACCCACACCGCGGGCATCGGTCGCGAGCGGCTGACACGCTGCGTCTTCTCGGTTTAGCTGGCGGGCGCCTGAGCGCTAAGCACGGGTTTAGTCTCCCACGGAGGAGCCAGACACTAATGTAAGAGAAAAGCCTCCTATTGCTTGTGAACACCAGTTCCGTAAAGAGTGTGAGGATGCAGAGATCTGTCGGGAGGAACCCGCGCCCCCTGGGGCTCCCTTCGCCCCAGCACCAGGGGTCACGTCGTCGCTGCAGGCTGGCCTGCCCAGCCGAAAGGAGCTGCGGAGGGAGAGGCGGGCGGAGGAGGAGGGGTGTGAGGCAGCCTCTCCTTCAGGTACAGGAAGCGCACTAGGGTTCAGGAGGGCGGAGAGCGTCACTCAGGGCTAGCCTGGCGCCCACGGAGTGACTGCGACGGAGGACAGCGCCTCCGCACCTAGTAATCGAGGCCGAGGCCGGGGTCGCCGTACTGGTACTCGCGGGGGTCATCGTCGGGGTACCCGCCGTGGTACTCGTCGGGGTACTCGGCCTGGGAGTCGCTATCGCTGACCTCGGAGCCGTTGGTGCCCGTGCCCTGGCTGCCGTTGCGGATGACGGGCTCGGTGGGGGCAGCGCAGTACTTGGGGTCATAGACCTGCCGCCCCAGCCCGTACACGCTCATGCCCTTCTGCGAGGCGACCTTGTTGGTGCCCATCTGCAGGGAGATGGTCGAGCTGTCCACGGGCTGCAGCGTGAGCTTCTGGTCGTAGATGTCTCTCCGGGTGCCCGGCGCCAGCATCCCTGCCTGGGACGGGGCAAGGACAGAGGTTACCGCGGCTCAGGGCTGCTCTCTCGGGAACAGTTACAAGTGATGGGCGGGGGTAGAAGGGACAATAGCGGCCGGGCCGGCTGGGCTCATGGCTGAGCGTCAACCTCTGAGACAAGGGGGTCACGGCTTGATTCCCGGTCAGGGCAGAGGCCCGGGGTGCGGGCTCCATCCCCAGTAGGATTCTCTCTCATCATTGATGCTTCTACCTCTCTCTCTCTCTCTCTCTCCCTTCCTCTCTCTGAAATCAATGAAAAGAAAAAAAAAACACACACACGTGAGTGGTGGAGCACTGGAAGGAGCCATGTGCTTGGAGTTGGTAGCCTTTCAGTTTCCCGCTGGGAAGGTAGGAAGGCCGGCTGTTCTAACCACCAACCAAGCAGGAGCTGCACAGTGTGGCTGCAGAAGGGGTCCTGTCACTCTTGTGCTTTCCCAGCAAAACCTCCTCCTGGAAGGAACCTCCTGTCCGTGTCCCACACCCGCAGCAGCTGCTCTGCGCTGGGCCCGACGGCGGGGTGGGGCCCCCTTACCTGGCTGGCCCCTTTGTTGGTCCCCATCTGCAGGCTGATCGTGGTCTGGTCAAAGGGCTTGTCCGTCTGCATTTTGGGGTCGTACAGGTGCCTCCTGGTCCCGTAGGCGGTCATCCCCGCCTGGCTGGCGCACTTGTTGGTCCCCATCTTTAAGTTACAAATAAAACCGGCGTCAGTTCCCGGACGCCGCAGCCTTCAGGGCGCAGCCTCCTCCGCCCTCTTGAAGGGTGCGTTTACAGGAAGGATTTCAACAACTCACTGGCTATAAAGGCCTCACCGTTAACCGCACAGAAACCGCAGCAGGAAGGACGGACGGCGCAAAGCTGCCATAGAGGCTGGACTATGAGAAATTAACTCCCCTGCCGCCTCCCTCTCCACAGGCCAGGGGCTGCCTTGGCGGCGACGGGACGGGAGGGGCAGAGGCCGGCGCTGGCCCGCTGGCCGGCAGCACGCTTTTGCCCAGGTGTGTTTTCTCTGCAGCGGAACAAGCGCAGCTTCAACCTCTCCCCCAACGGCCCATTTTCACGGGGAAAGAGCCGCAGGGCGATCCTGTAACCCCCGCGTCCACGGACAGAGGCCGGAGGGCACAGCGAGGGCGGGAATGAGCTTCCCTTCCCTTTCCCGCGAGGGCCGCGTGGCTGAGGGACGACAGCAGGGATGGGCGTGTTTCTACACTTGGTCTTTTTTTCCTTAAAAAGCCCAATTAAAGGAAACATTTTTTTTTGCTAAAAGTGAAGCCTGTTCATTGGAAAAGACTCAGAAAACACAAGGAGCATAAGCAGAGGAAGGGACTGTCACACCCGCCCTCGAGGTTTGCCGTGAGCATGGTGCGTGCGCCTGTCTGTGAACCCACACATGTGTCAACACCCCAACTCGCACGTGCAGCTCCTAATAGAAAGAGATGAACTGACCAGAGACATGTTTGCCTCGTCTCCGACGCCTGTCGTGCTAACATTACCGCTTTCTCCGATGGAGCTGCCATCACGTAACCAGCCGACTCCTGGGAAACAGGTTTCCAGTCTCTCACCGGGTACCCTGTGTGCCTGCAGCTACGGGCCCACCTCACACCGACCGTCTGGAGGGGGCGTGCGGCAGACAGTGCCGGGGCCAAGCCCACCCCGGGCCCCGAGGAAGGGAAGACACCCTGGCTGGGGGTTCCCCAGGAGCGGAGCCAACACCCCGAGCGCTTGCCCCAGGTAGACGTCTCGGCCTTGAGGTCCTTTAGGACTGCCTCATGGGCCCATGGTGCCTGGGAGTTCATAAAGTGCATCCCCTTCAGAGAAGCAGTGCAGGTAGGGAAGGGTCATCGCTCACAGCCACGTCTGTGGTCGGATGACGTGCCGGGGTCTCCTCTCAGCTGTCACCAGCATCTCTTGGCTTTACGTGGACACGGACTGTAACCCACATCCCCCCCGAACCTGCACAAGGTCTGTGTTCCTGCGATGGCGGCCACCTCGCTGGCAGGGGTGCGTGCAATTGAACAGGGACTGTTCCCCGCCCC
>JAWPEG010000009.1:1025023-1035445 GCA_035771395.1 Myotis vivesi
CCCCCCCCCCCCCCCCGCCCTCCCGCTCACCTGCAGACCAATGACGCTCTGGCCGGCCTTCAGCTTCCCTTCGTCAAAGCGCCGCGTCTGCTTCTCAGCGTACTTCACGCCGATGTCGATGGTGGTGTGGAAGCCTTTGGTTTTAGCCTGGACGGAAACGCACACACAGCCCCTGAGCCCCGCCGACCGAGTTTGGCCGAAGGTCTACCCACAGGTGAAGGCCTCCGGCACAGCCCACACGGGGCCAGGAAGCCCAGGCGAGGCCGTCGCTGCCACACCTGGGACCTCAGGCCTCAGGCGTGTGAGTGTCTGATGGGCTCAGCAGCCTCCCACAGAGCGAACGATTACGGAGGGGACAGGCCCTCCCTGCCCGTCTGAACTCCCAGGGGGTGGGGCGGGGGGAGCGAAGACACAGCTCGTCCCCGATCCCCGCGAGGTGGAACCTGCACATTGGCACGGACGTACCAGGCCGGCCAGCGCCACCAGCGTCGTCTGCACCTGGGTCATGTTCCCGTTCTCAAACAGGTCGTTGGCCTCGAAGATGTCGTGGGGCTTCATGCCGTACGCCTGGATGGCTTTGATGAAGTTGCCGATGTTCTCCAACTGGAAGGAGAGGGTCACATGGCACCAGCAGTGAGAGGGACCCTGTCACCGAGGCCTCTGCATCCTCGTGGCCGCCGCTCGGTGAGGCTCTGGCTGCTCCCTCGGGGCACGGCTCCTCCGGGCGAGGAGCGAGGGGAAGGAGAGGCCTTCCCAGTGGGAGATGCACTGGTCTTTCCTGGGACCCAGCCGCACCCCGGGCCTGTGCCCTGACCGGGAATGGAACCCTGACCTCCTGGGTCACAGATCAATGCTCACCACTGAGCCCACGGCCGGGCCTTTTTAGGAATTTTAAAGGATTTTTTTTAGTTTTGCAAAAACATGCTCTTCCTTACGTGCTTGTAAGAATTCTGTGCCCGTTTTCCAGGGCTGACGTGCTCTTTGTCAAAAGGTACGTGATCCATTCATCGTGTTTTGGTTTTAACTTACATATAAATTTGTGGTTGCTAAATGCTTATTCTCTCCTCTATCAAAACACACCCTGAAGACTCAACTGTGCAGTTTTACTGAATCACACGCATTCCTGTGTGTCACACGGAGTTCGTGCTGTGGTCGCCCGATAGTCGTTAAATTCCTCGCTTTCCTCCCGTTTCTCCCCTAGTCTAGGTGGCATGTCTCTGTGTAAACTTGTCAAGTCTTCTCTGAGAAGAGACTAAATATAAGGAAACTTCTAGACAAAACATCTAATAATCACAGAACTAATCCTGGAATCATGGAAGTGTTAAAAACAACAAAAAAAACCAAAACACGGCCACCGTGCACAGACTTCTGCTAAAATGTCTATTTTGAAAACATAATCAAGTTTCGCTGCCTAAAGAGTGACCACCTGGCCCGGCCGGCGGGGCTCAGTGGCTGAGCGTCGACCTATGAACCAGGGGTCAGGGTTCAATTCCCGGTCAGGGCACAGGCCCAGGTTGCAGGCTCGATCCCCAGTGTAGGGAGTGCAGGAGGCAGCCGATCCATGATTCTCTCTCATCATGGATGTTTCTCTCTCTCTTCCTCTCCCTTCTTCTCTGAAGTGAATAAAAAATATATATATAAAAAGGAAATTGTGGTGAAGTAGGAAACACCTACAAGCTCCCCACTTGATTTATCTTAAAAAAAAAAAAAGTGACCCCTGAGAGGGTGTGTTACCTGCCCTCAGGGGGGTATTACCTGCCCTCAGGAGGGGTGTTACCTGCGGCCAGTTCAGCGAGGACTCGTTGACCTTCTTCACGGAGCCCGGCTGGAGCTTGTTGATGAGCCTGGGGGGGAGAGGACAGCTCGCTGTGGGTCCCAGGAGGCGGCGGCTGGGCCCCCACAGCCCCCATGCAGGTCCTGGCACCAGTGGGGTTGGGCGGTGCCCTGGCCGGGGTGGGGGTGGGAGGTGGGGGAGGCATGGCCCGAGAGAGGCTCGGCCTGCGGCAGACTCACTCGCAGAGGATGATGCCATCCTTCAGGCCCAGCTGGAAGCTGGTGCCGATGCTCATGCCGGTCACCTCCTCGATCCAGCTGCGCAGGTCCTCCTCGGCCTGCGGGTCGTACTTGGACGCGATCTGGAACACAGGGCCGGCGTGAGCACCCCGTCCCCCAGCCTCACACCCGCTCGGCTGCCGGTCTCTGGGGGGACCACGGCGGGACACGTTGTCACTCGCTCGCACCGAACTCACTGGCCAACCCAACGCACCCCTGGCGCTTAGGACAAATAAACCTGCCCTGGGTGAGCGGGGAAATGGGGAGAAGCTGGGACCGAGGAGGGGAAAACACGGCCCAACCCCACGGCACCCCGCTCTCAACACACAGGGAGAGACGGCCCTAGGGCCTTACGACACGGAACAGAGACTCAGTGAACAGAGCTGCGTCTCCACGCGGAGACAGCGAAGGCGCCACGTGTCCCAGACCAAGCCTCGGCCTCACGAAGACACTTTAGGCTCCAGGGCAGCAGAGCCGGGGCCTCCCTCGGCCTTCGGCCGCCTGGGCACCTGGATGGAGGACGGAGGTTCCGCCATCGGCAGGGCTGGGGCAGGAGGAGCCCAGGCACTCCTGTACATGGGCGCGATCCCACGGGCTCCTTAGAGCTGGCGTGGACGGTGCGCTGGGAGGGAAGCGTACATCCTGGGCTGTTTGCACACTTGTCCTCAGTGGCCGGAAAGAACATTCTCTCCGCATGGATGGGGGGGTGCAGGGGGGACCAGAACGGCCAGGAGAGCAGGGCCCAGTGCTGCTTTCAAACCCAACTACCAGGTGCACGTTTCTTAGTAAAACTAAAGGCGCGACTGAAGGCTGGGCGGGTCCTGCCGTGGCCCCATGGCCGAGCCAGGCTGCCGGCTCTGAGGGGCCCTGGGGAACTGGCCTTTCCCAGCCCCTCCCCACACACAGGAGGCCGAGTGCAGCCGCCCGCCTGTCGCTCCCATGGGCTGTGGGAACCAGCGGTCCAGCAGCAAGGACTGTAAGGACACGCCCTCCCTCCATCTTCCCAGCGTGGTGATGGTGATGCTGGAGGCCTTGGGGTGCCTGGGAGGGCTGGTGGTGGTGCTTCTGAGCCAAGGACCCCGATTATTCTGCCCAAACGACAGGAGCGTGTTTATGTTTCCTTTGTTCCAAACGGGAAAGGCTCACGGCCAGCCCCAAGCCGAGACGCAGTCACAGAGCCGCCACCGATGAAGAGTCCCGTGGGAGGCCAGGCGGGAACCCCATCTTCTCTGGGGGCTCTTCTCATCGGAGGGGCACGGAGAGGAAAAGCAAGGCCTGGGTCAAACCTGCCCCCCCACAAACTGGTTACGGGGCAGGGCTCCGGGCAGCCGGCCACACACAGGAGGGAGCCGCAGGCCGGGAGCCGGCCAGGAGCTCCCCCAGAGCCCACGCGGGGGGGGGGGGGGGGAAGCTAACCATGAGGAGGTGTCGCCCACGTCACGTGACTGGGTTTTGGCTTTTACGCCCAAATACTGCTAATACTTTGAAAAGAAGTGAGCTTCCTGCAGCCACGCCAGCTACGCAGAATTCACGATCTAGGAATGTGTGCTCTTTTCTTACAAACAAGTTGAAAATGAAAAGAACATTCTCATGAGACCATCTAGGAAAAGGAACCTATTTCACAAGGTCTCTCCTCCCCGGGTCAGGGCCAGCCAGGCGGCGGGGACACTCACCCACCACCCACCACCCACCACCCACCAGGCGGCTTCCGAGGTCTGGCGCAGCCCTCGAGAAAGGCCGTTAAAAGCGAAGCTTCGGCCGGTGGAGCTCACCCACCATTTCCACCAAAAAGCTGTAATTTCTGGGCGTCAGGCGGGAGATGCTGATGTGTCCTTCCTGGCCACATGCTGTCGGCCCAAACCCACCCGAGTGAAAGGCCTGGCGACTGCAGCCTGACTGTCTCAGTACCGCTCCCTCCCAGTCCTTCATCAGTGGCATTTCTTTACGCTGCCTCGGGGTTTATTTCACGTGACCTTCCCTGGTGACCTTCAGAGCCCTGCCGGTGCTTCCCCGTCCTCAGGTGCCCAGAGTGGGGCCTGTCCCTCCTGCCCCGCAGACACCCCTGTACGGAGCCTGCAGGAAGTCCCCCCGAAAGCGAGAGACGAAGAGGAAGTGGGTGTGGGGAGGTATCTGCCCCAAAGAGAATGAAGTCAGGTGTCGAACATAACGGGAGACCAGAGAGATGGGGACTGGCCACCGCCCCCCCCTCCCCACTCCCCTTGCTGCCTGGAGACCTGGAACAGGATGAGGGTCAGGCCCAGCATCGTCCCCACCTGGGACCTGCCCCCTGGAGCCCCTGCAGACGCACCTGTGTCCACAGGGATGCCACCGGCCAGGTCACATGCCTGAAGTAGACGTCAAACACTCTAACGTGTGACCTGAGGCAGTAGCCTAACCCGCCTGTTCTCCCAGGAGTTGCCGTTCTCCCGGGGCGACTGGGGCAGTGCTGCCGGGATGTGACTGTTTTAAGCTGGTTATTTTTAAGAAACAAAAGACTAAAAAAAAAAAAAAAAAACCAAAAAAATACCCTAAAACCCCCACAAAAACCTCAGCCTCTGGCCTCCCCCTCCCGGCCTCCCCCCCCAGAAGGCTGCTGCGGTTCACTGGGGCCAGTGTGGGGGGCAGGGAGGCCTGTGTGAGCAAAGTCCACCCTCCCGGCGGCCTGGCAGGCCCTCACGTACCCAACAGCTGCCCTGCTGTCTCCACGTGACCTGCCTTCCTCCCCTCGAGGCCCCATCCCCACCCGTGTCCTCCGCTCACGGCGGCACCTGAGCCTCTCGGCCAACTGTCCCGGGGCCCATGCTCTGGCAGCGGCCTGTCCGCACAGACGCCACACGTCTGGTCACGCTCCTGCGAACCTGTCTCCTGCTCATGTGGTTCCCGCCTCCGCCAGGACCCGGAGGGGGAGGAATGACCGTCTCACCCACGCGGCATCGGTCCTGAGGACGGAGCATCGGGGCCTCAGGTGCAGCCGTCCTCTCTCCAAACGGGTGCCGATGGACACCAAGCCCTGAGGCCTGTGCGCGGCCACCGTGAAAGCAAAGACGCCGTTAAACAGCTCGAGTTCGGGACCCAGGCCTCGCGCAGACAGTGTCACTGACTCGGGACAGGGCGACGCGGCCCTCGGGGCCTGACCTCTGCGCGGACGGACGGCGGAGCTCAGAGCAGCTGCCGGGGTGTGAAGCTCACACTGACCCGGGGGGGGGGGGGGAGCGGGCAGGTTCCCGAAGAACCAGAGGTAACGCCTCACAGGGTTCACGCACTGCACAGCTCGTGGGTGTGCGGAGCCTTGGCACACGCGGAACCCGAGGGACCCCACTCCGTCTCACCCCCACCCGCCGGGGCCCGCGGCCGGCTGGGAGCCCCGCCCGGCCAGTGGACTCCTGGGAGGCGTGGGCCCCTGGGGGCCGGGCCTGCATCCCTGAGACCACCCGCCCATGTCTTCCTGCGGGCGGCCGGGCTGTATCGTCCTCCAGCCTCGAGCCCACGCCGGGCGCAGTGGGCACCCAGTGACTGGTTCCCCTGCGCCGGAGGTGAGGCCAGACCAGGAAAACGCCAGGCACAGGGCGTCCAGGTCACGAGGTGTCGGCACCTGATACCGGTGCGCTGGGCAGCCATCACCTTCATCTCCCTTCTAGTCATCTCCGACGGAGCCGGCGCGGGCTTGTTTTGCTTCTGATAAAGGGCCCTCTGTCCATGGCTCCATGGGTCCCGCAGAGGGGTAACCCGAGCCGCCGCCGGGAGGGACGGCCACGCCCGCTGGGCCCGGACGTCAGCCAGGAGCGCCTGGCGACTCAGATTCAGATCTGCTCTCTGGTCGCTGACGATTTGGAAGCGAGTGGGCACACGTGCTGCCCTTAGAGAAGGTGAAAGTGGGGCAGTTAGGAAAATCCGGGTCCGAAAGATCCCGGCGTAATAACAAGTTATTCAAGGTGTGTGCCAACCCTGCCCTGGAGCCTCAGGGGCAACTACTGGTCACGCGCACTCGGTGAGCCAAGAGCCAGGCTGCCTTGGTCTGCGAGAGTCTTTATAAAACGTTATTTTAAAAAAATACATTTGTATTGATTTGAGAGAGAAAGAGAGAGAGAGAGAGAGAAGCATCAGTGATGAGAGAGAATCATGGATCGGCTGCCTCCTGCACGCCCCCCACTGGGGATCGAGCCGGCAATGACCGGGAATGGGACTGTGACCTCCTGGTTCCTAGGTCGACGCTCACCACTGAGCCAGGCTGGCCGGGCATCTTGTTTGACTGCAACAGCCTCAGGAGCCAAGGAGGGGTCCCTTCAACGAGACAGGGGTGGGGACTGAGCTGGGAGACCCTGGGCAACCGTCCCTGCCCCTCCTCCCTCCTTACAGATGGGGAGGTGGACTCGCCCAGGCAGGCCGGCCTCCTCCCTCCCCACGGAGCTGCTGTCACCCTGGCTGGAGGGCACCCTGGGCACAGACCCGGAGGGCGGAAGCACCGGGCCAGGTCTCCTGGAGGGCGGCTGACAGCCACCAGCAGAGCCGCAGGCCCCAGAGGCCTCGGCGCAGGCCCCAGAGGCCTCGGCCCAGGCCCAGGGCAGAGCAGCCCCAGCCCGAGGCTCCTCCTGGCCCCGCCTTCACCATCGGCACCACTTCGCCACGAAGCGGGGCTGAGCCATGGGTCCCCCACTCCTGCCAGCTTGTCTCTGGGAACCTCCTCCCTCGGCAGGTTGCCCCTCCCCCCCCAGCACCTTCCCTGCACCCGGCCCAGTGCGGGGAACCGCTGTCTGAACAAGAGCACCTTTGATGGGCCTGCGGCCCAGACACTGTCCCATTCTCCGACCTGGAGACAGGCATCGCCGCTTCCTCCTTCCTGTCAGCCTCCCTGACAGGTGCCTCCTGGAGACACAACTCAGTGGTCCCCTGACCCGTGGCAGTTGGAGGCAGGGCCAGTCCAGGCCTCCCATTGGCGGGTCTGCACAGGGCCGCGGCCTGTAGCTCCCGGGCTGCCCTCCCCTCTCCTCCAGGCACTGTCCTCCCCTCTCCCCCAGGCGCTGGCCTCAGTCCCGTGTAGGAGCCGGGGCCTGGGAATCCCTCCCCTGCCAGTCAGGGGCCTTAGGGCTTAGCAGCGCCAGCACCAGTCAAGTCCCAGGAGGGTTTCCTCCTTCCTCCTTCGACATCTGACATCCAACATCACAAAAGCCGACCCCTGACCGCTTCCCAGCCGCCCTGCTGACATGGCGCCACCGCTGCCTGCACTTCCCATTTGCAGGAAAGGGTTTCGATGACCAGGAAGCGAGGGATGCCCTGAACCACTTAATCTGGGCTGAGCGCCCCTCCTGGGGCTGGTGATGCGCCTCAGACCAAGAAGCTTCGCCCCCTCCAGGAGGCAGCCTGGGCTTTAGAAGGTGCTGGAAGGTGGCAGAACCCACCAAAGGGGGAAGAATGTTTCAGAACCCAAAGCCTGGCTGGGTGGGCGGGTGCAGGGGTGCATGCAGCACACAGGCCTCTGTAGACAGGAGAAGGCAGTGGCCGGCAGGCAGGGCAGGGGGGCGCCCTGTGGAGGGGCGGGGGGGGGGTGTGTGTGCACTGTGGGGGCCCTGTGGGCAGGAGTGCCCTGGGGGTGGGGGGGTCCCAGCTCAGCGGTGGCTCGGTGGGTGTCTGACGGGCTCGCGGCCCCCGCACTGGGTTGGAAGCGGGGCGGCTGGTGCTAGTCCCACATCCAAAGCGGAGCCACGTGTGTGAACGACGGGGCCGCGCATACAGGACTGAGTGTCCCCCGCTTCCTTCCACGTCCGGCACAGGCCCGCTCCATCCACTGTCCACCGGGCGCCTTCTGCAGTCCCTTGCAGGCCCCTCACACCTGCATGGCGGGGGCAGAACCCGCAGGAGAAATGCCCCCACGCACGGAGGGAAACTCGGGGTTAGTCTCTGCTCAGGGACCGGCTTCCACGGCTGGGCCCGGACGAGAGCCCGGGGAGCGCGCATCCCACCGCGAGGGGAGGGGAAGGACAGCGCCGGGTCAGGGCGGCCGGCCCGGGTGCCAGGCGGCAGCTGCCCGCAGACACACACGTGTCTCCCCACAGCCCTGGGAAGGCAGGTGACACCCCCCCCCCCACGTCACAGGTGAGACACAGGTTCCTCGGCCAGAGTCAGAGCTAGAACCGAGGTTCCGACCCAGTCTCCACGGTCCATCCTCCTCCACCAGGCTCCCCCTTCTCACCGACAGCCTCCGAGTCCCCAGGGCCAGGTTTTATAAAATGGAGAGACGTGCTTGTGTTTCTGCATAACGACGGCCCCAAAGTCCAGCTCCGGCCCCGCAGTCGGCCTGCCCAGCCCCACCAGCCCCGGGGCTTCCACCCTGAGCTCAGGCTGACGGTGCTGCGGTCAGTGCCCGGGTTTCTCCAGGGCTGAGGCCTAGAGCCTGGAGCCAGGCCTGGAGCTGCAGGCACCTGCCCCTCGCCTCCTAGTCCACTGCCCTCCACCCCCGAAGCAGCTGCCCACTCCCTGGGTGGGAAGGGGAAGGACTGGCTGGGACCCGAAAGCATCCAGTGGTGTGATCTGTGTTGACATCACAGATCATCGTCATGGTGGCTCAGGACACGTCATGGTGGCTCAGGACACGCTGGGAAGTCAATGGCCTCCCTGCCCCCCCAGCAGGGGGCAGTTCCAGCAAGGCCTCCAGGGGGCGACTGCTGGCCCCTAAGGGAATGGGGAGAGGCGCACGGTCCCCTTGCAGGTCCCGGCGTCAGGGCTGCCCCGAGCCGGCCACTGAGCTTCAGGGCCGGGGGCTCTGCAGATGGGCCGGATAAGCTATAAAACCACGACGGCCGTCAAAAACATCCCCCTCACTCCGGACCCCCCTGCAGACGCCGCCCACAACGCAACAATCCCCATCCCTGAGGGGCCAGCTCATCAGACCCAGCGATGCTGACTGAGCTCCCGCCCGCGCCCAGTTCTGGTGTAAAACACAGATCCGAATGGACGACTTCGTCCGCGAACAAGAGAGCCTGTGGCTGGTGGGGAGACAGACAAGGAAAAGGCCTTGAATGAGAAACCTGTTTCTGAGCCGGGACGTGGGGGGAGCTGTAGATAACCCGTGGGCGCATCTGACCATGAAGCTGGGGCTCTGGCAGCAAAACAGGGCAGGCACCTCCGGGTGTGACTGACTGCTGAGTCGCGGGGTCACTCCAACCAGGGCCCCCTCGGAGCGACCGCGTGTGCCCGGGCACAGGTGGGCCTCCGGGACCCGGGGCCTGCCGAGCCATCGCCACAGGCTATGTCACTTCTCAGGGACCTCCAGGCTGGCAGCCCGTCTTCCCTGTGGCTTTTCGATGCTGAGGGATGGATACCCGGCTGTAACCACGGAGATGCTGTGAGCTGGGATCCCACATCCCCTGGGGCAGAGCTGTTAGGCTGTGCCTGCGATTCCAGGCTTAACATCCCCATTAGCTTCTCCCAGAGCGCCTCCTCCCACTGCCCCCGCAAGAAAGTGCCCCACGTCATTTGCTAAGACTGTGTCACGGCAGCCTCAGCCACACAAGGAACCCCCGGACCGACGCCCCGTTCACGCCGCGTGTCAGGAAAGGCTGCTTCCTCCAGGCTTCTCCCCGCTTCTCAGGCACATGGTGCCCCCCTCTTCCTGCCGGCCCCGGAGGGCTGGGTGAGCCACCTGGGACCTGGCTAATCCCACGGCTCCTGGAACTACCTGCCCAGCTGCTACACTGCTCCATCCTCGGCTCCAGACAGGTCTCTGTGGATTGCAAGTTACTGACCCTTTTGTTGCTATTAAAGAGACACTGATCATAAGCCAGGCTGAAAGATTCGAACTTTTAGGCCGTTTTCAAACATCTTCTTGCACATTTATTTAAAAAAGAGTAACTTTGTGTTTCTACCAAGTAGCATCATCTTGGCAAGCAAGTATCTTACGTTTACAGATTACCCCTCGCCCTGAAGTTTTACTAATGAAAAGTACCTAAGATCAAAGACTGTCCGAATGCTTTCACAGGTCTCATAGAAAAGACCAAAGGCTTTAAAGACCCGGGAAACTTCCAGAGGCGGCTCTCGCGTCTGAGAAACACAGCGCGACAGGCATTTTCTCTTAGAGCGGCGTAGACATGGAGCACTCACTACAGCCCACATCCCAACCTCTCGGATCAGCAGCCTGAAGCGCAGAGAACACATCACCTGCCGGCGTCACACGAGGCAGAAGTGGCCGGGAGTGGACGAGGACCCCGAGGGCTGGACCCCAAGGCCCATCCACACGCCCCCCCCCCCACCCCAGGGGGCTTATGCTTTTTCCATTCGGTTAAATGAGGTTTTAAGGAAAAAGAAAAACCCTTGCCCAGAAGAGACCTGTGGCTGTGCAGCACATGAAGAAAAAGCCGGGGGGGGGGGGGGGGGGGC
>JAWPEG010000009.1:1035453-1089165 GCA_035771395.1 Myotis vivesi
GGGGGGGGGGGGGGGGGGCCAGGTGAGAAGTAGCAGAACACCCGAGCCCGCCCTCAGACATCCTCCTCAGAGTTAATGTGCTTAGCATGTTCCAACTTTTTTCTTGAACCTTTAAAAAATGTTTTTGTTGATTTCAGAGAGGAAGGGAGAGGGAGATAGAAGCATCCATGGTGAGAGAATCATGGATCGGCTGCCTCCTGCACGCCCCGCACTGGGGACCGAACCGGCAACCCAGGTTCAGGGTGGATGCTCAGCCGCTGAGCCCGCGTGGCTCTTCTTTAACGGAGACTCGCACCCTCCTGGTCGTTATGACGACGGCCACCCAGCCCGGGCTGCTCGGTGAGTGAGGGGAGGGCTGCTGGCAGAGGCCGGGTCCTAACTGAGTGTCCACAGTTTCCGAACCCGAGTCTGACCAACAGTCACAGCGGCGGCCTCGGCGGAGCCTCCCTGCAGGGTGAGAAGCTGCTCATCTTCACAAAGAGAAACCAACTGGATATTAACGCCGGAGAAAGGCCAGGCCAGTCCCGGGACAGACCAGACCAGACCGCCAGTGTCAGCGCCCCGCTTACAATAGGGGGTTCGGGCTGGCCGCTGCCGCCAAGAACCAGAACCACTGCTCGCCCAGGCCCCGCGGCCCAGGGTGGACCCCGCAGACTCGGTGGCCCCAGGGTGGACCCCCATCCCTGAACCGGGGGGGGCTGTCTGCAAGGTCTGCAGTGGGTGGGGATTGGGATCCGTCAGACTCAAGCCGCTCACTTTTCTGTTCTTTAAAAAAAAAGTTCAGGAAACTTTCCCAGTGAGGGCGACGCACAGGAACAACCCACAGGTTCCTGTCAGAGCGAGGGCTGCCGTGACCCCTCCGGGATCTCAGGGCTGAACTCGACCGGATGCGGGGACCGGCGGGGCAGCTGGCCCAGCCCCTCGGGTCCGCCGGCCGGGGACTCGGACGCGGCCGCCCCGACGCGGCTCCCGGAGGCGCGGCCCCCGCCCGGCGGCGGCCCTTTGTGGGCTCCGGCCAGCGGCGCGGCGAGACAATGAGCGGTCTGTGCGCAGCGCCGCGCCGATTGGCTGCGCCCGAGCCCCTGATGTCACGGGCCAGGAATGCGGCGTCGGCAGGAAGGAGAGGATTTGGGGAGGGGGCCCCCATCCCGGCCCCAGGCCCGCGGCCCGGCCGAGCGCCCACCGCCCGGCCGCCGCGCACGCATTCCGCCGGGCCCGCCCCGAACAAAAGCAGCCGCGGAGCAACCCGAGACCGTTACAGCCTCCGGGACACAAACTTCTCAGTTTTCATCAAAAAAGAAAGAAAGAAAGAAAAAAAGGCACAAAAAACGCTCAGGTCCCCGCCGATGGCAGCGCAGAGCGGCGCGCGCTTTGTCCCGAGGCGCCGAGGTCCGGGAGGCGCAGGTCCCGCGGGTCCGCTCCTCCGGGGCCCGCGTCGGGGGCGGGCGGCGCTCGGCGGTCCCTCCCCGGGAACAAAGGGCCCGGCGGCCGCGCACCCCCTAACTTCGCTCGCGGCGCGCTCAGCCGGGGGTGGGGGCGGGGGGAGGGCGCCCGGGGCGCACGGCGGGGGCTGTTCCCGGTCCCGGCCGCGCAGACCGGCCCCACCTCGGGCGGGTGGCCGCGCGGGGTGCACCCCGGCCGGAGGGAGGGCCCTGCAGCCGCGGCCCGGCCCGGGACCCAGGCCCGGACCCCGCCAGCCGACCGTCCGGCCGCGGCGGGAACAAAGCCCGGAGGCGCCGGGGCGGGAGGGGGCGCGGCCACTCTTGCGGCTCGACGTCCGGCGCCGCGAAACCCGGCCCGGGGACCCCACCCGCCGGCCCGCGCACCTTGTTCTTGACCTCGGCCGAGAGCCCGTAGGACGGGCCCTTGTTGAAGTGGGTCATGGCGGGGCTGCTCGGGTCTGGCTCTCGGCTCCGGCCCGGGAGTGGCCGCGCGCACACGCTCCGAGCTCGCTCCCTGGGCGGCGCGATCCGACTGGTCCCGGAGCCTCGTCCGCCAGCAGCCCCGCACGCCCGGCCCCCGCCTCCGCCCGCCCGAGGGCTGGGCCGCCGCCCGCCGACCAATGAGCCGCCCGCGCCCGCCCCGCCGGCGAGGGCGGCGCTGCTCCCCCGGCCCGGCCCCGCTCACGCCACCGCGGCCGGGCGCCCCTCCTCCGGGCAGGACCGCGGGGTGGGGGTGTGTGGGGGGGTGGAGGGTGGGGAACGGGAGCGACCGGGGCTGCGGAGCCTGGAATTCCAGTCCCCGCGCGGGGCAGCGCCGCCCCCAGGCGAGGACCCCCCCACCCGCTGCAGGACACCCCGCCGAGAAAGGCCCCTCCGCGCCCGCACCCGTGGGTCTAACTCTCCGCCGTCGCCGGGAAGGTCGGGGCCCGCACAGCCCGCGGGGGGCGCGTCCTCCTCCGGACTCGCCTCTCCGTCCGGATGGAGGAGACCCGGCCCAGGGCGGCCCGGCAGCGCCTCGCACGGAGAGGGCGCCCGTTCCCCCCCACCCTCTCTCCTCTGATCTGGAGGGACCAGGACCCCGTTTTCCCCGGGGCGCGGGCACTGCAGTGCACCCCGACCCCCGTGTACTCAGTCCCCAGCCTCATGCAGGTGAGGCGGCGGGTCAGGACCGAAGATCGGGCGCCGGAGCCCCGTCTCCAAAGCTGCGCCTCCGGCCCCCGCCCCCGCCCCGCGCACAGCTGGGGCCTGTCGGTCCCGGGTCCGGGGTGAGTCTGGGGACCCGGCAGCAGCTCCCGAGCCGGACGCTCCCACGGAGCCAGGCGAGGCCAGAGGAGCCGCGCGGGACAGCACCGCGCGTGGCATCCTCACCAGGACCCCGTGCGCCGCGGCGGGAGGGGCGGCGGAGCGCAGGGAGGAGGTTTGTGCGATTTGCCCGCGGCCAGGAGCTCAGCATCCTTACCTTCCTCCTGCCCCTTGTGAGCTGGCCCTCTGCGCGCAGGCGCCTGCGGAGGGTGTCGCGGCCTCACCCCGGCGCGTGGGACCCCCGGCCGTGGGAACAGCAGCTGGAGGAGCTTCCGGCCTTTCGCCTGGCCCCCTGGAAGCCCTGCTCCAGCCCCACCCGGACTTAACCCACTTAAAGGTCATCCCTCTAGAATGTTCGAGTTCTATTCAGTCTCGTCATGAAAAGCCAACAGACAAAGCGGGAGTCTGGTTTCAGGAGGTTATTGTTCGATGGGTCCAGGGCTTCAGTTTTGGATGATGAACAAGTTCTGGAAAGATAGTGGGGCCGTCCCGGCACAATGCACCCATCTCCGTGCAGGAACCCCTGGGTGGGGGCGGGCAGCAAGGGGGGCCAGGAGGCACCGGAGGGCCGGCTGCTGGGAGGGAACAGATGGAGGGGTTGCCAGGGCGGAGGGACTGGGAAGGGAGGCCTCCTCTCCCGTCATCCCTCCTGCCTCTGTCTCCCCTTCTCACCCTGGCCTTCCTGCCGCCACCCCCATTCCTCGTGGTCTCTGCTTCCCTCTCTTGCCTTCCTCCTGCTGGAAGCGGTGAGTGACACCCCAGGAGGTTCATCTGCTGTCATTCAGGGTCAAAGAAGTTGCCACTGTTGAGGTTCCATTGTTGTAATGTACCCCACGAATCACAGGACGCCTCAAGAAGTCGAATTAAGGAGTCACATTTATTGCAATCCAGGACTATGAGGGGGCATTTCGCTCTCCCAGATCTCATAGTAATAAGATGGTCGCAAAACCAGACTAATATAGGCAAAGATCACAAAGGTACTGACTACATCCCAAGGTTTGGAATGAGGAACCTGGTTTGCAAAAAGCAGTTTACAGAAGCAGAAGCAGCATGTTGTCTAAATTACAGTTTTGGGTCTCCGACACTGAATTGACAGAAACACATTATCTAGAGCCCTCGGGTCTGGAATGAGGAACCTGGTCAGACTTAAGCCTGTTATCTAAATCACAGTTTTCGTTTTGGGTCTCGGGAACACTGAGTCAACAGGGACACGTTAACTGGAGCCCTCTGACCTTGGGGTAACTGTGCTGACCTTCCCAGGTAAGGGAAAATGTGCTTTCTAAGGCCAGTATGGCCACAACCCAGGGGATATTCACATAATCAATAGGGTATTTAATAGAATGGGATGATTTATATAATTCAGAAAATCAAAATAACCTGTCTATTATTAAACAAAGCAAATAGGTACATAAGCCAAACAGCAGGGTTAAAGGTAAACTATAGTTTCTACCTGAGATGATTGCTACCATACTTCACCATGTTCAAGACAAACAGGCCTGAGCCCAGCTGGCATGGTTCAGTGGTTGAGCATCAATGATTCCTGGTCATTGTGGGCTTGATCCCCAGCAGGGGGCGTGCAGGAGGCAGCCGATCGGTGGTTCTGCCTCATCATTGATGTTGCTCTCTCGCTCCCTCTCCCTTCCTCTCTGGTATCAGTAAATATATATATTTTAAAGGGAAACCTTCCTGAAAGGGTGGCTGGGAAGAGGGCAGAGGCCTCAATGGGGTTTGTGACCTTCGCAGGACGTTGACGTGGGCTGGGCACCCCTTGGGAGAGGGTCCCACTGCTTCCTCCAGGCTCGGGGAGAGAAGGTCAGGCCGTGTCCGGGCTCGCCGCCTGTCCCCTAGGCCACCGGCTGCTCAGTTGTGGCTCCACAGTCTTGCCGGTCCTTGATCCGGGGAAGGACAGGGTGTGAAGTCTGCTGCCGGGCCGGGCGGGGTGACACCAGGACGCACTCCAGCCTCACATTCCAACTTTGCCGCTTACCCGGGACTTGGGACACTTAAGATGGTGTCATCCGGGCGCAGCCCAGTTCCTTTGAGGCTGGTTCCCTGTGAAACGCCAAGGCCCAGCTCTCCACGGACACGCGGTACTTTCTCGCCCGAGGAGTCATTTTCTCAGCACACGGCCCTGTCCCCACGAAGGACAGAACCTCTAGATGGTGCTGAAAAGCGGCTGCCCCGCCTGTTTCTTGAACTGGCAACGAAGACACATCTGGCCGACAGGCGTTCCGTGCGGCAGGACTGACAGCGTCAGCACAGTGAGCGGAGAGCGGAGCCAGCGGGATTTTTCTCGTTTTTCTAATTGGGATGTAACCCCGGGAGGGCAGGGCGGGCTCTGTGCAGCACTGTATCCCGCACGTGGCACAAGCAGCCCTTCTCCAAGTCTGGGCTGGTGCAGGGATGGGAAACAGGCTGAGCACGGAATTCGAAGAATGCAGGTTGGAGGCTGCCCTTTGCCGACCTTTCCGCTCGGTCCCTCAGTAGCCGTGGGGCTGGAGCCCGGAGCACTGGGCGGCGGGACCAAGATCCCTCCGGAGGATAAGAGCCTGATTGGGGCGTCCACATGCTCACCCCGTGTTTAGAGTTCAATGGAAAGGTGTCCATTAGAGACATTTCTAGAGCCACTCCTGGCTTCAGCACCGGGTTTTTCCTCCCTGTTTTCTTCGTGTTGATCCACCCAAGGATATTTTTCCATGGATTTTCTTTAGAGAGAATGAAGGGGGGTGGGGAGGAAAAACATCCATGTGAGAGAGACACAGCGACTGGTTGCCTCCCCCACCCGCCAGATGGGCTGGGGTGGAACCTGCCACTGTCTCTGAGAAGTGTTGACAGCCCATCAGGTGAAGCAGGGACGCTCCCAGGGGCTCGGCAGGTCCCGGGGGGCCAGGTCCCGGGGGTTGTCACTGCTGGGCCGGTAGCTGAGGTGACGGGAAGTGAGTGGGCACAGAACTCCCGCCAGAGGCCCGGCCGCTTTCTCCCCTGCCTGCTTGTTTCTTTCCATGAAAAGATGCCAAAGGCATTTACACTGAGGCTTGTTCTAGAAGACACCGGGCGGATGGTCACCAGATGCCGCGGCCGGGCACGGCCAGCACACGCCCCGCCATCGCTGGTGGAGGGCGAGACCGACACCCCGAGAGGCGCGCCGGCTCCCGGGGCTGCGGGTTCCAATGTGCGTGTTTATGCAGCAGAGGGAGCACAGCCAGTTCTGGGCGGAATTCTTTATTTTGCTCGGTTTCTGCCGTTTCCGCTCCTGCTGCTGTGCTGGGGGGCAGGGCAGTGCCGTGAGGGGGGCACAGGCCTTCGGCCGCTGCAGGGGCCTCAGCCGTGGGCGCAGTCGGGCGGCACCGCTGTCCACATCACCCCCGTGACCTGTGCTATCGGCACCCGAGGGTGGGCGTGCCCTGGGAGGAGGCAGTGCCCTTGAGCCCGTGACGCTCTTGGCTGGGTCAGGCTGGGCCCCTCAAATATTGACCGAGCGACGGGTGCCCAGCGCTGCGTGGAGAAGGCGACACTCAGACCTGCCAGCGGGGCTGGAGGGGGCGAGGGCTCAGCCCGGGGAGCGCCCGGCCAGGAGCCGGCTGCAGCCCCCACCGCTCCCCAGGGTCAGACGCGAGCAGAAGTGATCACGGTTTCCGTCCTTGTTCCCATGGGAAAGCCTGGTGGCCTCCCTGTAGGAGGGACCCCACCTTCTCTGGCTGGTGAGCGTCTGCAGGGCCCTCACACGCCGGCGGTTTAAAGCTGCTAACTGTGGGGACGGACACACGTGCGCGGTGGAGGGGCGGAAGACAGGGCTGGGGTGAGGCGCCCCGTGCACCCACTGTCCCCGGGCCCACGCAGCCCCAGGGCAGTCCCCAGACGGTCCCAATGGAGGTCCCCACGGTGGTCCTGAGTCACCTGTACCCCCACCCCCCAGCGGTACAAGCAGAACCAAACCTCACACCTTCTCTCACACCAGCCACCAATACTTTGTTTCTATACCAGAGGTGGGCAAACTTTTTGACTCGAGGGCCACAATGGGTTCTTAAACTGGACCGGAGGCCGGAACAAAAGCATGGATGGAGTGTTTGTGTGAACGAATATAAATTCAAAGTAAACATCATTACATAAAAGGGTACGGTCTTTTTTTTTTTTAGTTTGCCCACGGCTGTTCTATAGGCTTTATTTTTAAAATGTTTTTATTGATTTGAGAGAGAGAGAGAGAGAGACATTGATCGGCTGCCTCCTGCACACCCCACACTGGGGATGGAGCCCACAACCTGAGCATGTGCCCTGGCCGGGAACCGAACCGTGACCTCCTGGTGCATGGGGCTGCTCAACCACTGAGCCACACGGACTGGCAGTTTCTATAAGATTTTGAAGGACAGTTTAGGCTCTGCCTGCATGTGGCTGTTTGGACCCGGCTGTTGGCTTGGGGCGTCCAGGTGCCCGGCTGGGCAGCTAGAGGCCTGGTGGGCTGACTGTCCACAGGCCCAGGGCCCGGCGGCTGGGGCAGCCGGAGGGGCTCTGACCCATCTTGCTGCCACCTGTGGAGATGGCACCCCCACAAAGCCCAGCTTTCCCCCTTCTCTCTGAAGAAGGAAACGTCTTTCCCTTTTCACTGTTGAGAGCGGAGGAGCCTCATGCCAGCCCCTGCGGCTGCGGCTGCAACTCCAGGGCCCCGGGTGGGAGGGTGGCCTCCCCGTCGCTGACGGATCCTTGTACGATCAGCTGAAAGCTTACCCAGTTCTTGTTGTGACCACTGAATTCCCAATCATCCCCATGAATAGACTGGGGCCGGAGGGGGGGGGGGGTGAGACAGAAGGCGCCCCGCCTTCTGCCAGCGCCTGGGTCAGCTTGGACTCTGTTCAGACGTGCATTACCGAGGAAAAGCCGGGTCCCAGGGAGAGATGGGCCCAGCGGTTCTCACCAGGGGCTGAGGCTGGAGGAGTCAGAGCTGCCGGCGTGGAATCTCTCCTTCCGGCCACTCGCCGGAGGAGCCGCTGCCTCTCCTGACACTGAGCCAAAGTGGCCACACAGGCGGCTCCACGGGAAGGTGGCGGCCCAACCACGGCTGCTTTGTAACAAACTCCCCAGAATGCGGTGGCTCTGCGCTTGGACTCCGTGGTCAGATTCAGGGGCGCAGCAGGGAGGGTCTCCCTGTCCCGGCCGAGCCTCGGCTGGGGGGACAGGAAGGCGGCAGCCCCCGATGGACTGTGGAGTTTCTCTCCTCCCAGCCCAGCCGGGCACCTGGCCAGGTCTCTTCAGGGGCTGCAAGGCCTCTCCCTGCCTGCCGCCGCCCACTGCCCGCAGGCGCAGGGTCTGGGAGTCCCAGGCCAGGGGATGGCCTCACTGCGGGATGGTGAGGGGCTGCTTAGGGGGTTTCTGTTCGTCCCTCATGGGGCACATGTGGGCAGTACAGCCCCAAGTGGAGCTCCTCGGGGTCCCCCTCCAGCCTGGGTTCGCCCTCCCTCCCGCCATGGTCCCCCTCCCGCCAGGAGAGGCTCCTCGGGACTCCTGGCTGTGCTGAGAGGGAGCCGGCCGGTGCCCAGGCCCAAGGACAGCCGAGGCGCCGGTCACATCCCCGGGCGGTGGGGCTGGGGCCGCCCGGAGCAGACCAGCAGCCTTAGTGAACCAGCTCAGGTCACCAGGCCCCCGAGAGGCGCTGGGGCTGTTTCCATGGATGGACACAAGGCCATGACCGGCAGGCTCGTCCCCCACGTGCAGCGAGATGGGGTCAGAGGGGGGGCTCTCTAAGGCCCCACTTCACCCAAAACCTGGAGCCTTTGACTTCTACGCTTAATGGAAAGGCTCTTCACTTGGTCAAACAGAAACCCAGCCCGGCCGCGTGGCTCTGTGGCCGAGCATCGGCCTAGGAACCAGGAGGTCAGGGTTTGATTCCAGGTCAGGGCACAGGCTGGGGTGGCGGGCTCCATCCCCAGTAGGGGGTGTGCGGGAGGCAGCCAATTACAGGAGAGATTTCAAAAGATCTTCAGGCTGGAGGCCAAGTGCCCAGGAAGCGACGCTGAACTCAGACACCAGTTGTGCTTAGGCTGGAGCTGCGAGCGGCCTGCCTGGAAGCGGCCCCGCCTGAGGCTTCCCACGGATGGAGGCCGGGAGTGGGCAGGCGGAGCAGCACCGTCTTCGTCTTTTCTCTAAAGCAAGCACGTCGGACTCACAGGCTCACACATCCCAGATGATCAAGGTTTACGTGGATGTGGCCGCAAAAAAACAAAAGCTTCCATTTTCATAGAAACGCAGGTTTATTTCGATAGAGACATGCTGAATACAAAGGGCTGAAATAAATGAGTCACCGTTAACATAAAATAATAGAACATTTTAATAGAAATTAACATTTTTTCTTGAACATTAACTTACCAGACACCGAATAGCTGCACAAATTAATAAGCATCACGCAAATAAACCTATTTTTCTTGTTCTCTGAAAGCGAAATATTTCCTGTTGCGCACACCACACAAGTCAGTCCATCGGCTGCTAAAATATTCGCTGCTAGTATCAGTGGGGAGAAATGGTGCGCCTGTGCGTACGGCGCAGAAGGGAAATGAATGCAACACAATTATAGTCATCAGTCATTAGTGAACGTTGTAGTTCGTTATAATTATGTATGACAGGATATTATCAAAATTAAGTTATGAATATTTTTAAAAATATATTTTTATTGATTTCAGAGGGGAAAGAAGAGGGAGAGATAGAAACATCCATGATGAGAGAGAATCATTGATCGGCTGCCTCCTGCACACCCCCTACTAGGGATGTGCCCACCACCCTTGGCACGTGTCCTTGACCGGAATCGAACCTGGGGTCCTTCAGTTTGCAGGTCGACACTCTATCCACTGAGCCAAACCGGCCAGGGCCAGTTAAAAAATTTTTATTAAAATGTTTCTTACATACCGGTCTATCGGTTGTGGGCCTCATGCAGCCCGCGGGCCGTGAGTTTGACATGCTGGCTCTATAACAAAGGCATAGTCTCATCCCCACGTGTAAGTCGTGTCGGAGCAGGCACCCGTCACACGATCCGCCCCAGGTACACGGACCTGGGGTACTTCCTCTTCAGGGCGGGCCACTGCACCAGGAAGTAGTCGGCGAAAGGGCGTAGGATGCGGCCCGTCAGCGACAGGTGCTCCACCCGGCAGAGGCTCTCCACGTAGACCACGGTCACGCGCTTCCCGCCCAGCACGCCCAGGAGGACGGCCGCCGCGCAGATGGGCACGCAGGTCCCCGGCCCGTTACACAGCACCCTTCAGTGAGCAGGCAGTCGCTCTAACCATGGACCCCGCCAGGACCAGCGGCTGTTCTACATGCGGCGTTTGCGTTACAGACGGTGACACCCAAGGAGGGACTGTACATGCTTCTGTCTGACGAGGCGGCCACGGAGTTGACGGGACTCACTGTCCCGCACGGACGGGCCACGTCGCTGTGCTGCCTCTGCCCCCGCCTGGAACTGGTCCGAGTGATGCCCCTGTGTGACTGCGGCAGCAGCCGAGCCCAGAGGACCCAGATGGGCCCCCTCCCTGGGCCGGTGCGGCTGGGCCCAGGTCTGCCCGGCTGGCAGAGGGTTCCTGGCAGAGCCCAGCGCCCGGACAGCTGGCCCTGTCCAGTGCGGTGGCAGCCCTGCCCCCACCAGCTGTGCGGCCATGGGAGGGAGGGGCCCTGTTCTGGCTGCTCAGCCCCACCGCCCGGCCCTCCTCCATGCCTGCTGGTCCTGCTGCGTGAGTCCCTCGCTCTCCGCTCTCAGAAGCCTCCAGGCCTCCCTTCCGAGTCCAGTACGCGGAGTGGCTGTGGTGGTTTGCTACCGAGGGTCCCAGTGGTCCTGGTCCAGGACGGGTGTGGACGCCCTCAGGCAGGTGGGAGCTCTGGGGAGCCGGGGAGCTGATGGACCTCCAGCTGGGGAGCCTGTGCGGACCAGGAGCCGGGAGACGGGGGGAGGTGGAGAGTGGAGACGGAGCCTCTGAGATCCGGACGGGAAGTGTCTGGGTGATCAAGGCCACAAGGAAGGGAGCACCTCTGAGGGCACGTGGCCCAAGCCGCGGAGGGTGCAGGGAGCCGGGGCCTGTGGGGTCAGGGCGCTGTAGGTGGGTGGCAGGAGGATGGGACGTTAGGGGCCCACCGAGCAGTGACAGCAGGGGCTGCCCGTGGAGACGACAGGACACGCCCAGCAGGTCCCACACCAGGCGCAGCTCCCCGCAGGCCAGGGCCTCACTGCTGCCACGGGGTCCGTGTGGGCACCGTGCCGGGCACGGCGAGGTCACGACTGCCGCCGCGCCTTCCGTGGGAGGTCACACGAGACAGAATCGGAGCTTCATCTTCACTCTGTCTGCGTGGCACAGCCGCTGCCCCGCATCCCGGGAAGGTCACTCAGCGACCTCTGCTTCCCGACCCGCTGCTGCTGCTGCTGCTGCGCTCGCAGGAAACGGAACCGCTGGCTTTCCTGTCCTGGGCAAACGGTCAAGGTGCCTTTTCCTGTCCTCTCGGTCTTTCATCCTTTCCATTGTGTTTCCAACCTTGGCACTGTCTTCAGGAAGGCCTGAGTCCTGTGCCCAGCGCTCGCCCTCGCTGAGCCCCCCTGAGCCCATGCCCAGCCCTTGCCAAGCCCATGCTGAACCCGCCTGGGCCCCCCTGAGCCCACGAACTCTCACCGAGCACCCCAAGCCCACGCCGAGCTCAGGCCGAGCCCATGCTGAGCCCACGCTGAGGCCCCCCCTCACCCCCCTGCAGGCCCAGGCCCAGGGCAGGTGCAGCCTTGGAACCTCCAGCCTGCCCGCTAGGGAAGCACCTGACCTTGACAGGTCACTGCGAGGCGCCACACACAGATCTAAGGTGGCGTTTTGCACAACCACCTCCCTCCCGCCCTGTGCTGTCCTCCCGGTGGCCGTGGCCACCCTCCCGGAGACAAGGAGGCACAGAGAGGCGAGGGGCCTGCGGGCCACACCGCGGGGTCTGTGCCAGCTTCCAGAGGGCGCCTGTCCGCTGCCCAGGAGCGCAGCCAGGACAGAGGGAGCCGCGTCCCCCAGTCCACGGAGGGGCCTCTGCTCCAGGCGGCCGGGGCGGTGGGGCTTCCTCGCCCACGTCACACCCACCAGATTCTCTCCGGTCGGTCAGAGCCAGCTCCTGTTTTCCTGTAACAGGAGGGGGAGTCAGTGCAGCCGCACATCCTACATCCCAGGAGGCTGACAATGAGGCCTAGACAGCACGCGGCTCTGACAGGAGGGCCCGCCTCCGCCGGGGCCACGGGAGGGAGCGCAGTGCTGGGGTCCCGGGGAGTGTGTGTGTGTGTGGGGGGGCGTGAAGGGCAGCAGCTCCGAGGCGAGTGCCCGAGCACGTGGTCCCCCTGGCACCAGGCGGCCCCGTCCTCAACCAGGAGGACACCTCAGTGTGGCTGCACTCGGTGAATTCCGTCTTCTGGCCTCTGTTCCGGGTCTGTCTCTCTTCCTGTCTGTCTGTCTGTCTCTCACACACACAACCAGACTCTCATGAAGTGTGTGTATCCTTCGGCTTAGACGCAAGGCCGGTTCCCATTCCACGCCCATCAGTGTCGCCACCACATCCATGGCCTCAGAGGAAAACCCCAGGACCCCATCGCTAGAGGGAGAAACGCACGGGCAGAAGCCAGCGCCCCCCAGGGCAGCCTCGGGGAGCTGGGCTGGCGCTTCCTCTCTGGGTGACCATCTGCAAGCCCAGGGCTCACGGTACCCCGACGGGAGACGCCAGAGCTCCCACAGGACGCCCAGGAGGGACGCCCCTTCATCACCTCTGCTCGGTGTTCCATCGGCAACTAGAACAAGCGCACGGGCCCCCAGGTCTGCTCAAGCCGCGCGGCCGAGAGCATGAACCACTCCTCCCGGGTCCCAGCCAGTGTCGGACGGACAGACTCCCGGGGACGCTGCCCGTGCCGTCCCCAGGGGAGACACGCTGCCCACCATGTCTTTAGCCACGAGTTCTCTTTTTCTGTAGCATCGCCTTGAGACCATTTTCCTTAAACAAACAGAAACAAACAGCATCGCTAACTTTCAGATTCTCCCATTAATGACGCAACTCGATGATGAAGCAATGGTTTTGCTGACTTTCACCAACTTCTGTCACTTTGTGCTCAGACTCTTTCTCAGAAATCCACCCTGGCCAACCTCCCAGCCGCCACAGCGAGTGCCCTGGGTGCAAAGACGGGGATCAACACTAGGGAACTTGTAGGAAAAAATGTAAAACGGACGGGGGGGCGGGGGTGGGAAGGTCTTGGTGAAACCACATAATTGGAAGCCTGGACGGGTGTGCACAGCCTTGCCCCCCGACTCCCGCACCCCGACCGCCCGCTTGCTCAGGTCTCCCGACTTCGCGCTCCCTGAGCAGGAGCAGCCGAGGGAGAGCAGCTGAGCGAGGGGCATGGCCTGAGGAGGCTGGAGCAGCAGCAGGCCGAGCCCCGAGCTGGCACTGCCCCCACTGACACCACTCGTCCGCAGATCCCTGTTGGGTCAGCAAATCCTCAGGAAAACAGCACCTGGACCTGCCGCCGTGGCCGGGGCCACATGACCCGCATGGACACCTGGCTGCAGGGAACATGCCTACTGAGGCCACAGAGCAAACCTGTTCCACAGGCTGTCGGCTGTAAACACTTCAAAACTGCTTCGTCAGAGCCCGTTCTGGCGTCCGCGAGCGCCATCAGGGTGGCCAGGAGCCGATGCTATTTGCTAACGAGTGGGACGGGCCGCCCTGGGCTGCCCTTGCCCCGGGGGGGGGGGGGGGGGGGGGGGGGGGGGGGGGGGGGGGGGNGAGTGGGACGGGCCGCCCTGGGCTGCCCTTGCCCCTGCCCCCCCCCCCCCCCCGCAGATTTCCTTCCCAGGGTGAGTCTGGCTGCGGGCCCAGGCTCACGGGCTCTCTGTCCCGAGGTCTGAGCAGCGGGGAGCGTGTGCTACCTCGCACGTGGGCGACACAGTCCAGGCTCGTACCTGCTTTCCCAACGAACCTCCTCCACTCTGAGCGAAACGCTGACCCCGGTCCTGAGAGCCACGGCGCGGTCTGCAGATGCGCCCTCATCCTGGTCACCGCGGGGGCTGGGGATGGGGGTCCTTTTGCAGGATTTGCCACGTGTCTTGGAGGACATGGAGTTTGCCCACCGGCCTGCGGGTCCCAGTGGCACTGGGATCCCCACCCCGTGCTCCCTTCTGCAGCCGACGGAGAAGGAGCCGTGACTGTGACTGGGCTTCGGGCTACGGGGGAGTCCCAGCAGGAGGCGGGGCAGACACGCCCCGAAGGCAGACCCCAGAGGACCCCCGGCCTAAGCAGGATCGTTCCCCAAGGCTGGGGGCACGGGAAAGATGGATGGACGATGACGGCGGCTTGGTCCCCAGAGGCTGTTAGGAAAACTGCGTTGCAACCTTTTCTAAAATAAAGTAGAAAAGAAGGGACCAAGTTGGGCGTTGGGGCCCCGGGCTCAGGTGGGGACTGGCCGAGGGGTCAGTTCGTTTCCATAGAAACCAGGCCACGGCGCCTGCTCAGGAGGGAGACACAGGTCACCTCTGACGAGAAGGGTTCACTCAGAACCTGCCGCCAGCAGCGCCCCCAGCTGGACCCCAGGGACCCGTCGGGTGAAGAGTAACCGGGCAGTTGCGAAACTTGCTTCCCTCTGGGGTTCCTTCCACCACCTCAAAGCTGCCACCTGGGAGCTGGCGGCCTCCGCCCTCCTCCTCCCTGACGTCTCGCCTCCACATGGACCTCACCCCCAGCCCTCTCATCGTTGCCAGGACTGCAGGGTGAGGCCCGGGGCTCACGGCGGGCACCCCGGTTCCCGAGCTCCCACCACTGCCACCCGATCCCTCCGGCCGCGGGGACCCCCCCCCCCAGCTCCCTGTGGGAGCCCCTTCATTCCTTTCCACCCTCAGACCAAATGGGGCTTGAAAAATGCCCACAAAACGCCCTGCATTGACTTCAGAGGCTGTGAAAGCAGGGCCAGACCCTCACAGGGCCTTGGGCGCAAGCCTCAGGCTGGGCGGCCCTGGGCGGCTGGGCCTTTGAACTTCAGAGCAGCTCAAAGCCTCCCTTCTCTCCGGCTCCGCCTCAGCCCGGCCGCCCGCCCAGGGCCGCCTCTCCAGCTCCCTGCTGACCACACGCCCGCCCTCTGAAAGCAGCCTTGTTCGCAGGCCGCCCTTCCACCTGCTCACCTCCCACACCACCGGAGGGAGAGGCCGGTGCCCACCTGGCACGGCCACAGCAGGAAAAGCGAAAGGCGGGCAGAGGGTCGAGCCGAACCGGCCTCCCAGGAGGCGCCAGTGGGAGAGGAGAGAACATCCATTTGCAAGCTTGGGAGGGTCCTCCACGTGGAGAAACAAAAGGCAATTCAAAGCGCACTCCCGGACAAACAGCCTGAGCTCGGCTCGCGCTGCACTTGGAGGCCACGGAGAGCGGGAAGCAGGGCCACAGTTGAATGGCAGGCGTCACCCCAGGGTCAGGGCAGCTCGGGCGGCAGTGGGGAACCAGGGCTGTGGGACTGGCACAGAACTGTGTCTCCCGTGGACTGACCTTGTGGGACATGCGACACGCTTGTTCACGCAGGCTGCTGGACAGCGAGTGTGTGAGTGTGCAGGGACCCGTGGGGAGATGTGATCCTGGCGTGACCTGGGTGCGCAGAGCCGGTCACACGGGCTGTGCACGGCAAGCCAATGGTCGCCAGGCAGGGGCCCTCCTTGGAGCCAGGGGGTGGTGGTGGCCTAGTTGTTCCCGCCAACTCGCTCGGCCCTCATCCCTGTAGAGGGCCGCCTGGGAGGCACCTAAGCATTTTCTTATTATTGTCAGCTGAACTCAGAGCATAGGCAGCCACGCCCTGGGAACATGCTTCCCCAATAAGGCTGGACATGTTAATCAGGCAGGGCGGAACTAGATATGTAAATCTAGGCCTTTAAAATAAACCTGCTGTGTGGCTCAGCCGCTTTGCCGCCTCTCCATCAGAGAGGATGGCACCCACCTGGCCCCAGCTTAAAATCTATTTCTGCATCTTGGTCTTTCTTTAATTTCTTAATCCCCAGCTCCTCCGCTCAAGAACCTGTCGTTTTCCCGTGCGGGTCGAGGGAAACAGAAACAGCCCACCACACATCCCCACCGGGTGCACCTGCTGGTGGGCACCGGTCAGCGGCCGCTCTCCGTCGCCGAGGGTCCTTGGCAGGTGGCAGAGGTGACCCCCAGATGCAGGCCATTCTCCAGAGCATCACGCCAACTCGGGCGGAGGGAGTGCCACCAGGGCTCTGGCTTATCACCCAGAAGTTAATCGACTCTTCTTAATGTTCCCAGCACGTGCCAATCAACCGGCTGATAAAAACTCGATAAACTATGCAAATAGGGCAACCGGTGCTGCCCGCTTGCTTGTGGCTCACCACAGAAAACGCCCTTTTCCGGCGTGGCTCAGTGGTTGAGCGTTGACCTCTGAACCAGGAGGTCACGGTTCAATTCCCCATCAGGGCACATGCCCAGGCTGCGGGATTGATCCCCAGTGTGGGGCGTGCAGGAGGCAGCCGTTCCATGATTCTCTCTCACCATTGATGTTTCTCTCTCTCTCTCCCTTCCCCTCTGAAACCAATAAAAACATATTTTTTAAAAAACCAGTCTCCCAGGTGCGGACAGTAACCACTCTCCACGTGGACCGGCTGCTGCGTGAACTTAGACCTTTCCCAGCTCACCCTGGGAAGGAGACGTGGAAAACAGGGGCAAGTGACACAATGGGCATCTTTCACGAGGCCTGAGTGTGACGGAGGCACCGGCCGGCGCTGGAGACTCAGGCTGGCTCGGCCGGGCACCCAGGCAGAGCACCCCCCCCCCCTCCGCCATCTGCTATACCTGTCTCTTCTGAGTGCACCCCTCACCTGGGGGAAGATCAAGTCCGTTTCATTCTCGTGTGCAGAGCTCTCTGCTGAGTGTTCCCTGAGCCCCAGCCAGGAGCCCGCCCACAGTCCGGGAAGCCCGGCCAGCTCTTCAGGCTCTTCTGTCCGCCCCCGCCCCGCCCCCCCAGCAGGGCCAGTCCGTGGGTGACGGCGTCTTGTTTCGTGGTGACTCACCGCATGTTCATTCACTTACTTTCAAGTCACCCCACAAGCATGCGGGAGGCGCTTTTCTAGGAAAACCCGTGGGAAACCGAGACACTGGGCCTCCCTCCTCCAGAGTGCGGCTCAGTGACGCAGCCTCACCAAGGGCACCGGCTCTGCTTGAACCGAACTGTGTTCTCCATGGGAGCGCATCTTCCAGAAAGTGTGAGCTCCGCCTACTCAGAGACTCGCCCCAGACCCTACTTCCGGGAGACACTAAACACAGTGAAGGAGCTGGGTTCTGAGTGCACAGCAGTGACCCACGAAGCACAGGATTATGGGCAAGGCCGGTGGGACGATGCAGACATGGTTTTCGGAGGGCTCACACGCGGCCATGTCTCCCGCTGCTGTCAGCAGAGCCCTCACCGAGGACTTCACCCCGAGGGGGGGCCTGGCTGTCGTGGGAGTAGATGATCCTCGGCCGTGGACTTCACCCCGTGGGGGCCTGGCTCTGGCGGGAGCAGGAGGCCTCGGCCGTGGACTTCACCCCGTGGGGGGGCCTGGCTGTCGTGGGAGTAGATGATCCTCGGCCGTGGACTTCACCCCGTGGGGGCCTGGCTGTCATGGGAGCAGGAGGCTTCGGCTGTGGACTTCACCCCATGGAGGGCCTGGTTCTGGCAGGAGTAGATGGTCCTCAGTTGTGGACTTCACCCCGTGGGGGCCTGGCTGTCGCAGGAGCAGGAGGCCTCGGCCATGGACTTCACCCCGGTGGGCGGGGCTGTATTCACTGAGTGGGACTGTCCAGTGAAGCCGGCAGCGGCAGAGCTGCTGATGGGATCGTGTTCAGGTTTGAAATGATTTTTAATCTGACTCATTTTAAAATGAAAGTGTGTCATGGTCTCGCTGTCTCCTCTTGTTTCTTTAGAGAAATCCCACCTCTTTACAGCCGGTGCTTGGTGCTCGTAAGACTTTAGACTCTCGAGGAGGCTGAGG
Organism: Myotis vivesi; assembly: GCA_035771395.1. Taxonomy (NCBI): domain Eukaryota; kingdom Metazoa; phylum Chordata; class Mammalia; order Chiroptera; family Vespertilionidae; genus Myotis; species Myotis vivesi. The sequence continues at coordinate 1,053,191 of JAWPEG010000009.1, forward strand.
CGACAGCCAGGCCAGTCCTTTTGTTTGTGGTGGTTCTGTTTTACTTGGGGAGCACGCTGACGGGAGCCGGGGACCGGGAAACCAGGACGGGCTTCGACGGGGGAGGCACCGGAGAGCCCAGGCTCCCTGGGAACTTAGAGGAAAGGGGCCTCGCAGACAGGCTGGGGGGGTCAGCCCGGGACGAGCTGCTGCTGCCCGTGGCTCCCTGGTTGCAAGTCTCCCGGAGCCAAGAGGTCAGACGATGCGTGTTCGCCGCAGACGCCGGTCCTCACGTCGCCTCGTCCCTCTGAGCCCTGCGGTCGCGCGCTCCACGCAGCCCAGCCGGGGACAGGGGCCGTGCCTCTGGGAAGTTACTAATATAAACCCCAAACTTCCAGTTTAAAACCTGGACACCCTTTTGTTCCCTTTCATTTTGTCTCTTGAGTTTTAGAAATCAGCTAATTAAACCTCTCAGGGGACCGTCCGGCCTGCGGGCCGCACAGGGCTGAGAACTCGGCTGGCCTGCCCTGCAAGGCACTGCGGTGAGTTAACCACACGCCTGACAAGCAGAGCAGCTCCAGTCTAAGCTGGTGGTTATGTGTGGCCGAGCGTGATGGGCGAACCTCCCATCTGTGGACAGCCAGGACTGCCAGACCTGCTGTGGGGCAGATCTGAGCTGCACACACTGACCATGTGTGTGGAGCTGAGAAATAAACTGACTTTGTGAAACTTAAAGACAGACACAAGCAGCACTAGTCTGCGGTGACGGGAACGGGGAGCGGCTGCCGGCGGCCGAGACCCTTCGGGGCTGGGAGCATTGGCACCTTCACGGGATGGGACCCGGCTCCCCACCTGAGGCCTGCGGGTCTCACGGCTCGGAGACCAGGTTTACGGTCACCCTACACACGGACTCTAGGACTCCCCGTCCAGGGAGGGGCGGGCCCCGTCCAGCGGTGAGGGGACGGACAGCACGGAAACCCCAAGGCCTGCTCAGAGCTCCTGCCCTCGGCTAAGCAGGGCTCCTCTCCCGCACGCAGCGCGGCTCTGCCTGCCCCAGGACGGGAATGTTCGGGAGTTGCCTCTCCTGGGATGGCCTGTCCCCTGCCCCGCGCTGCCCCCTGAAGGGCGCTTCCTCCGAAGGCCACAGAGCCCGGCTGCCCCGGTCGGTGGGTGATCTGCGCACAGTCCCTCACTGCACGGCCCATGTCTGCTCTCCGCATCGGTCCCCATGGGAACTCTCCTGTGTGACCTGCAGGCTGTACACCACGTTCGGTCACCGTCTCGGCAAACACCAGACCGTGGAAGAGGCAGAGCCTGGCTCTCCCCGGCGGCCGAGCCCATGGTGTGGCCCGGGAGCCACAGGCGGGCAGGGGCCTGGGCTTGTTAAAGACACGCACGCTATCGCCATGGACCCGGGGGAAGGGTACACGTGGAGTTCACGGGCGGCTGGACACGGAGGGCCCTGCCTGCCGATTTCCACGCAGGGCCCCCGGCGGTCCATGTTCGCACAGGCCAGCACCTCTCGGGCAGGCGGACGGCGGGGGGAGAGAGCAGCGTACGTACGTACCAGGTCCGGCCTCACGCGGTAGGTGAGGGGCAAGGAGAGGCAGGCGGAGTGCAGGGTGGTGGCCACCGTGGACAGCCAGGACTGCCGGACCTCGCGGCTCCGCGGGATGCGGTGGAGGAAGTACCGCGGCACCTGAGGAGGAGCACAGACCACGTCCACTCAGTGACTCTCTCCCCAGCCAGACGACGCTCTGCACAGGGAAGATCGCCCTCAAGGGCTGCGGGAGCTGGAGACGCAGCGGAAGTGCACACCCGCCTCCCCCACCAAAGTGTGTGTGCAATTCCTGGGGGGACACCCTCTATACCGACGTTTGAGATTTGCAGCAAACGTGAATTATGACGCCTGTAACCAGGGAAACCAACGCTCCTTCCCGCGTCAGAGTTCCAGGCGCTCGATACCTTCTGCTGAACGACAGCTCCCGACACGCCCTCGGTCCTGGGGTGCGGACAGGAGGCCCGCCGGGCGCTCTGGGTGGGCCTCCTGGAGGGACCGGAGGGCGGTGCGCAGGTTGGCAGAAGGCCTCCCTCTGCCCTGGGCCCTCGCACAGGCGCCACAGGCGCCCGAGTGTTCTCGTCACACAGCAGCTCGCCGCCACCGGGAGCAGGTGAGCAGAGAGGGCGGCACCGCCCTCAAGGTCACTCCCATTTCCACAAGGTCCTACTGTTCACGGCCAGCCTGTCCTGAGCGGAAGGGCCCAGGCGGAGGGCAGGCCTGAGTGGCAGGAGAAGCCTGGACCTCGTGGGGGCCCGGCTCCCACACAGGCGGGTCTGGGGGTGCAGGGTGACGTGTTGAATGCCTCCCTCAGCCTCGGGCAGTCTGCTCCTGGAGAGGAGATGGTGAGGGCACACGCGGCCTGAGTGTTCGCATTTGGAAGCAGCGGGGGCTGCGCTGCAGGAGGGCGAGTGTCACTCCCCACCCCTCCCTCCACACCAGGCCTTCCCCCAGGTTCCCCCACAGCCAGGGACAGAGAGGAGGGGCAGGGTGTGCACGAGAGATTCCTGCTCTCTCCCACACAGTCCGTGAAGCACCTGTTCTATCTATCTATCTATCTATCTATCTATCTATCTATCCACCCATCATCCATCCATCCATCTATCTATGAAGCACTCTATCTATTTACCTATATCAGTGAAGCACCCCATCTATCTATCTACCCATCATCTATCTATCTATCTATCTATGAAACACTCTATCTATGAAGCACTCTGTCTATCTATCATCTATCCATCTATATCAGTGAAGCACCCCATCTACCTATCCATCCATCCATCATCTAGCATCTGTCTGTCCACCATCCACCATCCTGATGAGAAGGGCAGGACGGGGCATTCATGGCCATTAGGTTCCATCCACTTGGATTCGGATCAGGGGAAGCCTCAACCCCTGCCCCCTTGGAGGGAGAGGGGGTGCTCAGAGGGGGCGTGAGGACACTGACAGGGGGAGGCACTGCTCCCCTGAAAGGCCCCCCAGGATCTCACTGCTGGGCGCAAAGCTCTGACTCAGATGTTCACGCAGGAGAATGAGCTTCCGAGTCAGAGGTGGGCTGGTGGTTCGGTTGTGTTGTTGCTTTACCTGGACCTAAAGCTGAATACAGCTGCGCTCCATCATCAAGAGGGAAAGTGGGACACGCGTCAGTCCCCTCTCACCATGCGCTTCTGTCAGACCTTGGGGCACCCCGCAGGACTCCTCCCCGCACAGGAGGCCCGGGGGAGGGGTGCCTGGGGTAAGGGGTGCCTGGGTGGGGAGGTGCCTGGGGAAGGGGGTGCCTGCACTTGGGTCCGATGTGCGGGGTCCGCGCGCCCCCCGGTGGCGACAGCGGGTGCTGCCGGTGGAGGCGGGTCCTATCCCTTCCCGAGCCCCGGCTGAGGGCCCCGCCTCTCCCAGCTGACCGCCCCAGAGGGAGCCTTTCCGGCCCGGAGAGGAAGCCCCGCAGGGACCAGGCTGCTTCCGAAAGGGAAGGCGTGGAGACGGCCCCACCTCCCCGCCAGGGCCGCCTGCAAGCGCACGTGGCCAAAGCGCGTCTCAGCGGTGAGCACACGGAACACAGCGCGTCCTTCATGTTTGTTAATGTCCGTGTCATTCTTCATCGGAACCTGTAAACCTACTGTGTGCAGAGGTCTCCACGCCGCCCGCGTCCAGGGCTGCCCCCGGCCTCCCGCTCGCTGCGCGCGCCCCCTGGTGGCGGCCGGCGGGGATGCCGGGAGCAGGGCCGTGGGAGGTCCTCACCTGCGGGCCTGGGGGCTGGGGGGGGGGGGCATCTCCGGAGCTGAGGGCCTTTCGGGTGGAAGAGGGCGCGGAACATGGGGAGAGCGTACAGGAGCGCCCCGTCGGGGAGGGCACCCCGTCCTCACGGCCGCTCCGACCACAGGCCCGGGAGCTCTGCTCCGTCTCTCCCCTTCCCATCCCACACCCGGTCTGTCTGTAGGAAATTCCATTTCCTCTCCTTTCAAACCCGCCTACTGCCCCGTGCCGACCCCACGGGACCGCGATAGCTCTGCCGGGAAGGCTCCCACGGCCCTCACCGTCTCCCCCTTGTCCCCCAGCCTCCTTGCAACACGGCAACCCAGGGTCTGGTTAAAAGGGCAGGTGGCCCCGGCCGCCCCGGGAGCCAGCCCCCCAAACCCCTGATCTGGACACTGGCCACCTGCCCTCCCCGTCCATGCGGTGATGTGCGCGCACAGAATCCCCAACGCTGAGTTCCAAGGCCGCGTGTCAGGGAGCGGGGCTGGGGGTGACAGGGGAGCCCACCCTTCCACTTTGGTCTTGGTTGGTGACATAGACAAACCTGAAGACCCTTCTGCCACAGACTAACTGCTGTAAGAAACACACGTGTGTGTGTGTGTGTGTGTGTGTGTGTCTGAACTGGGAAGAAGGGAGCCCTCCTGGCCAGGACAGGAGGAACGTGAGGAGGGAGCGGCCAGCCTCTGCCCGGAGGGAGGGGAGAAGAGGTGCTGGGACCGGGCGGGCCTCTGCCCTGCAGGCTCGGAGGTGACGCTGACCGTCGGTGACACCAGGAGAGGCAGTGCCGGGCTCCGGCTGCCTGCTCCTCTGCTCTCACACTCGGGTCCCTGGCTGAGCTCACCCGCCTCCTCATTTTAAGGACCGTCTTATACACGCCGACGACTCCAACATTCACACCGCAGACCGGCTCCCCGCCCGAACGTCAGGCCCGGATCCCCTTCCTGCAGGGGTGGTCGCTGCCGTCCTGCCCCCCTGCCCCTCTGCACGGACAGGAGGGCAACTCCATTATTCTGGCAGCTCAGGCCAGAGTCTGCATGTTACCCTTGGCCCCTCCTCCTCCTCCCCCACCTGCACCGTACCGTACCTGGCGTGCCCTGATTGTTAAAGAACTAAACTCCACGTGCAATTTGAAACGTTCTTAGAGAGAGACTTGTGCCGGGAGCTGGTCCATCCTTGCTGCTTGACACAGTCGCTGCAGGGAAGAAACATCTGCCCAGCATATATTTCAAGGGATCTGGCATTGATGGCATACTGTTCTTAATATGTTTGCTCCCCTTCTTGGTGCTATGTGTTTTAACCAAGGTCACCTCTCCGAGAAAGGTTGTTTCCCCAGGTAGGGATTTTTCCCTGAAGTTAGGGAGGGGATAAAACCCCTTAACTAAGTGCCAGGCGGGTAGTTAATCACTTTAACTACAAACAATCACGCTTAAGCTACATAATTTTTACTCCCTGGAATGGAGATAAGAAACACCCTAACCTTTGGAATAGAAATTGATAGGATTAAAATCGGCTGGTATAAATACAGATGTAACAAGACAACAGAAGACAGAACCTAGACACAGAACCTAGCGAGAGAACCTAGAGACAGAACTTAGCAACAAAACATGGCAAGAGAACCTGACTAGAACCTGGCAACAGAACCTGACTGGAGATCCTGGACAGAACCCGGCTACAGAACTTGGTTGGAGATCCTGGAGGGAGAACCTCGCCATGATGATCAACTGAATGCTGCCTCCGTGTCATTCCTTCTTCGCCTACTCCGTCCACACCTTTGGGGATCCCTGGACCCGTTGGGGTTGGACCGCAACAGACTTGCCCACTTACCATGCCACTGGGGTCCCTATCGGCGCGACCGAGCTCAAAAGCCTGTATCTTCCGGGCGCTGATCTCGTCCGTGTCGGCGATGACGTAGTGTCTGGGAGAGTACGCGGCGGACAGGTGCCCCAGCAGCCTCAGCAGCTCGGTGGTGTGCCCTCCTGGAAAGGGGGGGAGGCCTTGGGGTGAGAGACCGCGAGGGACGCGCCTGTTGGACAGTGTGACGCTAACGTGACAGCCTGTGCTCGTCTCAACAGCGGGAGGAACCACTGGAAACGGAGCCTCTGTGGTGTGAATACGACTGTCATGGGGCGGAGGAGAACAAATGTATGAAGATAAAATCAGCTCTCGCAGATTCTACTCCTAAATGTACAGTGTGGGAGGTGCCTCTCTGCGGAGCTGCCATTCAGAATCGTCAGCGCCTGGCGGGGCCTGGGCCCATTTAACATGTGTCCGGGCAGAACGGCCGGTGGCTGTGATGGCCGCCCCACGGGTGCCACGCAACTGTCCCCTCCTCGTGGGGTTGGTATGTTTATAAAAATGACAATTCGCCACGTCTCCTCTATCATGATTCCTAATGGAAACACCAAATGCCTAGAATAATCACGCAAACCAGTTTATTCCTCAGGGAAATTGCAGGTCAGCTTCACAAGGCTTCGGCGTCCTCTCTGTTCACTAATTATTTATTAGAAGGCTACACGCTGCGGAGAGGCTTAATTACTGAGCGGTGCGAGGTACTCATTTGTCATTAAAGTCGCAGCACGGAAGCGTCAGCCCAGCTGCTTAGTGCCTGGCTGGAGGCTGGTTCCGGCGACGCAAAGAGACTACAACTCCCAGTATGCAGTGCGCACACAGCGCGAAGGAGACCCAAGGACGGCGTCGCAGTGCACTCTGGGTTTTGTGGTCCGCCCCGTACTTACCGGACCCGGCCACCGCCATGAGGCTGACAGATTCCCGCGGAACAACAACCCGGGAATGAAGCACGAGCCACAGCCGCAGGGCCAGGACCACTGCCGCCGCTCCTGCGGCCGCCGCGAGGATAAGGACGCACCCCATTCAACGGAACTACGCATGCGTACTGCCCTCCGGCCAGCCCAGAGGAGCGGTCAAAGTTCAGGAACTACGGGCGCTGAGGAGACTCAAACTGGCCTGTGCAACGTCATGCTGGGCGGGGTTCCGGGCCGGAGGCGGAAGTCCGGCCTCTGGACTGTGGATGCTGCGTGGCCACCGCCGGAGCGGAAGCTCACATTCCGGAAGTTAAGCGCCAGAGAAGTTGCATTTCCGCCCGTGGTGAGGTCAGGAACTCCCAGCTGTACCAGCTTAGTGAATCCCACGTGAGCCCCAGTGGCACACACGCTTTTGTTTTTCTTTTTTAAATGCCAGGGGAAGTGCTTCTGCTGCACGTGCAGGCATTTCCTGGGAGTGTTCGCCAGTGAAAGGCACTTTGGTACAAAGGACTCGGGGCTCTCATCCTGATATCACCCCAATGCTAACAGGAGGCCCCAGCCTGGGTGCAGTAAAAAGGAGAGACATTATGCAGGTAAACAGCTTGCAAACCGGGGAAACGGCCTCCAATGGCAACCATAGTGTGCTCCCGGAGGCAAAGGGGAGGCCGCCTTTCACAGAGAAAGTGCTGCCCCGGTTCCTGATTGGCCCATTTTTATGCAAATGAGGAACTCACATTTGCACAGCGTGATTGGTCAAGTTAGCACTGTCCCGATTGGTTGGGATCATGGTGGTTATGGAGCTGCTCTGATTGTTCTGCTCAGTAAAGATGCAAATGCAGATACAGTTGTTTGGCTCTGATGGGCTGGGCAGGTCTCAGCCCATTGGTGGAAGCACGGTTCCGGTCCCTCCTGCAGAAGGTGGGCTCCGCAGGACACAGGCTGGCCGCCCAGTCCAGCTTCCCCTCCCGTGTGCATCCTGCGTGGGGGCCTTTGCAAACAGTGGCCGCTAGACTCTGAAGTTGAATTTGGGCCCAAACGAACCTCAAGGAGTCCTTGGCAGGGTTCTGTGCCTTCTCAGGGTCAGCAGTCTAAATCTCGTCTTTCTCAGCACGATTGCTTTTAACTTTTCTAGGCGTTTCCACAGGTAACTAGTAACCTGTGATCTGGTAACAGGTAACGAGGTAACCTGGTAACCAGTAACATGGTAACCAGGTAACTGGTAACCAGTAACCCGCTAAACCGTTAAACCTGGTATCAAGTAACCAGTAATCTGGTAACCGGGTAATGAGGTAACCTGGTAACTGGTAACCAGTTAACCTGGTAACAAACCGTGTGACCACAGTAACAGAGGGCAATCAATTCAAGTAATGCCACCATCCTGAGACGAGTGGAAGCTCAGTGGCTCCCAGTAGCCCGAGAGAGAAGGCATCAAACTACAATTAATATTCAGTTAATCTTCACATAAAGCCAGCCGGGGGGGGGGGGGGGGGGGGGGGGGGGGGGCGGCGGGGGGGGGGGGGGGGGGGGCGNAAGCTCAGTGGCTCCCGGTAGCCCGAGAGAGAAGGCATCAAACTACAATTAATATTCAGTTAATCTTCACATAAAGCCAGCCGCCCCCCCCCCCCCCCCCACTGTGCTTACCTTTATGTCTGCGTAAGCCACAGGCAGCAATAGAAAAACACTGAGATTGCCGGAGCCCCTTCACCCCAGGTGTCACCAGTCCTTGGTCTCCTATAAACCTGGAGGTGAGATAGGGATATCGTTTTCCGGCACGCCCATATTCAGTCTTCATCGTCAATCCTCACCCCTACATCCTCCCATAAGGCCATCGGGCAAACATTCCCCTCTTTACAGACAAAGAGGTGGATTCTATAACATTTCAATGATTTTCCTAAGATGAGTTAGAGGTGGAGAACGTTTACAGTTGTGGGCTTTCAAGCTGGTGCCTCTTAGGTTTTGATGAAATCAGAATCCCCTGGGCCAGTGGTCGGCAGACTGCGGCTCTCGAGCACATGCGGCTCTTTGGCCCCTTGAGTGTGGCCATGAAGTTTCAATCGCACTGTACGTGTGCGCCTGCACGTGGCATTTTGTGGAAGAGCCACACTCAAGGGGCCGCAGTTTGCCGACCACTGCCCTGGGCTTACACACACATGGTTGGAAGCGCAGAGGTAGGGCCCCTGGCACAGTACGAAAACCAACGTAACAGTATATTACACGGGATGTAGTTTTCTTCCATCTGCCCACCCAGCAGTGGCTCCAGCTGAAGCCCTCTCCCTTCTTCCTTCAAGGAAGATTTAGCGGCCTCAGAAACTACATCCAGACAAGGCCATCTCCAGAGCCAAAAAGGAGGTTGTCTTGTCGCTGGTTCTCTTCTGAAGGGCGAGGAGGCCTTTCCCAGAAGCCCACAGCAGCCTTTCTTTCTGTCTTTCTGGCGTTATTGATATCCACTCGTCAAGGACTGTGGCCTGGAGCTGGCTGGGGTAGGGCGGAGGATGACAGACAACTCACCTGTCGTACCCGGTCCCGTGCTGGAGGGAGGGCGCTGAACAGAAGGGGCACCCTCTTGGAGAGGAGGAAGGTGGAGGAGGGTGGGAGGGAGGTGATTGGTGGGTAGGCAGATGAGAGTGTGGATTGCTGTGGAGGGCATGTGTGCGAGGTGGCTTAGTAAACCAACCCAGGCAGTACCCATGCCAGGCATATTACAAATCACTAGGCTCTCGGCCTTGCGTTCCCCATTGCCCGGTCCCCTTGCCACCGCCATTCCTAAAGGGAGTCGCCGTGACCAGACGGCTTGCAGCTGGATGACGGGGGTGACCAGGCATTTAGGAGGTGCCAGTAAATGCAGAGAATCAACAGGGTGGCGCAGCAGGCCTGTGAGCAGTCCTGGGTTGTGTGGATTAGGCTGGAGCAGAATGTTCAGTGTTCCTGACAAGAAAGTTGAGGCCTGCAGGGAGGAGCGAGGTGAACGGAGGTCCCGGGTAGGGAGTTCCTGAGGGTGCCATGAGAGGGTTTGAAGGGTGGTGAGGGCTGGGAGTAGGTCAGATGGGGGCAGTTACAAGGACCTACAGAGCTAAGGACCAAGAGGATAATGGCGACTTGGAGGTCTGTGGGGACTGAAGTGATAGGGACGATCCGTTTCCGCCCAGTCCCACCGGCACCCAGGGCGCACACTGGACCAGCCCTAGGTGCAGGGCGAGGCAGCCACAGCGACCACCCAGCAGTGACTTAACAATGAGCCTGCCTGTGGGAGCCGCACGCTCCTGCAGGGCCCCTGGAGGAAGCACCCACCCGTCTGCATGGGCTGCCCGGGAGGCTGGGCCGCTGGGGACCCTGGCCGCTGGCCCCTTCCCGCCGGAGCCCGACCGCCTTCCGTCTTCACGAGGGCAGCCAGGGGCGGATGAAGACGACCGAGGCTCTTCTCTGAGGGCCTGGGAGGCCTCCGTGATCGGCGCTGAGCTGGCCCAGGACACGGTAGGGGCGAGCTGGGAGGGAGGTCGCGGTCTGGGCCCGCGGGCTGCCTGGGGGTCTGCAGGGCCGGGTAGGCGGGGACAGACCATCACCCTAGTGGCTGCCAAGACTTCTCTCCCGGTCAGAAGTGCTAGTAGGTGTTTAAGTCTCGGCCTTTCCCCGGGCGAGCCCCTTTCCGGACTCTGGGACGCTACCCTGCAGGCCAGGCGGTTGTTCGATGCTGCGTCGGCGTTTACTGGGAGCTCGCTCTACGCAGGCCCTCGGGACAGCAGTGTGTGACCCAGTTCTGACGGCAGCCGAGAGGCGGCCTCATAGTGACCACATCTTGTGAACGAGGACATGGGGGGTCGGGGAGGGCGTGTCATTGGCTCGGGGTCACAGGCAGGTTCCTGTCCCGCCTGCCTGGGCCATCGGAGGTGTCCGCAGGCGTTTATACCGCGGCCAGGCCGCACGCGCACAGGGAGCAAGACGGGGGTGAGCGGCGCTGTGCTGACCTCTTACTTATGAAGCTGAAGCCAAGCGAGAGGAAAAGGGTTTTGGAAAAGTGGCTTTTCCACACGCCGGTCAAGAAAGCTTTTCTGCTTTCTGGCTTTTTCTCCAAGTGCGTTCGACAAGGGCACCAGATTAGATGTACAGGCAGACATGTGTCTGTGTGTCTCTATACATGTATACTGCTCTTTTTCTTTCTTTTTTTTTTTAAAATATATTTTATTGATTTTTTACAGAGAGGAAGGGAGAGGGATAGAGAGTTAGAAACATCGATGAGAGAGAAACATCGATCAGCTGCCTCCTGCACATCTCCTACTAGGGATGTGCCCGCAACCCAGGTACATGCCCTTGACCGGAATCGAGCCTGGGACCTTTCAGTCCGCAGGCCGACGCTCCATCCACTGAGCCACACCGGTTTCGGCTACACTGCTCTTTTTCTATCCTCACCCGAGGACATGTTGCACCGATTCTAGAGAGAGGGAAAGAGAGAGAGAGACACACACACATCATCAGTCGGTTGCCTCCTGTACACAGGGATCGAGCCCACAACCTAGGTATGTGCCCCGATCGGGACTCAAACCGGCAGCCTTTTGGTGCACGGAATGATGCTCCAACCAACCGAGCTGCCCGGCCAGGGCTCGGCTGCTTTTGACTGAAGCCTTGCTCACGATAAATGACAGGGACATGGCCAGGCACGAATTCCCTCACTGTGTCCATCGTCTCAGACCCATCCTTCCAGACGTGTTCACTGAGCCCTTGCTCAGGCCTGTGAGCCACCCCTGCCTTATCAGCTTCTATTCGACCAGACGGTAAAGTCTCATCTTAAAACACGTTCCCAGTTGATCGTGGCACATGTGTCACCCCGGTTCCTAACGCCGGCCCCGCCGCAGCCGCCCCTGTGACGGCGGTGGCTGCATTTCCCTTCAGACCTAGAACGAAGTCAGGAACAGTTCCACGTCTGCCCCGTACGGCCCGGCTCGGGAAGCCGTGGGCTTGACTTCTGCTCCCCCAGCCCGCCCTGCCCCAAGCCCCGCCCGGCAGCGCCGTCCAGCCCGAGTTTCTTCCTCATGGCACCCCTGCTCCTTTTCATTCTGGTTCTCAAATCCTCTCCTGCCGCCACAGAGCTTTCTGTCCTCCACAGAATCACACAGATCGTGGCCTGGCTGGTGGCTCAGTGGTTGGGCATTGACTTAAGAGGCAGGAGGTCAATAAAAGTGTAATTAAAAAAAGAGAAAGAAGCGCACACATTGTGTTCTCACTCTCCTCTGTCCAGACATCCCCCTTGGCTTTGTGTGACGCAAACCCACGGCAAACCCGTGGCTCGTACGTGGGTGGCAGCCCCGCCTCCCGGGAGGCATCGGTGCCCTTTCTCAGCGACCTCTCCTTGCCCCCCCCGCAGGTGAGGAGGCCCGGGCTCTGCCACGCTGACCCCGCCCCGTGGGCGCTGTGGCCCTCGCGTGGCTTCAAGGACCCGGGGATGCTACTCAGGGAAGAAGGTACCTCGGGCGGAAAGCACAGCGAGGACGAGGGGTGAGGCCGATGGAGCGCGCAGATGTGCCCCTGCCAGGTCAGTGTGGACGCCTCGGGGAGTCGTGTGTAAGGGCAGGTGGGTGCCCTGACGGCAGCGGACCGTCCTCTCAGCGTCTCCGTAACATCCGGCTCCTCTTTCGCCTGCATGGGGTGCCCTCTGTCCGTCGGTGGTTCTCCTCAGTTGGTTTGTTTCTATTTTTAAATATATTTTTATTGATTTCAGAGAGGAAGGGAGAGGGAGGGGGATAGAAACATCAGTGATGAGAGAGAGTCATGGACCGGCTGCCTCCTGCACGCCCCCCACTGGGGATGGAGCCGCAACCCGGGCCTGTGCCCTGACGGGGAATCGAACCCTGACCTCCTGGTTCCTAGGTCGACCCTCAGCCACTGAGCCCCACCGGCCGGGCGTCCTTCCTCCATTTGTTAACTTCCCAACAGACATTTCTGCCAGAAGTCTCAGGTGACGCGGCCGCCCTTAGCAGTCCCGTCTCCGCCTCAGAGCCCGTGGGCCCGGTGCTGACCCTGACTGTGTGGGAGAGAGCTAAAGGCCGACCTGGGAAAGGCACCTCTTTGAAACGCTGGGTTCACATTTTCCCAGGGGCTGGGCGTATGGGCGTCCGTCTCAGACGTGTGGGAGGATCGCAGCGTCCCTGCCTGAAAAGGTGCTGGGAACCCACACAACCTTCTGTGGTCAGCTCCCTCCTCCAGTTTGGCCTCTTTCCTGAGGCGTTAGCCGCCGACTCTCCTTGTGTCTTTATCCCGAGCCCATAAAGCGCCAGGCTCCCCATTAAAGTAAGAGGAGATCAATGAAACCTCCCCCGCCCGCCCGCTGGCTCAGCACAGTCCTGGCCGCTCCCTCCTCCCTGGCCAGGGTGTTTTTCCAGGCCCGGCCGCTCCTATGCCAGCGGCTGCGTCGTGGGACCGAAGGCTTCTGGGGGCACAGAGCAAAGCTCCATCTCAGATGCTGACGGCTGGTCCCCGACCCTGCGGCCGGGCACAGGGGGCCCCTCAGTGCGGGAGGAGGCGTGGCCTCAGCCCTGAAGGGCCAGGGGCTGAGGAACACAGGCCGTGCATAGGATGACACCGTCCGGCGGACACTGGGTGCCCTACTCTATGCCGCCCAAGGGTGCCTGGGTGTCTGAGCGGCCGAGTTCCTGCCGCCTGGCTTGTTCCTACCAATGCAAGCAGACCCTTCCCTGACAGCTTGTGGCTCCAGGGCTGGGAACTCCCCCCTACCCCCGTAGGCAGCCTTCCCGGCAGCCACCACCGCCTGGCTCTCCAGAACCATCTGCAAGGGCCCGAGAAGCCAACCAGAGAACCCTCAGGCTCAGGCCTCGTAGGAGACCCTCCCCTGGGCCCGATGCCCCTTGCCCCATCCTCCTCCCTCCTCCCTCCCCTCTCTCCTTCCCTCCCTCCCTCCCTCCTGCCCTCCTGCTCTCCTGCCTCTCCGGGGTGGCCTCGCTCCTCCCTGCAGAAGGACTCGGCTGCCTCTCGCCCAGGAGGTGCCACCTTGGGCCTCCCCCTCTGTAGGGCAGTGCCTCCGCCCCACCTGAACAGTGAGCCTTCATTCTTAGGTGCGGACTCCAGAGGGTAAGGGCTCAGCATCTCAGGTGTCAGGGCCCCTTGGATTCGGCCGCCTGCCCGGGAGGTCCAGGAGTTTGGCAGGAGGACCGGGTGGGCCTGGACGGAACCATGCGCAGAGGCAGACGGGACAGGGTCCTGGAGCCACACGGTACCGAGTATGAGGCGGCATGACGCCAAGCTCTGAGGTCAGACATCCCTCTCTGGTCCCAGCCCGCCCTTCGCTGTTCCCTCCGAGTCACTTGACCTCTTTAGGTCTTAATTCCATCAGCTGTGGCGCCGGGGGGGGGGGGGGGTCAGTAAGGAGGGGCCATCTTGCCTGACCTCACTGCAGGCGGAGGGAGAGTCGGTGAGGAGGTCCCAGGCCTGGCACCGGGAGCCTGGAGCACACCCACTGCAGGCAGGACGGCCAGCAGGGAGGGCGAGGAGAGCCACCCAAGGCCAAGGGCACCGTGTGGGAGAGTCGGGCAGGGAGCGAAGGACAGGAGCCAGGGCAGAGGGAACGCGCAGGAGCAGGTCTGGGCATCATGCGTTTCCTGCATCTTCTCTGCCGCAGCAGCAGCCAAGTGAGAAATGCTGTGCGAGCGACTTCCTTACAGAGGCTTTCATTGATTTCCGAGAGGAAGGGAGAGGGGGAGAGAGAAACACCAATGATGAGAGAGCATCATGGATCGGCTGCCTCCTGCACGCCCCACCCTGGGGATGGAGCCCACAACCCGGGCCTGTGCCCTGACCAGGAATCGAACCCTGACCTCCTGGTTCATAGGTCGACGCTCAGCCATCGAGCCCCGCCGGCCCATGCGAACGCCTGGGAGGAAGAGAGAACCAGGAACTTAAAGGAGTGAAGTGATGCTGAAAACTGAGCGAGGAGCCAGACACGCTGGAGAGGAGCCTGCGGGCGCAGCCTGTGCTCTCGCTGAGGAACTTCACTTTGTCCCCCGGGCAGTGGGAAGCCGCTCCAGCGTTCAGACAGGAGAGGCGTTCAGACAGAGGCTGTCGTGTGGACAGCAGGCGGCCAGCGCTGCGTTTGTACCTGAAGTTTTCCTGGGACCCAGCCAGGCCCCTCCACTGGCCAACGGTCTGCAGGGGCCGCCTGCCCCCAGGGCTGAGGTGCTCCCGGGGGCCTGCGGGGAGAGGTGGGTGCAGAGCCGGTGCGTGGCCTCGGGCGAGGTGAGCCGAGTTGGGAGCTGGTGCCACGTCCAAGGCCAGGAGCAGGAGCACCGTGACGCAGGTGTGGGTGGGATCAGGAGCTTTGTGTTTAACCAGAGGAGACTGTTTCTCAAGCCCCATTACACAACCGCAGCCACGGCCGCCTCCTCAGGGTCCCGCCAGCGTCTCAGCCGGAGCTGGGCATTCCTGGGGCGCTGCGCAGTGGGCTCGGGTTCTGGCTGCGTCCTCGTTCTGGGGGTGCTGTCTCCACTCTGCTGCCTGACCCCCCCCACTTCCGGCTGATCTTCCCGACTCCAGATCCCTGGCCTCCTCTCGTATGTACAGCCTCGCCCTCACCCTCCGGGTGTATTGTGGGAGAGTTAGGGAGCAGAAGGCTGGCTGAAGATTTGGACGACACGAGGGGAGTTGTACCATTTAAACAGTATGGAGGGCTTGGCCCGCGTGGCTCAGGGGTTGAGCGTTGACCTATGAACCAGGAGGTCACAGTTCATTCCCGGTCAGGGCACATGTCCGGGTTGCAGGCTCCATCCCCAGTTGGGGGCTTGCAGGAGGCAGCCGATCCATGACTCTCTCTAATCATTGATGTTTCTCTCTCCCTCCCTCTCCCTTCCTCTCTGAAATCAATAAAAATATTTTAACAATTTAACAGTACGGAGGTGTGCTACCCAGGTGCTCTGCCTCCTGTCCCTCCCCTCTCTCCTCTTCGCCCCCCCCCCCGCCACGCCTGCAGGGGAACTGCTCATGTGCAGCGGCTCTCACAGCCCATTTCTTGCCGACCCTGCTCTCAGGCACACAGTCTGCTCATAACGCTGCAGGCTCTGTCCTCCGAGGAGAGTTCTAGAATGGCTGTCGGGAGGCGGGTGCTGGAACCGGGTGGGGTCCTGAGGGTGAGTTTGGATAAGACAAGGATCATCGGGTGCCCCAGAGGCGGTGGTCAGGCAAGGAAGTGGTCCAAGGGCGGGGGAGGGGGGACCATGGTCACATCCACGGGGCAGGGCAAGCATCAGCCCGAGAGGGTGAGGCTACAGAGAGAGGAGGCGGCGTGTAGATAAGGAAGGTCCTCAGGAAAGGAGAGCGTGTCTCGGCAACTTGCATGCATGTGCGTGTATTGCAGTGTTAGGCGTGTGCCGCAGCGTTAGGCGTGTACCGCAGGGCTAGGCGTGTGCCGCAGGGCTAGGCGTGTGCCGCAGGGCTAGGCGTGTGCCGCAGGGCTAGGCGTGTGCCGCAGCGTTAGGCGTGTGCCGCAGGGCTAGGCGTGTGCCGCAGGGCGAGGCGTGTGCCGCAGGGCGAGGCGTGTGCCGCAGGGTTAGGCGTGTGCCGCAGGGCTAGGCGTGTGCCGCAGCGTTAGGCGTGTGCCGCAGGGTTAGGCGTGTGCCGCAGGGTTAGGCGTGTGCCGCAGGGCGAGGCGTGTGCCGCAGGGCGAGGCGTGTGCCGCAGGGTTAGGCGTGTGCCGCAGGGCTAGGCGTGTGCCGCAGCGTTAGGCGTGTGCCGCAGGGTTAGGCGTGTGCTGCAGTGTTAGGCGTGTGTCACAGGGTTAGTCGTGTGCTGCAGTGTTAGGCGTGTGTCACAGGGTTAGGCGTGTGCTGCAGTGTTAGGCGTGTGTCACAGGGTTAGGCGTGTGCTGCAGTGTTAGGTGTGTGTCTCAGGGTTAGGCGTGTACTGCAGGGTTAGGCGTGTGTCACAGGGCTAGGCGTGTGCCGCAGGGTTAGGCGTGTGCTGCAGTGTTAGGCGTGTGTCACAGGGTTAGTCGTGTGCTGCAGTGTTAGGCGTGTGTCACAGGGTTAGGCGTGTGCTGCAGTGTTAGGCGTGTGTCACAGGGTTAGGCGTGTGCTGCAGTGTTAGGTGTGTGTCTCAGGGTTAGGCGTGTGCTGCAGTGTTAGGCGTGTGTCTCAGGGTTAGGCGTGTGCCGCAGGATTAGTCGTGTGCTGCAGGGCTAGCACAGAGGGGACACAGAAACGTGTGGTCAATGGATCCCTTCACCTCACGCCGTCCTGAGACCTGCTTCTCTGGACCGGACTGGCTGTTTTCCTTGTTTTGTTGATCCTCACCTGAGGGTTTTTTCCCACTGATTCTTAGAGAGAGAGTGTGAGGGAGAGGGAGAGACAGAGAAACACCCATGTGAGAGAAACACATCGATTGGTTGCCTCCTGCACACACCCCGATGAGGAGGAGCCTGCAACCAAGGAACGTGCCCTTGACCGGAATTGAACCCCAGACCCTTCGGTCCGCAGGCCAACGCTCTGTCCATTGAGCCACACCAGCTAGGGGCTGGGATTGGCTGTTTTCTGGCAGATCAATCTACTGCGTCCGACTGGCCGCCTCGGTGAGAGCCCAGAGCTCCGTCAGGAGGACTCAGCCAGGCCCAGTGTGTTTGTGTCACACAGGCATCGCAGTGCACGATGCTAACGCCGCCACCCTTACCGGACGCTCCCAGGCCGCTGGGGCCCCTTCCCTGCAGCCTCGCGGCCATCATTATCCCTGTTTCAGCCGCGAAGGCTCAGGTTGCCTCACTCCGGCTCCTGATCTCAGCGAGGCCGCCCCGCCACCACTTCCTACCCTTTGATCTCCTTCTCTTGCCAAACCCTTCATTGTCCTCTCCCGTCCTCCAGGGCAGGCGCCACTGTTTGCCTTGGCACCGTGTGCTCTCACATCCCTGCCTGCTCAGCGGCCTCGTCTTCTGTTTCTGTTCCCACAAATGCATAGAGTTCGGAATGTTTCCGGTTCCCAGGGGCTCGCCACGCTCCCCCACGCCCCCCCACACTCTCCCACGCTCCCCCAGCCTCCCTACGCCCCCCACGCTCCGGGTTTGGCACATTCTTCCTCTTTCCTGAGCGCACTTCCTTCATCCCGGCTGCCCCGCTGCAGAACCGAGACCCCTTCTAATTGCCCTTCCCTGGGCGACCTCACGCCCCCCGGTTCTGACTCCTGTGGGCGAAGTAGGGT
Organism: Myotis vivesi; assembly: GCA_035771395.1. Lineage (NCBI taxonomy): Eukaryota > Metazoa > Chordata > Mammalia > Chiroptera > Vespertilionidae > Myotis > Myotis vivesi. Next base: position 1,070,921 of record JAWPEG010000009.1, read on the forward strand.
GATGTCTCCTGTCGCTGGGAAGGCGCATCGCGGCTGAGCCCCTGGCTGGTGTGTTGTTTGGGGGGTGGTTGGTTTCCCTAAGCCTCGGGGACTCTCCTCTCCACCAGATAAGATCATGGTGGTTACTTATTTTCTTATTTTATTTTTAAAAGATATTTTTAGCCCTAACTGGTTTGGCTCAGCGGATAGAGTGTTGGCCTGCGGACTCAAGGGTCCTAGTTTCAATTCTGGTCAAGGGCATGTACCTTGGATGTGGGTACATCCCCAGTAGGGGGTGTGCAGGAGGCAGCTGATCGATGTTTCTCTCTCATTGATGTTTCTAACTCTCTATCCCTCTCCCTTCTTCTCTGCAAAAAAATCAATAAAATATATTTAAAAAAATAAATAAAAGATATTTTTATTGATTTCAGAGAGGAAGGGCGAGGGGGAGAGAGATAGAAACATCAATGATGAGAGAGAATCATGGATCGGCTACCTCCTGCACGCCCCCTACTGGGGATCGAGTCCACAACCCAGGCATATGCCCTTGACTGGAATTGAACCCGGGACCTTTCAGTCCACAGGCTGATGCTCTATCCACTGAGCCACACCGGCCAGGGCCTGATGCGAGCTTTTTAGTAGGAGAAATAAAAGACTTGCACAAAGCAAGCTGCAAACTCAGCTTCAAAGGAGAGAAACCTGTCACTCGTAGGGAGAACAGGGCCTTACAACGAGGGGCGCTCCTGACCGATGAGTGCTGGCCAGGGCGGTGGCGTGCGAGACACGCGGTGCTGAGACGGGGGAGGTGGAAGGCGGTTATCATCCTGCAGGTTGTGTGTCAGGACTCACATGTGCTGGAGAGACTTCGGAGGCTGAAGGAGGTCCGTGGGCCTGAACCTGGGAGTGAACGGGGTCGGGGAGGAGGAACGGCCTCTGGGAGTGGGACCGACAGGATTCCGTCTTCCCTGGGCGCTGAGGTCGAAGCGGGCGGGAGGCGTGCAGGGGATGGAGGCTGCCGGGTGGAGGGGCTGGGTGACCCCATAACGGAGAAAGCGGAGAAAGGGGGTGCGTGGAGGCAGGGAGTTCAGTCTGATTGCGTTTCAGGACCTGGGACACACTGGGTGGTCGGGTCCCGGTGTGGGAGCTCCAGAAAGAGCGTTTCAGTGGAAGCGGCGTTGACCTCAGCTGCTCCTCCGTGGGCTGGAGAAAGGGGGCAGGTTCAGTCCAGGCAAATGGGCGAGGCCGCCAGCTGGAGTGGGTGGAACACAGGCCAGTTGCACAAGGTGGAGGTCAGAGTTAAAGCGGAGCATCCCCCGCGGGTCAGGTGCAGGGATGGCCTGGCCGGAGGCGGACACGGGGCTCCCTGGGAAACTGGGGCGGAGGGCAGAGTGGGACGAGGCCTCCAGCGGCATTTCCTTGAAAGAACTGGTCAGGCGGCGACACTCCCAGGAGTGGAAGCAGCAGGGACTCACTCACCCCGAGGAGGGAGGTGAGGGGGACGCAGAGCGAGGGGGGGGTCAGTGGGGGGGCAGCCAGTCATCTCGGGGGAAGTTGGGGAAGCGGGAAATTCTCGGAGATCGCTGTCCTCTGGGAAGCACTGGGAGGGTGAGTCCTGGGCTCAGGGTGATGGCGCCATCACAGGGATGTCAGGTCACGCCTGCATTTTTATGTGGATTTTCAAATGGAAAGCCTGGTTTTATTGTGGTCACGGTCATTGCATGCCAAGAAGGGCAGACCTACGACACCTGGATTACTTAGGAGGCCTGGTTTTGGACCTTGGTTCTATAGCAGCCCCCCTTTATCCAGGGTGGGGGTACGTTAAACCCCAGCAGATACCTGAAACCACAGATAGTGCCGAACCCTGTAAATACGATGTGTTTTCCTGTATGTACAAGCCTATGATAAAGTTTAATTTATAAATTAGGCACAGTGGGAGATCAACAACAATAATACTAAAATAGAACAGTTATAACAATAATAGGATAGGTCCTAATGAACGTGATAGGAATGTGATCGCTCTCTCAAAATGCCTCACGGTTCTGGACTCACCCTTCTTGTGACGGTGTGAAGTGGTGCACAGCCTGTGTGAGGGGAGAAGGGAGGGGAATGAGACTCTTGTTAATAAGACATGGGTCACTTGAACCCAGGCACCGCGATACCTGAGCAGTCGATCTGATAGATAACTGGGACTGTGGCTGACGGGCGGGTGGGGTGCCCACCGGGGACGCTGGAAAAGGGCCGGTGCTGGCCCCGGGCGGGACAGAGCTGGACATGGCGGGGCTGCATCAGGCGCTCAGAATGGCCTGCTGTTTGTCACGTAGGCATTGTTTATTTCTGTCTATTGCATATTACAAAATAGAACAATTATTTTGAAAAGAGATGGCAATTTTTCAAAACTTGTTACCTATTAGAGGGCAAAATGTTTTATTTTTTAATCCTCACCCAAGGATATTTTTCCCATTGGATTTTTAGAGAGAGTGGAAGGGAGGGGGAGAGACAGAGAGAAACATTGATGATCAATTGGCAGCCTCCCAAATGCCCCCAACTGGGGCCGGGAGCCTGCAACCGGGAGTATGTGCCCTTGACTGGAATCAACCCGGGGCCCTTCAGTCTGCAGGCTTGACGCTGTCCGTACTGAGCCAGACCGGCCAGGGCCAAAAATGTTTTATTTTTACTAAAGTGCAAACAACTCGGGCTTTAGGTGGGAGATCGAAGGCAGCATGCGCGTCTTCTATATGCAGAAAGGTGTCATTCTCGATGCGGCTCACCTCCCACAGAGAGTGGGAGGCAGAACTGCAGAGAGGAGGACCTGGCGTAACAGAGCAGGTGAGGATAGTAACTCGACTGCATGAACTATAGTCTAGTGGCTTCGGGAGACCAGTTCGATTGGGACATAGAAGGGAGATAAGATGTCTGTATATGAAAAAAAAATAATGCCATCTATTTTTTTCTTTTTAGCTATTTTTAGGATAGTTCATATGCCCATTTGAATTTTTCACTTATATGTATTCCTTTAATTAAAACTAAAAATTTATTGCTTCTCAGCCTTTTGGCTAAGGTCAAGTGTAAAAATAAAAATCATTTATATTTTTATAATTTACATTACTTCATAATGACTTAGATTAATCATAACTTTTAAATAATCTATGCTAATAAAAGGGTAATATGCTAATTAGACCAGACGCCCTTTCGGACAAAGCCACGGTGGTGGGTGCCGAGGCAGAGGTGGTGACCAGGCTGGCAGGGGAGAGCAGTTAGGGGCCACCAGGTTGGCAGGGGAGAGCAGTTAGGGTGACCAGGCAGGCAGGCAGGCAGGCAGGCAGAAGCTGTTAGGGGCAACCAGGCCAGCTAGGGAGTGGTTAGGGGCAATCAGGCATGCAGGCAGGCAGAGGCAGTTAGGGGTGATCAGGCAGGCAGGCAGAGAGGTTAGGGGTGATCAGGCAGGCAGGCAGAGAGGTTAGGGGTGATCAGGCAGGCAGGCAAAGAGGTTAGGGGCGACCAGGCTGGCAGGGGAGAGCAGTTAGAGGCATCAGGCAGGCAGGCAGAGGTGGTTTGGGGTGATCAGGCAGGCAGGCAGATGAGTGGTTAGGAGCCAGAGGTCCCAGATTGGAGAGGGTTGCAGGCTGGGCTGAGGGACACCCCCCCCCCCCACTCCTGTGCATGAATTTCATGCACCAGGCCTCTAGTTTATAATATATTATAGGAAAAAAATCACATAAGATAAGCAAAAAGAACCCAAAAGACATAGAATCTTACCTGCCCAGAGGTAAACCACTGTTAATATAGTTTCTTATTGGAAAACTCTGAAAAACAAATGACACTACTTTTAAATACTCAAACATGCTTGTTACACTGAAGCTACTGCTGGGGGTTACACATTTTTTACCAAACCACCCTCTCTTACCAACACACCCAGGTCATGTGATGCCATGGTCACTAAGACGAGAACTGAGGCAGCTCCCGGAGCACGGCCGCTCTCACTGTCCTGCTGTTTCAGGAAGAGGCGGCTCTGGGTCTCTGTCTCAGCCACTGGCTCTGCTGAGAAGGTCAGGAATTTGTGGAAACACATTTATCAGAGGAACTTGCCTCAAAAGAATTTTTGTATTTTTTTCCCCTCTTTTTAAGTGCGGATGAGTAATTTCATTTTCTGTGACCTGTTTCTTTGAACTGTTTTCAAGAACAAAAACACAGAAAAAGTGCAGTTCACTGTGATACCCCCCCAATTTAAATCGGAGAATATTGGTAGGAAGGGCGTTAAGAATAATTAAAGATTTAAAAACTTGAATATTGAAAGGGATACTTTGAAAGAAATTAAGCTGCCTTACAATATCGGGGGGAAAGGCAGTGGATATATTCTTCTATCTCCTGAGGTCATTGAGTTCCGATGACTTTACAAGTTTCAAGATTCGACTCCTATTTCCCGAATCCCTTCCCCGTCTGGCAGGCCTGCCCTGGTTCCTCGGTGCACTCACGTACGTGCTCTGTAATCGCAGGACGTGGATGCGTTTCTAGCGGCCCAGCCAGAGGAGTGGAATGGGCCGGAGCGTTGGCTGGGCTTCTGTGGGTGTGCTTGGTTTGCCCGCTGCGGTGGGTGTGGGAGGATGTGCACAGCACAGATAAGGACAGTGCAATCGGGGAAGAGCAGAACAGCTGCCCTGCCTGGAGAAGTGCAGGGCGAGTCTGGAGGAGGCGGAGTCCCGAGGTCACATTGGCCCCGTGTCCTCGCAGGGCTGACCCCTCGGTGCAGGTCGCAGGCGGAGAGCGATGAAGCGGCTGCCTGAGTGCCTCAGGCAGGTGTGGGCCAGACCACAGTGAAGCACCTCTGATGGGACAGGTGTGTGTTTTTTTTTAATTTTTAAAAAATTATTATTGATTTCAGAGGATAGATGCTTTATCCACTGAGCCAAACGCCCAGGACCAGGACAGGTCTTGGTCCAAGGACACGGTGCCTGCCGGCCCGAGAAGCTGGGGAGAACAGGGCCTCACGCTGGGGGGCCTCGCTGCCGAGCGCCGGCCATTTCCCGGGGTCTGCAGAGGAAACTGTATCCGCACCCCCACTTTACAGAGGAAGAACCTGGGCCCAGCGAGGCCCGTTAGTGAAAGTGGGTGTGTTTGTGGGCAGGTCTGTGTGTGGAGGTAAAACGGGTCAGCCGCATCGGTAGGCATTTCCTAGGACTCACTGTCCTGCTCCTGCCGATGTTGACGCGTTAATTAACTAGCGAGACCTTGTCTCCTGCAAAGCAGGGTTTGTCATGTGTCAGCGGCCCGGCGCAGCCTGAGCGCCTCTTCCTTGTTTTGCTTTATTCAAAGCGACCCCATCTGTTGATCCAGACGCTGGAGTGTCTGAGCGCGCATTTCGCAGGTCAGGAGAGCGACTTGAATGGCAAACTTCCTGCCCCGGCAGCTTGGAATTCCGAGCTGGCACCCCAGTGCCCACCGCCTCCCGGGACTGGGGAGAGTGCGCTCCAGGGTGTCTGCCGCGAGGAGAGACCGCGGGGGTGGCGCCCGCGCCCCTGCCCCCCGCTCCCTGCCGGGTCCACACCACCTGGGCCCCAGGCCAGAGCCCCAAGTTGTATCAATGACTGGCTGCCCTTTGCTTTGTGATGACAAAACCCTGCGCTTCGTTTGGGCAGAATCTGGGCACTGAAGGCGAATGTAAACTCCCAACCCGAGCGGGTTTTGGTGACGTGGCGCCCAGGTACTGCCCGCTGCGGAGGCGGCCCGGGCAGGGTCCGTGACTCTTCGGACAGCCTGGCGCCGCCCGCCCGGTCCCCCTCCCCGGGTGCCAGGGGACCGCCCGCGTCCGTGAGGCCGCTCGCAGCCCTGCTCCGCCTGGGTCCCAGCCGCGAAGGTCGGCCCCGCCCACTCGGGCCGGGTCGGAGCCGCGGGGAGCGGAGCGGGGCGCGCGGCCGCGGCGCCTTTAAGGAGCGGCGCTGCGGGGAACCCGACCCGCACTCCAGGCCGCGGCCTGGGGACTCCCGCCCCGCCCCGGCCCGTCCCGCCCCGCCAGCGTCTCTCGGCCGAGGCGGGGGCCAGCCTCCGGGCCGGCCGAGCACCAGGCGCACTCGGAGAGGCTCCGGACGTGGCACAGGTGACGAGTTTGCGGGGGGACGGGGGTCAGGGCTCCGGAGACCAGGCGTCCTGAGCGCGGGGCAGTGGGTCCGGCAGGTGCGCAGCATCGTGGCCCGCGGGCCCCGCAGGTGGGTCTCCCCTCTCCGCCCCCCTCCCCCCCGCGTCCCCGCGTCCCCGCGTCCCCGCGTCCCGCTCGCGCTCTGGGTCTCATCAGGGAGAGCCGCGCGGGAGGCTGGCGCAGGCGCGTCAAGTGGGTGTGTGTCCCCTCCAGCCCCCGCTCCCCCCAATTATAACACAAGAAACTGCTTGGACTCTGGCGACGCGGAGGTGGGTCCCGTTTAGAGTCTGAAGAGTCTGGTGCAGAGGGGCAGCGCCGAGTCAGGGCAGACCCGGGTTCTGTTTACGGCGCTGCCATTGCGCCCGGGCAGGTCAGTTCCGCCGAGCGAGGGCCTCCGTTTACCCAGCCGGGAAATGGGATCGGACACCCGCCTTTCCTGCGGCCCAGGGACCAGGGCCACCCAAGTTCACGGAAGGGTCGGGTGCGCCGTGGTCCTGGCCGAGCACACACGCGCCCATGGGCGCACGTTTGCCAGTGGAAGTGTGTGGGTGCGGAGCGCTGGGGAGGGGGGCGCTGCCACTTCACCGGCTCCCTGGCCCCACACGGAGCTGGGACCCTGGGTCCTGGGCGCGCGTAAGGGACACGGCAGCGGGCAAGGGTCAGAGTGAGCTCCCCCAGCAGCTGGCCGGGAGGAGGGAACCCCACTTTTTCAGGGGCGCTGTGCCCAGGAGAGAATTCCCTGTTTGTCTTGTCCGAACGCCGACGGGAGTGTATGCCTGCCCCTCGGAGAACATCCGGGCGGCGCAGGGGAGCTCTGTGCTGAGCCGGTTCCCACCCAGCAAGCCCTCGGCCACCTCTCCTCCCCGCGCGCCCCTCCTGCCCTGCGCCCCCTGCGCCCCCTGCTCCCCCGCTTGGAGGGCGCTCCCCCTGCTTGTCAGTCACACGTGCTTCTCCTCCTCCCCGGCTGCTGTCCTCTCCCAGCCAGTGCTCTTCCTGTGAATCCTCACCTGAGGATATTTTCCCACTGATTTTTAGAGAGTGGAGGAGAGGGAAAGAGAGAGAAACATCCATGTGAGAGGCACATCTATTGGTTGCCTCCTGCACACGCCCTGACCAGGGCCCCGGCCAGGAAGGAGCCTGCAACCGAAGTCTATGTCCTTGACTGGAATCGAACCTGGGACCCTTCAGTCCACAGTCTGATGCTCTGTCCACTGAGCCAAACCGGCCAGGGCCGAATGGTGGCTCTTTTTAACAAAAGCCGGCCAGCTGCCCAGGAGTGGCCGTGGCCACGGGGCTGAGACTATAGCAAACTCCGGAGAAGCGGGGCCTCTGACCCCCGGGGTGTGGGTGGAGGGCTGGCTGCTCTCTCCTCGTTTCTGGGATCTCCACCCGCGAGCGATCCCTCCAGTTCCCAAGGTGAACGGAGGCCTTGGAGCAGGCTGCCCCAGAACTGGACCAGAGCGTGGGGTGCCCAGCAAAGCGTGGGGAGGAGCAAGTGGGGCCTGGGAGGGGACGGAGAGCGGCCTTCCAATGACCAGGGGCCAGGTGGGCAGGAGCCCTGGCTGCGTGGAGCTGGCACCCTGTGTGCCCTGCCCTTCAGTCCTCGCCCAGCTGCCCCCTCCCCTGCTCAGTCTCTAGAGGAGCCCAGTGTTGCCCCCCTTCCCAAGCCACCTCCCCTGGAGGGGTGGGAGCTGAGCAGCTGGCTCCCTAAGAAACCTCAGACCTCAGCGTCTCCGCCCCCTCTTCTCAGATGACTGTCCCCCCCCCCCCCCCACAGACAGGATTCATTTCACTCGACTCCCAGCCGCTGAGGAAAGTCAGCAGAGAAGTCTACAGGGGGACGCGGAACGCTCGTCCTTCTGTTGTGGGGGAGGATGCATTCGGTGTCTGGGTGGGGACTGTGGCATTGGACAAGGGAGGGCAGGGTGGGGGGCGAAGCTGTGCTGGACATCCGCGCTGGCCCTGGGAGAGCGAGGCTGCCCGGCGCCCGGCCACCTGGCTCTGCCCACCCTCTTGCCCATCTCCCCGAGAGAGGAGAGAGGACTGTGGGCCAGGTGTGCCCCCCGGGGGCGCGTCGCATCCCGAGGGAGGGAGTTTCGTAAGGTCGAGGAATTTCCGGGCGGCTTCGCTGTGTTTGTTCTGGATGAGGCGAAGGCAGCTCACAGGAGGCTGTGTCCTGCCCGAGGTGCTGGTTGAGAGGTGAATGTGCTCACCCTTCCCGGACCTGGGAGGGGCCCAAACATGTTCCCCAGAGCCGTGGTCTGTGCAAGCAGCAGGCCGTGGGGCTTTGGAGCTGAGGCTCGTGAGTCCCTGGGAGAGGCCAGGCCTGGGCGACGCTGGGAGCGGGTCAGAGCCCGGCCCGCGGGGAAGGGTGTGCTGTGTGCAGGGGACCAGCGGGGCAGGCAGCTTTGGAGAACAACACAGCGCAGTGCGTTTTGATGTGGAGACCAGGGCACACACAGAGCCTGAGCGTGCGAACAGGCCGCGCCTGCCTCCGGTCGCATCCTGGTCCGTTTCTGTTCTGTGCTCGGAAAAGCTCACCACCGGCCATCACAGCCCAGTCTCCGAAGCCGTGTGCCCAGGGGATGGGAGCAGGGGCTGTGGGGAGCCGCTGGGGGCACGGGGGAGCATGGGGAGCTGCCTGCACCCACCCATCGGTGGGTCTCATCTTGTGTTTGGGGGGCAGGACCCACAGTCCTGAAAGGCCGCTGGCCAGGCGGATGGGAAAGGGGACTTTCTGCCCGTTCTCCCCCCTTTGAAGCCAAGAGGCCGTGTGCAAGGAGCACCTCTCTCTGGAGAGCAGGTCCCAGAGCAGCGGGTCAGATAGCAGAGCTGCCCACCGGGCGCTGAGCGAGGCTGTCGGCCCCGTACACGTTCACCGGCCGGACCGCGGGCCGGAGCAGGGTGGGGGCGGCCAGGCCCCCGTCTCGCTCCGAGGAGTTCGTGGGAAGCTGATGCAGAGTGCGGCTTCCAAAGGCCTTTTGCTGATCAGACGCGTGGGAAGCTGGCGGCCGGCTCACCAGACTGGGGAAGGGTCCTCATCACAGCTCCTAAGGGCGGCGATCGGACTGCCTCAGGCTCTCGTCCAGGATTGACAGTCAAATGGAGCCGTCACTCCTCGGCTTCGGGGTTGCCAAAAAAGCTTTTTGGAGAAACGGGTGAGGCGGCGCCGGCCTCGCCGAGCGAGCGCCTCGCAGCATCTGCAGCTGGACGGGATCAATGGCCGCGTCCCCGCAGGCCTCGGGTTTCCCGTTATCACAGTCAGCCCGGCTCCCGCGGAGCCGCTCAGCAGCGGGCCAGGGCGGCAGCAGGAAGACAGGACGCGCATATGCCAGGCCCACCGGTTGCTTGGTTACTCCGGCTCCTGCCCACATGCGACCTCCTGGGCGCCTCCCCTGACCCCCTGCCTCCACTTCTCAGCCGAGTTGCTGTTTTTGGAGTTTGACCTTTGCCTTCCTCGGGGGCTGGGATCTGTCTCATCCTTCCAGCCGCTTCTCTGCTGTCACCCTGAGCCCCGGACGTGCGGTGCCCGCCTGTCCAGTCCTCGGGAGGCTGGCCTGGCCTGGCTGGGTGGTGGCCACTGTGTCCTGCTCTGGCCGCCCTGGACGTAACAACATGGTGGGTTTACCCCCTTGGTTTGATCTCAATTTTATTTTGTTATTTAAAATATGTTTCTATTGACTTCAGAGAGGAATGGAGAGGGAGAGAGATAGAAACATCAATGATGAGAGAGAATCATGGATCGGCTGCCTCCTGCACGCCCCACACTGGGGATCGAGCCCACAACCCAGGCCTATTCCCTGACCGGGAATTGAACCGTGACCTCCAGGTTCATAGGTCAATGCTCAGCCACTGAGCCACGCCGGCTGGACTGATCTAAATTTTAAGTTTTGGGGACGTGGAGGAACTGTCTTATCAAGTTAATTTAATTTGCTTTCTCCAATAGACTTTAAAAACCTTTAAAAAGTATAATCTGAAGGCACAGAAAACATCTCCCTGTTTGGTACAGATTTACTTGGTGGAATAGGAGGGAGAAGGACTTTTCATTTGATGAAAAATTTAGAAAAAATGATGAATCAACGCTCTTTGCAAAGTGTTACACGTTAGGGACCCAGTTCTCCGAACCCGTCCCCTCAGCCAGCGTGTTTCGCTCTCAGCCGTGTGAGGCAGTGAGACAGCGTGAACCGCGGTGCCTTGTCGTTTGTCACATGCTATTCTGAGGACTTAGAGACACAGCTGTGCTCCAACTGAGCAGCCCTGGCCGGTCCATATTTAACACGCTCAGCGCCCAGCCTGTTTTGTCTTCCGGACGGAAAGTGTAGTGTCAGGCACCGGTGACGGACTTAGCGCTTAACGTGTTAAAACCCCGCATGCGTGTTGCCGAGCGGATCTGCTCCGCAGTCCCTGTCTGCTGACTCCAGGAGGACCGGGGAGCAGGGAGGCTGTGGAGGGCACGGGCAGCGTGATGGGGGGTCCCAGCTCCGTGGCCGAGCCTGCAGGGCTTTAGGTGATTTGAGGACTTGACATGTTTGATAGCCTCATGTCTGTCAAACTTTCCTTTAGTGTTTTTTTAATCACAAAAGGGAGACTTGCTCACTGTGGAATGCACTGCAAGCAGCCCGTCCTCGCGGCCCGAGGGTCCACGCCTGCTCCTCCCCGGCGGCCTCCTCCCCAGTTCTCACTCCCAGACATGACGGGGCACCAGCCTTGCGGGCAGAGCCCCTCCCATCTTTCTCTCTAGGCGCCAAGACGTGCCCAGTGAGGTGCTGTAAACATTTAGCATCTCGCTGCCTGCTCCCCCGCCCCTCACAGACACTATCAGGAGCGAGGGGCCCTCTTCCGTATGGTCTTGTGCATGTCGACGCCCTCACGCCTGTGTTAGGGTGTCCGTGCCCGTATATTTGATCACGTCCTCGTCACTGCTTCTGCGGAAGCCGTGGGAGCCCCCGGCCATGCGTCCTAGCGCGCTGCTTGTGTTACTGTTTGGGGAACATAGCGCTATTAACATTTGCATCTTTGGCCATTTAATTCCCCAAATGTGTGTTCAGCTGTAAGCACAGAGCGAGGCACCAGAGGGATGTCAGCATGGGCCTCGTGCAGCCCACTCGTGTCGGGGACCCGTCCGGGGCAGGGGCTTCAGGGTGACTCACGCCCAGCCTTGTTCCAGAACCAGCCAGACCGGACGGTGTGCAGAGAGGAGACGAAGGCCGGCAGTGAGTGCAGGGGAGGAAGGGGACGGTGTGTCCAAGGGAAGCAGGAGGCGGCGGGGTCGGCTAGTGTGCACCGCTGCCTCTGACACGCTGGCCACAACCTGTCCCCACCCGGCGGGAGGAGACCAGCGGCCACACGGGCCTCGAGGGGACCGAGACCAGGCGGAGAGGCCGCAGTCCTGATTCTAGGAGGCGAGAGCACTGCCCCTGGATTGTCATCAAGAAGGCACTGCCCAGCTCTAGCCGGTGTGGCTCAGTGGATAGAGCGTTGGCCTGCGGACTGAAGGGTCCCGGGTTCGATTCCCGGTCAGGGCACAGGCCCGGGTTGTGGGCTTGGTCCCTAGTATGGGGCGTGCAGGAGGCAGCCGATCAATGACTCTCTCTCATCACTGATGTTTTTCTCTCTGTCTCCCTCTCTGAAATCAATAAAAATATATTTTAAAAAGAGAAGAAGGCACTGCTGTGCCATGGCTGCATTCCCCCCCCCACCCCCATCCTGTGTCGAGCCGGGGAACCTGTGCCCTTGCTTCTGTGGCCGCTTCCCACCTGCTCCCCAGTGCTGGCCAGGTGTCCGCCTCTCAGCGAAAAGTGGACTGGGCCGAGGATCAAGTTCACGGGTTTAATCCAGAAATAGCTTCACAAGGACCTAACGGGATGCCTGACGGATGACAGCAGCACCCAGTGCCGTCCCCGATGCCTCCGGGGGTGGGGTGGGGGTAGGGGATGCGCCTCCAGAGGCTCTCTGTGAGCCTGGGCTCACAGTGCACCCGCTGCGATGGGGGTGCTTTAGGGGTGTTGCTGCGTTAGAACTATAACGACGACAGAATATTGTCCTTTAAAAACAGAAAACCTGCCGCCCGGCCTGGCTCAGGGGTTGAGCATCAACCTATGAACCAGGAGGTCACGGTTCCATTCCCGGTGGTCAGGGCACAGGCCCGGGTTGTGGGCTTGATCACCAGTAGGGGGCGTGCGGGAGGCAGCTGATCTAGGATGTTCCTCTCTCATCATCGATGTCTTTCTCTCCCTCTCCCTTCCTCTCTGACATCAATAGAAATATTTTTTTGAATAAAGAAGAGACAAAATCAGAAAGCCCTCGCCCTTGGTCCGTGCAGAGAACAGGGACTTGGCCGCACGTGGGTCCCAGGTGGAAGGTCAGCGCGCCCCTCGGAGAAGTGCAGAGGCCCCTCCGAGCTGGACGTGCTAATAGGTGGTGGGCGTGTGAGCAGGACGTGGGACCTTCCAGTTGGGCAGCTCGCCCCAACGTCAGGAAGCTGGGGAGACCGAGCCATGGGGGGCCGAGCGCCCATGATCGCATCTGTCGGCGTCTTGCCTCGGGAACGCGGCCAGGCCGACCCATGTCGCCACGTCTGAGGCCACGCTCAGGCCCTTAGAGCCCTCGCCCCGAGCTGACGCACAAGGCTTGCAGCAGATACCAGGTGCGAGGGCACCCGGAGCCGCGTCGCCTCGCAGGTCTGCGCAGTGGTTCCAGGAAGCACGTCCTGCGTTTAGAGTTTCCGGCTACGCGATGGTGTCCAGCCCGGCACCGAATCGGGCAGAGGTCCCAAGCCCATGGGCAGACCGTGTGGTCGGAAGCCTGCCTGGGCAGTGCCTGTGCAGGCAGACAGTGTGGGGCAGTGGCCGCCGCCTGCGAGGAGGTCAGGCGAGGAACCACGTCAGAGCCGCCGACTCCCCATCAGGTCCCAGGTGGAGGCGAGCTGCGGGCCTCAGGCCAAAGGTCAGGCGGGGAGGAGCGGTCCCCTGGCTCAGACTGTCTGTCTGTCCGAGACTGGCTGCCTGGAGAGGGGCGCGTTTCTCGGCGAGGAAAGGGTGTGATAGCAAGCGCTGTCCTCTGCTGACGGCTGTTTTGATCTCTTGCTCAATAACAAACCGCCCCCCAAACCCAGCGGCTCAGGACAATGGCTGATTCTTCCTCCTGCCTCTGTGGGTGGCGAGCAGTTGCTCAGCTGGTCCTGGGCTCCCTCGAGCTGCCTCCAGCTGGCCGGTCAGCTGGCCGGACAGTCCCGACGGCCTGTCAGCAGCGCTGGGAGCTGGCAGTGTCACCTGTCAGCTGGGCAGCCCAGCTCTCCATGTGGCCTCGTGTCCTCCGGTAGACCAGACAGTTGGCGGTCTCCTGGGCAGTGCCCCAGGAGCGAGAGGCAGGTGCTGAAGATCTTTGGGGCCCACCTGGGCCCAGAACCCACCCAGCCTTGCTTCCCGGGGGCTATCCATCAGCAGGTGCAGGGCCACCCCAACCCCTGGGGGGAGACGGGACCGCACCTGAGGTGGTGGCAGGAGTGCTGTCCTGTTGCAGACATTCACGGCCGCTCTGAGATTTATGCTGGTGACAGCTGTGTCCGGGGCACCTGACCATCTCACTTATCACGGAACCAGCTGCACATGGGCCTCGTGAGGCCTGGGACCAGGATCTGACGCCAGGTCTCTCTCCAGCCGAGTGGAATTTGTCCTACAAAGTCGACAGGACACAGAGACCTGCTCAGTTGTTCTCAGTCCCTCGGTCCCTCTCGCCACTGCCTCTGGTTCGTGTGGGGAGCAGGCAGACGAGAGACTGAGGCGGCCGGCAGGGCGTTCCTCAGACACGTCCCTGCGTCCTGGGGCTTCTTGGACGGACGGTGTGGAGGCGAGAAGGCCTCTGACTCCTTAGGTTCTGGCTTCCTGGGCTGCTTGGCAGGTGTCCCAGTGATTCCTTAAAAAAAAGAACAAAACACATTTGGGAAAGCCTTGCCCTGTCCAGGTTTTCCTTGATTTTGCAGTGTTGGCGGGAAGCCAGGCCTGTCCCAGCCAAGAGGCTCCTCTGTGCCCCTCCAGCAAGGACAGGGCCGAGGGCGTCGGGGAGGGTGGTCGCAGAACCCCTTCCCTCTCCGGGCCCCCAGGTGACAGGTGCCCGGTCACCGGGTCCCACTGGACCTCAGTCCAGGGCCCTCACTCGCAGGGAGGGCGCCTCCTGAGGCTCGGGGCAGGCGCTGTGTTTGAAATGTTCACTTTCTTAGCGACGGGCTCTCAGACCCTGCAAGCGTCCGACCCCTTTCCCCATGAGCGCGTCCGGTTCTGTGCGTGTGACCTTCCGGTGGCTGTGGTCTCCCGGCTCCAGGCGTCTGGTCTGTCCGGCACCCAGCGGCTGTCCTTGGAGCTCAGAGGGTTTGAAAACAAAGACGCTTTTATACAAGTTTTCTGTGGGGTGAGAAGCTAGGAAGCAACATTTATCAAGTAAATAAAATGTGCAACTGTGCTGTGAGCCACGGGTGTGTGAATGCGGCCTCACTTCCCTGCCTTTGCTGTGCGCTCCTGGGCTCAACAACGACCAAACTCCCAAGGGCCTCCGTCTCTCCGAGTCACGAGCATCGTCTGGTTTTACCCATCTTGACGTTTCTTGCCCGACTCAGTGAACGGACAGGGTGACGGCGTCCTCCCCGGAGCCTGGCTTTCCTGGGGAATCTAACCTCCCGGGCGGGTGCTCAGCCGGCAGCACCGGGGAGCCGGCGGCTGCCGACTCGGAGGCAGAGCTGGGAGGAGGGTTTCATTCGCCGTGTCTGTCCCGCCTTCCGTGGCAGCCGGCACGTGGCTGTGGCGCTGTCCATTTCCAATGAAGCATGTTTGCGAAGGGGACGCCACATACACCCCACACCCCAGTGAGCCGGGAGCGTCTGCGGGAAACACCAATGCCCAGTAGGACACACTCTTAATCAAAAGCAGCTTTTTAAGGAACGATGACTTCTTAATGGCGTATCTGAAAAACGGGTCAGCGAGCGAACAGTCCACAAAGTGGATAATGCCGCCTGAGTCCCGGCGTGCTTTATGGTATAACTTCGGCCAACATGCATGAGATGAGTGCTCATTGTACACGCTGAATCGTAACAAAAGTACCCGCGTAGCCAGCGCCCGGCCACCCGCCAGGGCCAGGGGGAGGGCACAGACCCCCGGGCAAACCTCCCTCCTGTCTAAGGTTATTCATGCTACTCATCGGATCACAGTGACGTTGGACGTTGCTGTCTCTCCCGGTTCCTGGCTTCATTTTCTTCACTTACCTGCCCACATGGCCCCTGTTTGCTTGGATCTTAGAAAAACATTCTCCCTTTCCTGTCTCACTGAGAAAATCATAGCGATGTGTGATGTATCCACAAAACCTACTTTTATTTGTCATTGGGTTAATATTCAACTAAAAGACCACCAATGAAACTTTTAATACACAACAAACACATTTTTTAAAAAGGTGGATGAGCAGTACGTCAGTGAATCGCAGAGAGGATTGTAGTGTCAGTCTTTTTGCTGAGCACACACTAGAGAGAGGAGGAGGGGGGATTGATGCTGTTCCGACGCCCTGGTTGGAAGGGGACGAGGCGAGGCTGAGTTGGCTTCTGTTGATTCATTCCCTTTTCACTTTTGGGTCAGCCCTCTCTCCCAGGGGTGGGGGTGGGGGGGAGGCTGGTTTGCTGGACGCGAGCAAATGCTCCCGTCTCCTTTTTTTTTTTTTTTTTTTTGTCTAAATGTTCCTAAGATTTTTAGAAGCCAAAATAGGTCAGCTCGATGAGACAGAAAACATTTGAAAGTGCTTCCTGCGTTCTTTCCCCTAACTCTCCCCTTAAAACCTGAAGCTCTTTCACGAAAACCCCTTTATTTTAGTGATGAAAAGCCACACGCGGAGGGTTTTTGGTCCAGGGATATGTGTGATTGCAGGATTTTTTTTTTTTTAAAGTTCAATACTAATTTAAGTAGCAACAGTGGTCTGGTTAATTTCCCAGATGGTATTCTTCTTCTTAGGATTTATATTTTGTTTTCAATGTTGTTTGTCCTACTGTTAAATTAGTTTTGGTTATGCAGTTACTTTGTTGTTTTGCTACGGTAGATAATGTTGGTTCTGTTATGATTTTTTGGGGTTTAACTGTTTCTTAGAAATCATCTAACCAACTCTCATTTTATCAACGAGGAAATTGAGGCATAGAGAAATCAGGTGATTTGTCCTAAGCTGAATTGAAAATATTACTAAAAGAATACTTTAGTGATAGCACTTGAAATTCCCTTTTAATGGTAAACCCCAAGAGTTGGATGTTTTTGCATGTCACCAGGTTACATTTGCCTCCTGACATGGAAAGCTTGGAGGAAAAACGTTGAGCTCTTTGAGACACGGGGCTGCCCCTCTTTTATTTTAAATATAAATATAAGGTTATATGCCCGGTCGCTGGCAAAGGCTTCAAATTCTTACTGCTTCTTTGTAGCCCTACACTTGAGCCAAATTAAAATAAATGGCTAAAAGGGCAGTCACACGCTTTTAAAATCAAAGCGTTACTTTAGGTTCCCCGCGAGCTGCTGAAAGCCACTGAGAGCCCTCGCTTCCCTCCGCAGGCGGGGGAGCCATGGACGCGGGCGACACGCTGGTCCTGGGCACCGCCTTCGCCAGCCTGTGCGCCTTCCAGCTCCTCTTCCACTTCGTCAGCTACTGGTTTTCCACGAGGGTGTCTCCGGGCTTCAACAGCCTCAGCTCCGAGAAGAAGATCGAATGGAACTCAAGGTAATGCTTACGAAACGCCATGGGCTTTTCCCCGAAAGCTAGTTTTGTGAGATAAAATTATTTAAAATAGTTCTAAAAAGCCTTTCACTTAGCCCCGGCCTGTGTGGGTCTCAGTTGGTTGAGCATCGTCCGTGCACCCACAAGGTCGCCGGTTCGATTCCCAGTCGGGGCACACGCCCAGGTTGCAGGTTTGATCCCTGGTTGGGGTGCGTGGGGGAGGCAGCCCACCGGCATTTCTCTCTCTCCCATCGATGTCTCTCTCTCTCTCCCCTTCTCCCTTCCTGTCCCTCTAAAAACCAACGAAACAATAGTCTTCCGTTTCGGATCTAAGAAAATCTAAGCTCAAAATTGTGACTGTAGGACAAAGAGAGAAGACAAACTGCCAGCTCTCATACAAGGAACATTGAACCATTCCTGACGCTGAAAGATGGTAGGAAAATGCATCAGCTTCCCGGGTTCGTGTGTGGGAGCCGTGCCAGCTGGCGGTGGAGAGGACGGTCTTGCATTCCTCTCTGAAACATTTACGATAACCAGCCCAAGTCCTGGCAGCGAGACGTGAGCAGCAGCAAACACGAGCCGGCCGACGGAGCCTATATATAGTCCTGGCCGCTCCGCCCGCGGCAGCTGACCGCACCGCGGGCCGGGGAACAGGGTGTCTCCCTCGGTGAACTTTTCGTTGCGACCCAGAGCCCTCCAGCATCTACCCTGTTGTTATATAAAGCAGTAAAAGCTGCTTTTAGGGTTTTTTTTTTTAAACAAAAGTAAGTGGAAAGTGAACAGACATGTAAGGATATAAAAAGTTGTGTCAGTTTTATCAGTTGTGAGGTTTTGTGTGTGTCACGGAACACTTTCTGTTGTTGTTGTTTAGTTGGAGTTAATGCTAACTGTAAAACAGTCAGCAGGTCTCTGAAACGGCCGTAATTATCGGCAAAAATACACGGAGGTTGGTCTGGCTCATACGTGCTGCAGCTCTTCCCCCCCAAGTGAGAGCTCTTCCCCCCCAAGTGAGAGCTCTTCCCCCCACAGTGAGAGCTCTTCCCCGGGGGCTTTTGGAGAAATGGCTGTGACGTGTCTTAGGGACAGCGAGGATGTTGTTCGATGGTGGGAACCAGGAGATAGTAGCCATTTCGTTTCCAAGCTCTACTGACAGGAAGATGGAACGGGGGAGTGCGGCTGTGTTTCTGTCTTCATTCCCTTTCTCCACGGTTAGAGGAGCCACAGGCCAGGAACCATGGAGAGCTGCTAGCCCAAGAGCTAGGGGAGGGACAGGCCAGGAGGGCAGAGATGGATGAACATGTGATGCAATTGACAGCGCTTCTCCTTAGTCAGCGTTACCCTGGCCCTTCTGGGCACGGACCGCCCCTCGGTTTCCTGCGGGAAAGAGGAGTCGGGGATAATGACG
>JAWPEG010000009.1:1095227-1110863 GCA_035771395.1 Myotis vivesi
CCCCTCGGTGCAGCTCTCCCCATCCATCCGCTCATCGGCTCACAGTGTCCAGCCCACAGCCCCTGGCCAGCCCCCACCCCCGCCCGGGGCGCCCAGCCCCCAGGCCCCCAGCTCGGGGCCTGTTTCCTCTCCCGTCCTTGGTCCTTGTCCCTCACTTTCCTTCTTTCTCTCCCTGCAAGTGAGCCTCACCCCTTCCCAAATGGGAATTAGAGCAGCTAATACAGTGGTTCTCAACCTTCTGGCTCTTTAAATACAGCTCCTCATGCTGTGACCCAACCATAAAATTATTTTCGTTGCTACTTCATAACTGTCATGTTGCTACTGTTATGAATCGTAATGTAAATATCCGATATGCAGGATGGTCTTAGGCGACCCCTGTGAAAGGGTCGTTCGACTGTCAAAGGCTCGCAACCCACAGGTTGAGAACCGCTGAGCTAATACCAACAAATTAGGCTGGGAAATTAAAGAAACCCACAGAGCCTGGCTGACGGCTCAGGGGTTGAACATCGACACAGTTCGATTCCCAGTCAGGGCACAGGCCCGGGTTGCGGGCTCCATTCCCAGTGGGGGGTGGGCAGGAGGCAGCCAATCAGTGATTGTTTCTCATCATGGATGTTTCTCTCTCTCTCCCTCTTCTTCCTCTCTGAAATCAATAAAAATATATTAAAAAAAAACAAACAAACACACAAAAACACTCAGAAAGTGTTTCTCCTTTTGTAAATAGTGGCACGCCTGCCCCCACAGTAACCCCCAGGAACAAGCCAATGATCTACATGGCGGTTGAATTGTTACCATTTCTGCCTTTGGGGGTGATTTTAGTTGGTCTTTATGTCCCTCTGACACAACCTCATCCTTTTGTCTTTTGATAAAAGACATGTTTGTTAAAAGACGACACACCTATAGGGCCTGTTGTGTTGTGAGCTCTATGTCCCAGCCCCAGGACCAGCGACTCCTCCGGCCCCCTGGTCCCTTTCGTGGGAGAAGGGAGTTAGAGACCATGGTCTGGGCCGGGGCGTGCTCACGGCCGCCGGGCAGCTGTGTCCCGCACCCTCCCCACAGACAGCTGGACGTGTACTACCCCGTGGGCATGCACACGCGCCTGTCATTGTTTCTACATCTGCCCTTGGCCTCTTCATGTACATCTTAGGAGTGTGTTCACTGAACTGTAAGAACTGAAACTAAAACGGTTACTCCCCAGGGATGCAAAGCAATGCGACATTTCTTATTTTTTTTTCTTTTTAAAATGTATTTGTGTTGATTTCAGAGAGGAAGGGAAAGGGAGAGAGAGAGAAACATCAGTGATGAGAAAGAATCATGGATTGGCTGCCTCCTGCACGCTCCCCACTGGGAATCGAGCCCACAACCAAGGCATGGGCCCTGCCTGGGAATCGAACCCAGGACCCTTCAGTCCGCAGGCCGACGCTCCGTCCACTGAGCCACACCAGCCAGGACAATGTGATGTTTCTTACGTTTTCCAGGTGGTTCCTGGAAGCCCTGCAGTATTCCAAGTTCTCCACGGCCAACGTCCTCAACGGCCTCCTCATGACGCTGGTCTTCTTTGTGGTGCGGATCCTGCCCATCCCTTCCTTCTACAGCTTCATGCTCTCTGTGGTGGGCACCGAGCCCTATGCCCGGCTGGGGCTGCTGACGCAGTGCTCCTGGGCCGTCTCGTGCGCGGTGCTGGACGTCATGAACGTCATATGGATGGTCAAGATCTCCAGGGGCTGCCTCAAAGTCATCGCGCTCATGAGGCACGAGAAAGCCAGCAGCAGCCTTCGGAACGGCAAGCTGGACTGAGTGTGGACAGTGGGGTCCGGTGCGTTGTGCCCGCATCACACGGCCCGGCGGGTGCACTCCTGGCATGTTCTCCTGCTTCCGCATCAATTACACATGTTATCCAGGGTTTCAGTCTCTCTCCCTCTCCTCTTTCTCTTTAAATTTTTACCTGTAGGAAAGAGAAACTAAAGTTTTGTTTTTAATCCCAAGATTTCTTTCTTGATTTTCTTGTGCATCCTAAGCATGGACGAAGCGTGGAGGTTTGAATAAAAGGTGACACACAGGGTGTGGGTCTTTCCAGGGCTCCGAGACCTGCCCCGGCATCTTCCCCGCCAGGCGGTGCGGGCCACCACGCGCCTGCTTTCCCGTCTCAGTCCTACGGGGAGAGGGGAGCTGCCTGTGAGTGTGCACGGGCTCAGCGTCTGCACCGCGCGCCCTGCCCGCTGCGGCTGCACGGGCCGGTTCCTGAACGGCTGAGTGTCCCCTTTCGGAGGCTGTTCCTTGTGCTTCCTCTTAGATGCGACACTGACTCAGGACAGAGCCGTCTACTCCTTTGGGCCGTGGGTGAGTTCAGGCGTGGGAAGTCCCTTCTGCATGTGTAGGCTCCTCGGATGTCACTTCATTTCTATTTTTAGCATTTTATCAAATCACTGCCTTTTCCGTTGCGCAGTGGGTGTGAGGCAGGTCTTACTGAGCTCCTTGAGTGGTGAATGCCTCCTCCCAGATGCTCGGCCAGGCGCCCCGAAACCCACGGGAGGCACCCAGAAGCAGCTCCCGCCCTGCTGTCTCTCGGCTTCCCTTGTGTGTCTCTGTGAAAACCAGACTATTTTTATTGGCACAACGAGCCCAGCATTCAGAGCCCAAGAGCAGCAGTACCGACATCCGAGGTGACATGTCTGTCCCGCGCCAAAGTGGGCCTCATTCTGACCTGACCGACGTGACGAAAAAGTCCGTATGCGGCCTCGGCGCGGACACCACGCTCGCTTGTGAGCATTGGCGGGCCCTGGACGCCCCTCTCCTGAGGGCAGGGGGCCCAGAGGCTCCCTCCCCGCTCCCTCCTGACCAAGCCGCAGGGAGGCCTGGCCAGGGCTGGGCCGCGGCTTCCTGCTGTGTTTGTCTCAGGATGAGTTTGCTTTGGTTCTGGCAGCCCAGACATAGAAGGACGATGTCCCCTCTCGTGGCCTTTCTGGGTTCTCCCCCAGGACTTGCCTGTCACGTGTGTTCTTACCTGAGAGCAGCAGAAACTTGACATCAAGGCGGCAAATACTCGCATTTAATTGAACCCAAACCCAAAGCTCCAGTCTCTTCCTCCATCGGCCTCCTTTTCATGTGTCTGTGGCCGAGGCAGACGGCTGGAGAGGGGGAGACCTGGGCTGGGCTGGGCTGGGCTCAAGCGTGAGAACGTTTGGAGAAGGTAATTGAAATCTCAGTCATAACCACAGGATAACATGAGGTTTATTTTTGAAAGACGTAAAGGAAGGTGAACTCCAGGTTTTTGTCTTTAAAGCTGCTCCTGTGACAGGAATACGTGTCACTAAGTCACAGGACTAAGTCACAGGCGCCACGCACGGGGGAGCGAAGCCGCGGTTTCTCTTGTTCTTCTCTTGCTCTTTGGCGAGGGAACTGGCTTTTTTTTTTTTTTTTTTTTAAAGGAAAACACATATGAGAGAACTATGTTGGAAAGGAGTTCCTTTAGAAAGAACTAAAACTTGAAATACATATTTTTGACTCTGAATGTCCCTGTAGTTTCCAGAGATGGGTTGTCACCCCGCGGGCGCAGGAAGCGCAGGTGTCTCCAGCTGAAAACCCCGTTCGCGCCGGGGCAGCGCCAGGGCCGGCACAGTTAGGACGTAAGAGCTTCGAACTACCGTCTGGGATCCCCTCGCCGCAGTGGTTACTGATGCCGCCTGTGACGGCGCCCGGAGTCACATCCGATGACGGGGATGCTGCGTGTCTGTGGGCAGGAGGCCCGGAGGGAGGGGACGCCGCGAACTGCTCCCTGCTCCCTGCTCTGCTTCAGGCCTTGCTGTGCGGCGGTCGCCACCCCCGAAGCTATAAAGACAGAGCATGACAGTGACTAAACGGGCGCTTCGTTGCCGAAGTGACGGACTTTCTTGCTAGAATTTTACATATGGAGTATTTTGACAACATGGATTAATTTCAACGATTCTATTGGGCATTCGATGTTAGCTCCTGTTAAAATGTTTATAGAAAATAAAAAGCACTTGGTACACATTTTTAAGCAACTCTATTTCTGTAGAACACAATGAGTCGCAGCCTGCCCTTTGAATGTGTGGTCGTCTAGAAAAATGAGAAATTCTTACAAAACGTTGAGAATGAACGAAAATCAACTAAAGCGCATGCGCTGCGTCCGCTCTGCCCGAGGTAGTTCGGCTTCTTGGGGAGAATGGAGTGATGATGAGCGTGAGTTTCTAGAGTTTGCGTTCTTGTGTCTCGAAGCTTCTAAATCGGTATTGTTTGCATTTGTTCCAAACTCAGCGCGGGGTCGGGTATCCTTGCCGAACCATCAGCTCCTGCTTCGAGGGCGCGGTTGGGTTTTGCTTTCCACGGCGGCCCGATGCCGTGCACTGCCTGAGAGCGGTTCTCGCCCACCGCCCCTCAGCTCCATGCTGCCCACCCCGTCCCACGCTCAGAAACAGTCTGCGTGGAGATCTGTGGGGGAGGGTGTTGCACTATTCATGTTTGTTGTTTCCTTTTTAAGGGAAATAAACACATCCCAAAAGACACGATTAAAATAAATGTTCAGCCCGGCTGGTGTGGCTCAGTGGTTGAGCATCAACCTAGGAACCAGGTCACGGTTCGATTCCCGGTCAGGGCACAGGCCCGGGTTGAGGGCTTGATCCCCAGTGTGGGGCGTGCAGGAGGCAGCTGATCAGTGATTCTCTCATCATTTATGTTTCTCTCCCGCTCCCTTCCTCTTTGATCAATAAAAATATTTTTTTTAAAAAGAAAGCATTGCAGAAGTTTAAACAGCGATCAGACAAACCACACTATGAAGAGGCGGCAGGAAGGCCTGTAGCATTTACTAACGCCCGTTTACAACCTGAAGCGAAGCGCATCGTGTTAGGGTTTTATTGGGCCACACCTGTAGCTTCTCTTTGTCCTTAACCGGTTTAGCGATCAGAGCGTCCAACCCGGCTGGGGGGGAGCCCCTGTGGGCGTTCCCTGCACGTCTCCCTGGGACCCGGGTGAGCTGGCTGTGGTCGCGGGAAGGCGGGGTGCCCGGCAGCCTCAGGGAGCCCTGCTCTTTCATCTGCCAACTTACTGACACCCCATTTCTTTTCAAAACACACTTGCCAGCAAACGGCTCACCTGGGGTTTCCCCGAGTACAAGGCCTGTGGAGCTGAGCCGGTCCTGTCCTTGCCAGGCCGCAGCCGCCCCTCCCGGCGCCGGGACGTGTTGTGGATCGTGGTGGAGAACTGGGCAGCTTTCACACCAGGCTCCGCGTTTAAGGCCAAACCCAACGAGGGGTGTTTCTGACTCAGAGACGCAGCTCCAGGACCTCTGGCTGCAGCTCGTCTCTCTCCTGCCTGTTCATCGTTCTATGTTTATGTAATTCCTTCTGCGCGTGGAGGGATTGGCTGTGTCATGGTTAATGGAGCCCAGGAACATGCACAGGATGTGCTGTTTTCATTCCTTGCTCAGTTGGCTTCTCGTTGAGGATGAGATGAAGTTTTGGGGCAATAATTAGCACTTGTCATGATTGTAGATGTTGATCTCATCTGAAAAAGCTACTTGAAAACCACAGTCAGCGCAGTAGCCAGGACGAGAGACACAGAGAATGTGCGTCGTTAATATTTAATGATCAGAAAGCATTTGGGAGTCTTTCAAAATAAATCTAGCATTTGAGACCATGCCTTCTCCTCGATCCCAGCAGAACCTGTGCTTTCCTTCCGAACCTGTGAGCTGGTGTTGACAGGCCAGCGTCACTCAGCTGGGTCAGCGCTGACCGCGCTGCAGCGTCTCTGTCCCGGGCCCCGGGTGCTCGCCGTGGAGGGACTGGCGAGGTCTCTGGGCCCCTCGGTGTCTGAAACGCTCGTGGTCTTTACTGGGACGGGGGCCGCGTGAAAGCGCCCGGGAGCTCCCAGCAGGAATCTGCACGTTACACGGAGGGCACGACTCTGCCTGGGAATTTCACACGAGGGACACACCCGCCCCCGAAAGCCGTGGGTTTCCTGTGTCAGGGCGCGGACATGGTGCAAAGCTTTGTATTTTGTGGGAGAAAAGTCAGTTATTTTAGTGCAAAAGTCCGATCTGCAGGCTGCACATCTTAACAGCATTTAATAAACAGACGATGGTAAAAGTGACTTTACTCAAATCAAGGTAATGTCCTAGTCCCTGATCCCAAAGTCAGTGTTTATCCTTCAAGGCCCTTTAGAGCTTGTCAGCCCCCTGCCTTCCCCTCCCCTCCCACTTTCCTCCCCCCTGCCTTCCCCTCCCCTCCCCCCGCCTTCCCCTCCCCTCCCCCTTTCCTCCCCCCTCCCCTCCCCTCCCCCCCGCCTTCCCCTCCCCTCCCCCTTTCCTCCCCCCTGCCTTCCCCTCCCCTCCCCCTGCCTTCCCCTCCCCTCCCACTTTCCTCCCCCCTGCCCTCCCCTCCCCCCTGCCTTCCCCTCCCCTCCCCCTTTCCTCCCCCCTGCCCTCCCCTCAGCCCAGCCTGGCTCCGCACCGGTCTCGTTTCAGCCCTCCGTCAGGAGGAATGGTGCTCTCTAGTCACAGGCCTGGCGGATTAAGTAAAACCTTGGCAGCCCCATCTTTCGTCTCCTCGCCCTGGACCTCACGTGGTCCCGGGTGCTGTCTGCCAGGCTTGGCCGAGGCTCCTGGCTTCTCAGGTGGCCTGGTCCTCGCCCGGCCGGACTGTCCCAGAATGTCCAGTGATGAGAGCAGCAGCGATCGAAGCAGAATGGGAAGTGGCTTGCCCTTTGGAGAGCAGGGAGCCTGAGTCACGCGGAGACTGCACCGGGGACACGGGAAGGCTGCGCAAGGCCTGGCAAGGAGAGGCCAAGTCTCAATTAAAATAGCAGCCCAGCCGCGGGGAGCGGGCACAGGTGAACCGACCAGGGACCCCGCTGTCTCCCCGATGCCTCACCTTCAGCCCACCCCTGGTCCTCACCAGAGCTCACTGTGGTTCCCTCACTTGCGAGGGGGTCCCTTAAACATGCACAAAGTTGCCCTGGCCAGTGTGGCTCAGTGGATAGAGCACCTGCCCCTGGACTGGAGGGTCCTGGGTTCTGTTCTGGTCAGGGATAATGCTTCTTTTTTAAAAAAACATGTTTTCATTGATTTCAGAGAGGAAGGGAGAGGGAGAGGGAGAGAGACATCAGTGATGAGCGAGAATCATGGATCAGTTGCCTCCTGCTTGCCCCACACTGGGATCGAGCCCCCAACCCGGGTCTGTGCCCTGATGGAGAATCGAACGGAGACCCTTGGGTGGGCGGCCGACGCTTTGGCCATGGAGCCACGCCAGCCAGGGCACCTTGTGATATCTTAAATGGAAAATGCATTCTTTTGTTTACCCGGCTCCTTAGCAGCTAATTCGAACCCACGTCACTTATTGGAAATAACTCAAAGGCGTTTAGAAATAAAGGATCCCAGGCAGCTCCGCGAGTGAATAAACCTCTTCCCAAGATGAGCACCGCCGGGCTCCCAGGTGCTCCGGTCGCGGAACCCCACGGGGCGGGGAGCTTCTCCAGGCCTCCGGCGGGTCCCCCCTGCTCTGGACGCAGCCTGTCCCTCACTCAGTCCCTCAGCGGCGGTGGGAACACGGATTCAGCTTCACAGCCGCCCGCTGTGCTGACCTGTGCGGGCCAGTGACAGGGTCACCGTGCAGCCGTGTAAACTCCCCGCTTACCCCTCAAAACGGTTTCTTTAAAAAAACAAACTCTAAAACAACAAAACAAACAAACCCAAAGGTTTTGCGGGGCAGGTGTGGCTCAGTTGGTTGGGCTCCTGAAAAGCTTGCTGATTCCACTCCCATCAGGACACGTGCGTGCGTGTGTGTGGGTGCGTGTGTGTATGGGGTAGGGGGTGGGGGTTGGGGGGGCTCCATCCCAGGGCGGCAGGGGGCCTGCAGGAGGCAGATGGACGGCAGGCTCTCACGGAAGTTTCTCTAAAAATCAATTACAACAAAACAAACTAAAAACAAACCAAAGGTCGTGGCCGAGCAGGTGTCAGAGGGAGGCGCCAGGGCGGGTCCCTGACCTCCTGCGTGAGGCCGAGCGGAAGGGGGGAACCGAGCGCTCACACCCCCACCCCAGCGCCGGTTCCGGGACCACATGTCCCTCCTGAGCCCCAGCCCCCGCTCGGATCTCACAGTCGATGACGGGAGGCCGGCGGAGGCTGCGCTCACACCCGGGACTGCCCCCCAAGGCCGAGGGGTCCCCGGGCGAGGTCGGGGGGCTGTCCCGGGGGGAGGGGCAAGCGGGCACCTGGTGCGGAGCTGCCCACGGGCCGGGCGCTGCAGGGACCCCCGGGTGCCAGGCCCGAGACCCAGCCCGCCTTCCGCGGGGCCGCGGGAGGGTCCGGAAGGGAGGGCGCGGGTCCCGTCTCCCCACGCGCAGCTCGAGTGAGCCCCCCGCGGCCCCTCTCCCGCTCCCGCTCCTCGCGACCGAGTTCCCGCGCGCAGGGCCCCGCCCCACCGAGGCCGCGAGCGCGCAAGGTCCGGCCGGGGCGGGAGGAAAGCCCGGCCTCCGCCTCCAGGGAAGTCCCGCCGAGACCGGACGCGGCCTCCCGGGCGCAGGAGCGGGGCGCGGACCTGGGGCCCCTCCCGCCCGCCACGCGGCGAAGACGCGCGCCCCCCGGTGGCCGCGGGCCGGCTGCGCGGGGCGGAAGGGGCGGCGCATGGCGGCGCCGGCGGAGGCGATGGCCGGGCCGGTGCAGGAGGAGCTGGCGGCGCTGGCGGCGATCTTCTGCGGCCCCGGCGAGTGGGAGGTGCTCAGCCGCTCAGGTGACCGCGCGGAGGGGGCCCCGCCGGGACCGGGAGCCGTGGGGCAGCGGGGCCACCCCGGAGCGGCCAGGGTCGCTCCCGGCTGCGAGCGGGAATCGGAGGCCCGGCTCGGGCGCCCCCTCCGGCGGGTCCCGGCCACCCGCGCCCCACGTGCCCGCCCTGCTCCCCAAACCCCGGGAGCGCCCAGCCCCGGTGCTAGGGGGAGGCCCCTCCTGGAGTGCGCTCCCCGCACTTACTCCAGGTCCCATCTTACAAAGGGGCCCGACCTGAGTCCTGGTCCCGGGCTCCCAGCCTTTCACGGCCCCGCCCCACTGAGCGTCGCCAACATCCTGCTGTCCCCGCCCTCCCCCCCCCCAGACTTCTTCTTATTCAGAAAGTGAACTCCTGTTCCCGTGGAGGAAGCCTAGAAGGCCATGAACTTGTTAAAAAAGTAATAATAATAGGAAGCGCTATGAAAATATAACAGTTTCGAAACATACCATAGAGAACCGAAACGCATAAATATGTTACAATACATATTTATATCCTGTATATGAGGCCCCTAGAACCATCAGAAATGCAAAAAATTCACGGTGAATAACTCACTCTCGAGTTGCCCCCTTAAACATCACATTGCCCCGGGGGGGGGGGGGGGGGCTGGGGGGGCGTGTGCCCTTGTCTAAATCGGCGCCCCCAGTCGGGGGCGCCTGGTAAGCACCAGGCCCGTGTCCTCTGTATGGTGTGTGGTTGTCTCCAGGAGCTCGAGCAGGGACTCTGGCTTTGTAATCACCTGCACACAGTAGGTGGTCAGTAAATGTTTGCTTAACTTTGTTTTTCTTTGTTAATTCTCACCCGATAATATTTTTCCCATTGATTTTTAGGGAGAGTGGAAGAGAGAGGGAAAGACCGAGAGAAACACATTGGTGGGTTGCCTCCTGCATGCGCTCCGACCAGGGCCCCAGGCCGGGGAGGAGCCTGCAACTGAGGTATGAGGTACGTGCCCTTGACAGGAATCGAACCCGGAACCCTTCAGTCCGAAGGCTGACCCTCTATCCACTGAGCCACCCGGCCAGGGCCGTTTGCTTAGCTTTTGAATTCGGGCAGCGCTCGCCCTGAACTTTTCTCTGTTACGTTTCCAAGTTGATTGCTTTGCTTACGCTTTGTCTAGTCCCCGGAAAGGTAGGTGTCCGCCGTGGGCTCCGGGGCGCGTGCCTTGCTCAGCCCACACGTGTTGGTTCCCTGGGTGCACACACCGCGTCCTCTGAGCTTACAGTCTAGAAAGTTCTGGCGGCCCGTGCGGTGGCAGCGAGACTTCCTCCGTCCAGCCCTCGGCCTCTGCGGCAGGACAGGGAGCGGAAAGGGAGCAGGCTGCAGGAACGCCCGTTCTCCCTGCACTGGCAGACGCATCACGGACGTTTTCCGTGGATTCGGCCGGATTTCCTGCGGCAGCTCCGAGGCCAGTTGGCTTCCCGCTGCACACGGCTGACCCCAAGGCCGTGCAGGATGTGCCGGGTGGTGAGGAGCCGCCTGCCGCCTGCCTCCCGCCTCCACGGGGCCTGTGCGTGGCTCCTCTCACGGTTCCTTTGTCCCCTGCTACTCGGGCTCACCCGGCACCCGTGTCCCAGGCACGGGGACCCGTCCGTGTCACGGACCTGCTTTCTCTGCAGAGCGAGCCTGCCTGTGTCTTCCACACACGGTCGATTACAGTCCACACGCAAGGCTTGGTCCCTCCTGTGTGTCCTGGTCACCCATTCTGATGGGTGGCACCCCTAGTTCATCCTCACTCCCTGACTCCATGGCAGTCACTTCGCCGGAGGCAGCCTATCGGCAAAGGCCATCGGATTTCTTTTTTTAAAATATGTTTTTATTGGTCTTTAGAGCGAGAGGAAGGGAGAGAGAGAGAGAGAGAGAGAGAGAGAGAGAGAGATGGAAACATCGATGAGAGAGAAATATCATGGATCGGCTGCCTCCTGCACACACCCCCACTGGGGATCGAGCCTGCACCCAGGCGTGTGTCCTGACCTGGACTTGAACCCACCCCCTTAGTTCCTGGGTCGGATGCTCAACCGCGGCGCCACGCCGGCCGGGCTCAGAGGCCATTTGATTTCCCCGGGTCCTGCCTTCTGGCCGGCAGGGTCCTCTGGCTCAGCTGGGAATATGCCGGAAAAAGGAACCCGTGATTTCAACCACCCCTGAAACAGGCCCAGGGGCAGTGCTGGTTGTGACTGCCCGGCTGAGCCAAAGCCACGGCTGAGGGGTCTGAGAAAACCGGAGAAAGTAAGTGTAGAAGGAGGCGCCGCTTCTTGACTTCCGGAACACCGTGGCCCTCTGTCTGCTGGTTAATTAAGCGTGACTCTGAAGCCAGGCCTCCTAATTAATTTAATTCTGTGTTCTCCCATCAATGGGTAATTGAATTATAAAGGCATGCAGTGTAGCCGCTCAGGACATTGTGTTGCTGGGAGAAGAGAACAATCCAGGGATTGAAAGGGGCCGTGGGGTGGTCACAGCTGGGGCAGAGGGTGAGGTGAGGACTCGTTCACCGCCGCTGGGCTGCTGGCCACCACGGCCCCCGCAGCCTGGCCAGGGGCTCCCGGGACATTCTGACGCCACTGGTTCCTCCTGGACTCTTGCTGCCCCAGAGCCAGGAGGGCACCGTGACCCGGGCCCTTCGGGTAGGAGGTGGCCCAGGCTGCCACCCAAGGGTCGGCATCAGCTCAGCCGGGCTGGTTGGTGCTGGGGATGTCCGTGCATTTTGGCCCCTTTACAGCGGCGGCGTATGCGGTGAGTAACCATCACTCCTGGGCACAGGTTACGTGAGCCGCGCACACCGGGGGTTTGTGGGGAGATTGAGTCTGATCTCGGCCCTCCTGTCGCCGTTCAGGCCGCACAGGTGCCAGGTTTCAGGGGTCATCTGCTGGGTGCCCGAAACTTTAGATGCCCCTTAGCTTCGTCCTGCAGAGGAGATGACGGGGCTCAGCTGGACAGGCGGCCGCCGGCTCCGGAGCGTTTGGGCCCTGCGTCTCGCTCCCTAAGAGGCCGGGCAGGGAGAGGGGGACGGACAGAGACGGGTGTGACCCCACTTGCATGTGTCTCTTCCGAACAGAACCCAGTTTTCACCTGAAAAGCACCGACACGGGAAACAGGTGCTCCCCGGCCGGTGTTGCCTTGCGATGGGTGCCATGCGGCTAACGGGTGTCTTTGGTGCCTTCCAGGGACCCAGGGCGCCGTGTGCAGAGTCCTCACCAAAGCTGAAGGCCCGTCGGGGGTGGATACCCCCCTGGAGCTGGTGTTCCACTTACCGGCCGGCTACCCCGCGTGCCTGCCGGGCGTCTCCGTCGGCTCCGAGCGCCTGACCCGGGCCCAGTGCGCGGCCGTGAGGGACAAGCTACTGGAGCAGGCACAGGGCTTCCTGCCGGAACCGATGGTCCACCAGCTGGTTGTCTGGGTCCAGCAGAACCTCCGGCACCTGGCACGTGCCCTGTGGCGAGCGCCACGGAGGCCGAGGGGCCGTGGATGACCCTCCTGCACTTGGACCACATGAGAGCGAAGACCAGATACGTGCGGACCGTGCAGCAGTGGGCCTCCGCCCTGGGGCTGACGGGGAGGCTCATGTTCATGGGCAGAGTCATCCTGCTCCTACTGCAAGGGCACAGGGACCGCGTCAAGGTGCCACCAGTTGTTTTTTTTTTAAAAAAATATATTTATAGTTTTAATGATTTCAGAGAGGAAGGGAGACAGAAACATCCATGATAAGAGAGCATCATGGACCGGCTGCCTCCTGCACGCCCCCCACTGAGGATGGAGCCCATAACCCGGGCCTGTGCCCTGACCGGGAATCCAACTGGGACCTCCTGACTCATAGGTCGACGCTTAACCACCGAGCCACGCAGGCCGGGCCAGCTCACACTTTGGTTTGCTCCCGTAGTGCCTGGAAGGAGGAGCCTGACCTAACCTTGAGGTCCTGAGAGTGGGGGGAGCCTTAGGCTGTCAGCTTCCTGCCTTCTGAGTTTCAGGTTCTCATTCTGGACTCATCTGACCTGTTTTCCGGGGGACCTGGCGAGGGAAGTGCCTCTCACAGCTCACCTCTCCAGGGAGCCGCAGGCCACTGTTAGGCTTTGTGCATCCAGGTGGGTTGGTCATTGCAATCGAACGCACAGCCTGTAATCCTAAAGATCTGGGGACTGACTACCAGCCTTTCCTACAAGGGCTCTCGCCACCAAGCTTGTCTGGCGTCTCATTAACCAGCTCCGTGCCGGGCGTAGCACGTTGCGATGAGGAGTCATTCCAGTTTCATGCAGGCCCTGGACTGGGGTCTGACCTAGGAACGCACCGCGAAGGCGGTTTATGGAGACGCCGAGCCTTCCGGGCAGACCGGCGGCAGAAGGCGCGCAGGGCACTGGCTCATGCTTCCCCAGAGGCTCTGGCTTCGGAAGGCTCCCGGTGCCCGGCGCCCGGGGAGGCGGCTGCTTTTCAGATGTGAGACAGGACCGTCAGTTCATTAACAAGTGTTTATTCATGTGGCTGGAGCTTGGCTGCTGCAGAGAAATTGCACTTTTTAAGGGGTTCCTTCTTTTTTTAAAATCCTCACCCGAGGGTATTTTTCCCATTGACTTTGAGAGAGAAAGAGAGAGCGAGATAGAGAGATAGAAAGAGAGATAGAGATAGAGAGAGAGAGAGGTCAGTGTGAGAGAGGCACATGGATTGGTTGTCTCCTGCACCTGCCCCGACCGGCCAGGGATGAACCTGCAACCGAGGGACATGCCCTTGACCCGAGCCACACTGGCCGGGGCAGGAGTTCTTCCTTGTTTACCACCTGTCCCTGAAATGCCGTCCAATGTCAACATGCCTGCTGGGTCGTCACGGGTCGCAGGTGAGGACTGAGAGTCGGAGGAGCTGCTCACCCAGCTCGGAGCGGGTGCAGCTCGTCACAGACGCCGCCCGCATGCAGAGGTGGGCGCTGTGCACTGGGGACGCCATGCAGACGCTACAGCAGCAGTGCCCGTCAGCGCGGCCTGGCTCCTGCCGTCAGCGTGTGGCCTGTGCGGACTCACTGAGTCCGGAGATCCCCCCGTACAGCAGGGGGCAGCTCCTGAGGCCCAGAGGGCGTGGGGAACCAGCCCAGGGCCCCGCAGGCCGGCTGCCCCGGCCAGGACGAAGCCCGAGACGGCCTCCCTCTGACCTGGTCCCCGGCCGGCCCGTCACACCACCTAACGAGCAAAAACACGCGCACTCTCCCACCGCCCGAGTCCCACGGAGATGAGGCAGGAAGCTCAGCCTGCAGGTGCTTGGCTACTTGCAGACTTGAGACCCGTGCCGGCCAGCGGGTCTCAGTGGTTGAGCATTGATCTATGAACCAGGAGGTTACGGTTCGGTTCCCAGTCAGGGCCCATGCCCGGGTGGCGGGCTTGATCCCCAGTGGGGGGCGTGCAGGAGGCAGCCCATCCATGGTTCTCTCTGATCATTGATGCTTCTATCTCTCTCTTCCTCTATATTTTTTAAACAAAAAAAAGAGAAAACTTGGGACCCAGAGCTCAGGACGCCTGCGGATAACTTCCTGCTTGTCCCTCAGGAGTACCTGGTGCTTCAGAAAACTTCCAAGGTCGACGTGGACTCAAGTGGGAAGAAGTGCCGAGAGAGGATGGCCAGCGTGCTGTGGGAGGCCAGGGCACAGCCGGGACACGCCAGGTATGGCAGCGCCATCTCGGCGCCCGCGCCACCGGCCGGGGCTTCCTTCCGGGCGTCCGGGCTTACCCCGGTTTCTCTCGTGCCGCACAGGTTCCTGGCATTTGAAGTCAAAGAGTTTTCATCGCTGGACGAGCTGCAGAAGGAGTTTGAAACCGCGGGACTGGAGGCCCTGTTCCCCGAGTGCGTCCTCAGGCTGGTGAAGTGAAACAGGAGACGGGTTTTGTTGTTAAACAGCTGCGTTCGTTCATTTCTGTTGTTGGATTTGCACTGGATTTGGGGGTGACAACTGGAAGGACTCACAAAGGAATGATTTTGAAGTGTCTGTGAGGCAAAATGGGAGATACCATCCTGTCTTCAGGAACAAAAGCCGATTCTGTTCGTGGAATATTACACAGTAAACACACCCATGCTGTTCTTTTTTTTTTTTTAATAATATGTTTTTATTAGTTTCAGAGAGGGACAGAGAGGGGAAAAAAAACATCCATGATGAAAGAAAATCATCGATCGGCTGCCTCCTGCATGCCCCCCACTGGGGATCAAGCCTGCCACCCAGCCTGTGCCCTGACCGGGAATCGAACCCTGATCTCCTGGTTCACAGGTCGACACTCAACCACTGAGCCCCACCAGCCGGGCCGTGTGCTAATTTGTGACAGTCAGGGCTGGGTTCAGGGGATGGGACATTCTTTGCGAGACGACGATGAGCAGACGATGGTAAATGAGCCCTGAGCTCACAGAGAGGGCGTGTTTGCCGCCGGCAATGTTCTTGTGATGAAATGATGTTTGAAAAGAAATGTGTTTCGTTGTTTCCTTTTCTCATGTTCACATTGTCAGCATTTGCTCATGATTTCCCCCGTTTACCTCATTACGTCTGATGTTCCAAGGTGAACGGTAAGGAACACGCCACACGGACTCCTTTGCTGTGTTGCCTCCGTCGTGAGGTTAGACACCAACCAGAGCTCGTGGGATTGAGTTCCGGTGGCTTCTGTGGGGCCCAGACCGTCTCGGCACTTGCTAGGCCACCGAGGACTAGGCCAGTGATGGTGAACCTTTTGAGCTCGGCGTGTCAGCATTTTGAAAAACCCTAACTTAACTCTGGTGCCGTGTCACATATAGAAATTTTTTGATATTTGCAACCATAGTAAAACAAAGACTTATATTTTTGATATTTATTTTATATATTTAAATGCCATTTAACAAAGAAAAATCAACCAAAAAAATGAGTTCGTGTGTC